>JAPDOI010001161.1:50000-215869 GCA_029168955.1 Aplectana chamaeleonis | reverse complement strand
CAAACAACGTGCTTTCAAAGGCAGTGCTCACGATGGAAAAGTTGTCCGTTTTTTGGCAAACTCGTAAGCTTTGGGCTCCTCTAAGAAGATTAAAAATGGAAGTGCGACGAAAAACGGCCGGGAATTGAGGTGAAAACTTTGTGGGCTAGCCAATCCATTGGGCCACCCCGCCCACGTCTTATAGCAGTTGCCCTTAATTCATGTTACTTCTAACACTTCAGCATGTATGTTTTCCGTAATCGACTTAGTCTAACGCCTGGACCAGGCGGCTGGCCATGAGGTGCTGGCGGGCTCACTCTCAGATAAAAACAGCTCACTTCCCGCTGGCCAAGTTGGGCTAGTCGACTTCGCGCGGCCCCAATTTTGTGGGCGTGGCACAGCGCCCCACTTCCCGCTGACAGAGAGTCTTTACCGTCTTTCCGCGGAGTGTCGGCGGGCAGTCGGCTATTGCTGGGGGTCATCGAACACTCACTCATCGATTCCCACTCTGATATCATCATTGCACCACTCACTAGAGTGGAGCCAATGAACAATTGACGAGCAGAGAACGCTGTGTTGAGACTCCTTCCTAAACCCGCGCTGTGTGCGACGCTGGCCTTGGGCAGGTGAACCAATGTTCGTTAATGGCATCTGCGAATGGGAAGGCTGTAAGAAGCAGTGGGTGAAGGAAGCCTCCCTGCAGAAGCTCACCCCTTCCTTTGTCCCGTGCAGTTCAAGATGAAATCCCCAGGAGCGGATTTTCTGAATTTTGTTAGGAGAGACCTCTACCTAAAGGGTGATTTTTAAATGTGCCGCATAATGTTTTAGGGATTGTCTTCTGTCCGTCAAATAGACATTTGCCGTAAAGGCGGTGGCGGAAGGGCCGCAAAGTGCGTGTTCACTGCATACGGGCAGTCAACGATACAGCGCCGCCGACCGCCTGCGACCGGGATCTATTGGCCTTCTGCGGGAGGGGTTACGGGACGTCGGCTAGCGGTACCGCGGGAAGTGTGATGTCTCTATCTGAGCTGGCCAATTTGGTTTCGATTCGCGTGCGGTGATCTACAGTCGCAGCCTCGTCTATTCATCAGACTAGACTTATTACGTGAAATCTACATGGGCCCCTCTTATTTTTGGTACAGGAAACAGAAAGCAAAGCCATTTGACATCGGCATGGATCCTAAAAAGGCTGCGTTCCCATTGGAAGTTTGCGCAAACTCGGTGCACCTATTTTATAGCATATGGCACCCAGTTTGCGCCAACCTTCAATAGTGAACGCAAAGTCTTATCAGGATCCATGCCGGTTACCTAAGAATTTTAAAGCACAACACGAAATAATTTTCTGACGCCAGGTTCGATGCGTTGTCCGCAGTATCCCTGCAGACAGCGCATCAAACCTGACACACGAGCAAGCATAAGTAATTTCTTCACAGATTCGTCAGAGTTTTGATCCCCTATTTTTATTTAGTTTATTTTTTTATTTATTTCAGCCAATACAAAAATTATCAATGCCTATAACCAACAAACCAGGATTGGCCATGTACTAGCGGAAAAAAGAGTTGCGAAACTAGCGAAATTTCCTATAAGAACCGTGCTTTGATAGAAAATGTCTCCATCATTAAAAAAAAACTTCGTAATGTTGGAACTGTGGCTTCACTAGTGCTGCAGGCCTACATATTTGACCGCCTTGTAGTTCCACTACCCCCAGAGCACGCAACTGGACAACCCTACCCGGGCGGGCTCTGTCTTTCAAAAGCCTCTTTAAACTGGTGCGTACCCAGGGCGATTGCAAAGGAGGGAGGGCAGTCAGGTAAGCAGCAGTGAAATAGTCCTTCAAATTATGAAAGCTCTTGCACGGAATTACGCTAATACTTCAACCACTCAATAATAGGAAACATTATTTGTGTGTTCTAAGTGGACTTTTGCTCTATTAACCTCTTCTTAATAAACGTACATACCCAAAAAACCTCGAAAAGTGTAATACGGTTTTTTTATCGTGAACACTGCCTTTGAATTAAAACTTCCCTAGGGTTTTTTAGAAGCAACTAGTTAAAATTTTTACCGCTATCTGATTTCTGGAGGATTACGGTAGATCATGGCGTCTCAGTAGTATAGCACTTCCTGGAACAGTTGCCATCCGCGACTCTCGTTGAATCTCGGCATTCGGACAATACATACGGTTTCCGTTCTCGATCTGGTCTGACGTATGGACCAGACGGCTGGCCGTGCGGTGTTGGCGGCCTCACGGAAGAATGGGGTTTCGATTCGCGCGGAGTGATCTACCGTTGCAGC
The DNA here is from genome assembly GCA_029168955.1 of Aplectana chamaeleonis. NCBI lineage: Eukaryota > Metazoa > Nematoda > Chromadorea > Rhabditida > Cosmocercidae > Aplectana > Aplectana chamaeleonis. Next base: position 213,598 of record JAPDOI010001161.1, on the reverse strand, counting down.
CTCGTCTCGATCAGACTAAAATGATTGCGTGAACTCTACATATTGTTGACGTTGACTGCAGCTTTGCACAAGGTGGTATCAGACTTTATTCGACTGACGTTTCGGCGGTTTCGCCATCTTCAGTGTCTGAAAGAGCCAAATCCAATTATGAAAATACACGATCAAACGCCGTAGCGGTAAACTCTACACGAATTCGATTGCCAAATTTCCAAACTGATGAGCAGGAGAAATTTCTGTAGAGAGTTTGGTTTATTTCTGTCGTGTAATTTAATAATTGGATTTGGCTTCTTCAGACTCTGAAGGAGGCGGAACCGACGAAAGGTCAGCCGAATAATGTCTGATACCACCTCATGCGAAGCTGCAGTCAACGTCAACAATACTTCCTGAAACTCCAAAAAATTCAGAAGGAATAATGGGCTTATATCGGCTCCCCTTTAATTAGAGGCATCGTTCGCGCTGAAAACCACTTTCCATTTCCAGGCTCAAATTCATGATTTAGCCTGGTAGACCACACCAGTAAGCTTCGGCGCTTCAAAAACGTAGGGTTATGAGCAGGGCTGTGCGGAACTGTTTCGTTTCCGATTCTGTATTTCCGGTACTTTTCGAGTTGTTCCGTTCCATTTCCGTTTCCGGGTCTTTGGGCCCGGAAACGGAAGAAAATAGTGCTAGAAGGTGAATGGTCACGCCTCCCCAGCGCAGAAAGCCGCAGTCCCTCTGCGATCATCACAGCGTGAGTCTAATCCTGATCGCTTGGATCGGTGTACCTCTCCCTCCAACCATCACACGGCATACTCCCCCTCCACCAACGCACAGGACGATCCTAACGTGGGCTTGACCTTGGCGGCTACAGAAGGCATGGTTTGGGTCTTGATTGCGCGGGTGAGTAAGTGGTATTATCTTGCAGTCGAAACGTGGGTAACAGTCTCATCTCAATAGAAAACCATCATAGTTCGCCTTTACAACTCTTCATCACAATTTTTTCGCACGGCTGAAGTATTGGCTGACCATTGCCCTTTCATGCATTAGTACCAAACTTTGTTACAATCGAGTCCTCCGATTGGGGGACCAGAGAGGCAGAAACTTTTCCTCTTCGTGTCCAGCTACTCACTAACTTACGGGATTCAACTTCAGCGCAATACAATTTGCACGCCATAGCCCACATCTCCCCGTTCTCAGCAACACCTGCTGCCAACGCATGCTGGGTTTCGACCACTTCTCATCGGCAGCTTGTGCTGCAGCTAGCAGCACCTGTTGCTGCCGACGAGGAGTTCAACCCGATGTCGGCCCGGAGTGCGACCCCTCATTACATTTGCTGCTATCAGCAGCACGTTATTCTGATAAAGAGAGTCTTTGAGCCACCACCTCTCCCTACCGGAGTTAGAGCTGCGATCCTTGTAATGGCTCGCAGCAAGGACGCTAACCTCGCCGAGGTACGCAACAAAGGCATCATCGTCGCCTCGGTCCACTACAAGAAATCTTTCTCGTGATGCGCAGTAAGGACCACCCTCTCAGCGTCCAGAATTGATATCCAGAAAATTGAGTACTTGAAATCACCGTCCGGGATCGGCCTCAAACGGACACCTGCTTTCTCTACAATAGTGGGTGCCATATGAATGTACCCGCAGCAGTCGTAGAACACCGATCGCACTGGAAAAATCAGTCGAAGGGAGGAACTCGACATCAGAGAGATCAGCAGCACTCTAGAGGAGGCGTTGATCGAGCAGACTTAATTGTAGCTCATTAGGATGACCTACAGCAGCAGCACGTCTTCCTTTCATGCTTCAAATCTATTTGTACTCGGCTCGCTTGCAGTTTAAGACCGTAGCCACACTGGTGCTTGAGGGAATAGATTGAGATCACAGGCTACAGAAGTACATCTGCATGCCATGCGCAGCGACGAAAGCTACCATTTAATCATACCATGATTTTTAGTTCGCTTCCTTTTTCCGCGATTTTTAGCCATTTTTCTTCCATTTCCGTTTCCGAAAATCATGAAAAAATTTCCGCACAGCCCTGGCTATGAGAGTGGAAGGGGTTAAAGATAGTTATTAACTACCAGTCCTCGCCAGTCACCTAGCACTTTTTCATAGAATGTTGATGCGACGGCCCAATCACATTAAAAACAGTTACGTCACGAACTCCATATGCAGAAGAACTTTGACATTCACAGTGACGAGGTCTCTAAATGCAGAAAAACCTCAAAAACGATCCTGGCGCGAAATTCAAAATTCAAATTTACGGTTTGTTGAGACCAAATTTTCTTCACAAATGTAGGTTTTTCATGGGCTCTTACGACATTATTGTTCACGAGAGAGGTCAAGCTACACAAAAATTTGGAAAAATAATGTGCGATTTTCTGCGCGTACGATCCCTTTAACCCTAATGAACGGAGTTAGTGTTTTTTTACATTGCGTTCCGCATACCGATTAGTTTGAACTGTTTGTTTCTACCTTTTTTGGTGTTATGAAGGTTAGATAATACCTCTGAGCATCTCTGGTTCGCGATTGCGAATAGATCGCTACTTGTCACAATGACGGCTAAAGGTTTTCATCATCAAAATTGCAATGCTTCCGACACCACCTTGATTGCTGAACTAATTTCATGAAGCTTCTTTTCAGCAGATTGGCCGATTTGTTATCTTTGGTGACGATCAGTTCTTTATGCATCAGTTGAGAAAAACTATAGCAAGGGACAAGCACTGGAAAGCGAACGTAAGCGTTTGAAATTATCAATAAATGACAGACGTTATTTACCCATTCACAACCGTATGACTCACCGGTGATTCTAACGTTTCGAAATCGAGCGTTTCCTCATAATGAGGAATCGTTAATTCTAACAGTGAGTAGGATCAATGTGTAAAGATACATCAGACTCGACTACTACCCTCGTGGTCCATCCGTAGCTCCACTATAACAACATAGTTCGAGCATTTGAAAAACAGCGCCGTATAATGTAAAGAAAACGGCTGCGAAAAACATTTGTCAATCACCTTGTGGCTTCTTTTTTTCTCCCGCTGTGAGCTTTCAAGTTTTTCAGATGAGAAGCTTCATTTGAATCTTGTTTAGTCCATCTGAAAACAACCAAAACCATGACCGCAACAAATTATCGATTCTTTCAAAGCTACATATCTTCCGTGAAAAGTTGTAAATCTCATCACTCATGGCGCGTACAAGATGCTGCAGCCTACGTCTGCTTTACGCTCTCTCGTTGTCTCTAATCTATGCTCCGCACCAGCGCGCGTAGGAACCATGAGAATTTTGCGGTTTTACAGCCTATACCTGAGAAACTCCGATATGAACCAAAGAAAAAGCAAACAAGAACGTCGGGGCCGTTATTAGGACCCAAAATAACCTGTAATTTTGAAGCAGCAATGGAAATTAAATGAGCTCAGTTGACCCCGTACTGGTTTCATGCAGTTTTTTCTCTGTAAAGAGTGTTTGAGGCCAAAACTGCGGTGATGATTGTACTTCGTTGCTGGCTGCAAGATAGACACAGAAAAGAAAATTCGATTACTTATTACCCCCTATAAAACGTCGAAATTCACATCACTCGAGGCGCGAGCGGCGCGCGCGCCGCCTCGGCCTCCGTCTGCCCTACGCTGTCTCACTGTCTCTACCCTCCGCTCCCCACCAGCACGCGTAGGAACCATGTGAATTTCGCCGTTCTATAGCCTGTACACAGTGTGGTGCCATTCGAACCAGCATGGCTCACCGTTGGGTCTAGGTATACGGTGACGCAATATTGCACGCGGGTGTGAATGGGTTGAAGACAGGGTTTGCGTTAAAAACAGCTGTGGAGTTCTTCTCATTACGAGGTAGACTTGGCCAATTCAAAACTGAAATAAGTGAAATGCAGCAGGAAAAACGAACAAAAACAGGATAGAAGGCCGGCCCTAATTGACGATATTTCCACAAAACTTGTTTTGCGTCTTTTACTTTGCTCTTGGAGTAGCTAAAAGTCTCTTTGAGTGGTTAGGAACTACTTCAGGAACACAATGAAAGACGGCGAGATGTCGTTTATTGGGCGGGCGGGCACCCAAAAAAGCCGTTCTGAGTTGTTTCTGTGCGTTCATATGTCCTCCAGCTTTTCCTCTATTCTCACTTTCGGGATTGCCAGATCTACCTGTTCAGGTGGATGAAACTCAACAGCCAATTTTATCGCGAACCCTGACTTTAATACTTTAGGAACATAACTCATTTTGTAGTAGTTGTAAATGAATTCAGGTAAGTCCAGCGATTCTCCTTATGATCATAAAAAAGGTGTGCCAGAAAAACTTGGAAACTTGGAAACCAATTAAGGCCGGAATCGTTTCGAACTTTGACGAGGCTATGGACTTATACTTGTCGTCGCAAGTGTGCCGCTCGTTTCTGATAACAGCCGTCACTTCCACGTTCGGCTGGTGGCTCGGATTTTTTGTGCGGGATCAGAATGAAGTCTATTATATGGCGGACGAAAGAAGTCATGACGACAAAGTTCCAAGCAAAGAACTGTTCTTGTAAGTGGTTATTGGCAAGCTCTTGAGCAAAGCCTGCAGGTATGATTCTGGTGCAAAAGAAGGGAACGCTATAGGGCGTAGGGCGCCGTGTAGACAGTCATATGGATGGCTTGTAAGAGTAAGTGAGTGATGTGGGTCTCTACAAGGATTTGAGGTCGCTATTCAATAGAGGATAATGACCGACCCCAACAAACGCTGGCCTGCATGAGAAAGGTGACATGAAAAAAGTCGCGGACCCTTGTTGATGAATATTGATTTAGGTACACAGAGAAGTACAGTACTGAATATGTCGTAGCCTGTATTTGCTAGTATCTCTCTCCACTAATTGAAAATCATGAATAGAGGAAATGAGGCTCAAGAACCATCATAAATCCTTTGTGTAGAACTACAAATGTTATGTTTAGGAAAACGTGGAACAAATACACCCCATGAACGGGAACAACGCCAAATCAGGAGTCATAGCTGAAGCAGCCTGCAGGTGGATCTACCCATTCTCTTCATCATGAGCTTTTTAATGTATGTGTGTATATAGTTTGGTAAAGATCGAATACCATCATAAGACTACATGTATGTATATAAATATAACAGGATTTGAAACTCACAAGCAAGCAGAGCATTCAACACAAAACCTGCCATCAGCAGTCTTCTCTGTGTAAGGATTGAGACTTCATTTTCAAATGGATCCCCTGAAATCATATGATCAATAGGGGGCCATCAGTCGGGTTGGGTTTCTGCCCCAAGACATGAAGACTGCGCGACGCATAGGCTCCGTCTACAGTGCGTTCAGAAATGATAGGCTCACCCTTGAAAATAAAGGTTTACAAAACGCCTTACAGTTGGGCGATCCAAACTGTTTGCCATTGAATTCAGCAGTGCAAAAAACTTTGCTTACTCAATCCTATGAATACTCCACGATTTTGAACAATTTTAAGGTAAATTTTCGATTTTTTCACTGTTCAGAAATGATAGGCTCACCCTGCGAAAACAAATATTTATTGAACAAAATGTAAACAAACAATAAGATGATATAGGTCCACCACCGTAAGCAAAGACCTCAAAAATTTTCTTAGGCATAGAAAGGACCAATTTGATATGACATTCTTATCAAGGTTGGTCCAGGCTTCGAGAACAGCAGCTTTAGGCTCATCTACAGAGCCGTACTGCCTGTTGTTTGCATAAACCTGGCGCACAATTATGCCCCAGATATTCTCTATGGGGTTGCGATCAGGGCTGCACGCAGGCCATTCCATCGCACAAATTCGACGCTGCTCCAACCAGGATTTTGTAGACCTCGACACATGTACTGCAGCGTTATCCTGCTGGAAATTGAAGCGCTGACGCCGTATTCCAGAAAAGAACGGCAGTAAATGTGTCCTCAGAGTCTCCTGGTATTCCCCCGAGTTCATCCGACAGGAGGTCAAGGCCATCTAGAAAACACCTTCGCTGCAAAATGCTCACCCACACATCAGCGAAGCGCCACCAAAATTCTTCCTGCTAAAGATCAACGGATCCTTGCGGAGATCCCTCCAGTAGTAGCGAGCTCCATCAGGACCATCAAAATGAATTTTTTCTCTCGTCGGAGAAAATAACATGAACAATTTTAAGCTCATTTTGTCAAGTTTTCTTGGCTTATGAGAGATCGCCTTATCTTTGTTCAGTCGGTTGCCATGATCTTTCTTGCAAATTCCTGTCGAGCTTCTTCATGGTTGGCGGGCGTTGACGGCCTTCTTTATAACTTGGCGGACAATGTTTTCATTGCCGTTTAAGATGCCTCAGACAGTTGTTTTCGAAACATCAAGCGATAATTCAGACATGACTTGATTCAGCGACAGCGTGCTGTTGGAACATAGACGACTGATCCTTCGGGCATCCTGACTGGTGACCTTCTTGGGGCGCCCGGACTTCGCGTTTCCATAAGAAGCCGGATCTCTAAGAAACTGCTCAACACAGTGTTGCGAACGACCGATTTAGGCCGCTATTCTTCGCTGACTCAGTCCAACAGTGGCGAGGGCACGAATCTGGGCTTGTTCAGAAGTAGTGATAGCAATACCACGTCCCGTACTAGCAAAAGCGATGTACGGTGTACCCACGTCAGTGATATGTAATGGACTTGTAACATGAAATTTTTCGAAGTAAGAAATTTAAATTTTTATACGGTGAGCCTATCATTTCTGAACGGTGGGAAATTGGAAAATTTATCCTAAAATTGTCCAAAAACGTGTAACACTCATAAGATGGAGTATTCACATGTTTTTTGCACTGCTGAATTCAATAGTGAACAGTATGGATCGCCAAACTGTGAAGCGTTTTGAAAACCTCGGTTTTCAAGGGTGAGCCTATCATTTCCGAACGCACTGTATAGCAGACGACCAGCGTCAAAGGGATCGTTTATACTTCCGCCGCCGAGCGGCGCGACGCAGTGAATTTGTGTATTATTGATCAAGCGGCGCGAAACGAGCGATATTATAGGACTGCATTTAACCGCGCCGCGCGGCGGCGGAAATATAAACGATGCCAAAGGGTCAAGGCGACGGAGCATCGCTGAAACGCGCTGAAACGCTGGCGCATGACGCTCGACGGCTGGCGCAGGCAAGGTGTCCGAGGACGGAACGTGGTTAGCGATGGTATCGATAATATTAGAAACAGCTTCTACTGCCGCTAAGCCTCCAAAGTCAGCGACTGGCCGGCTGCAGTGGCGCTGGGGAGTCATATCAATAACGAAAAGATGCAAACCCCAGCGTCACCTGACGCTAGGTCGTCTGCTATGGACGGAACCATACATAGGCAAGCAGAGATGCAGCCAACACCGACCCTATGAACAAATCCGCGTTGACTGTATGGATCTGCTCTAAGAAGAGACGTTTCCCATGTTCCACAAAAGCCAAAGCCAGCACCATTCATATTTGTACAACGCTTCATTTAGATATAACCACTTCAGTACACTAAATTCACAGTGCAGGCGGTAAAGTAGTCCGATACTTAGAATAACGTACAAACAATTATTCGTCAACAAACTTCGGCACTTTTACACATACGTTTTCACATTCGTCTTGGTTGTTGAATCGATTGTCGTTTCCACCGCATCCTCCGTATGTAAACGCTATGCATGCACTCTCCTCTTTTTTGAAGCCATACCTGCAAACTTAGAAAAATTAGAGGCGATATTAAGGTAGAATGAAAATTTTAAAGCTTGCATTTATCTGTCTAGTATGGCAGTACTCTCTACTGCTTGCCGATAAAACATGTTAGTGAAGCTAGTCTACTAAACCTTACGTCAAAAGATTCGCCATGCCATTCTCATTTCCGAGAGCCTCAAAGGCACAGTCCAACCTCACAATGGTTTTCTTGCCTATTTTGGAGAGAATTTCGGGCTGATCACAATAGTGTCTCCAGAATCGCTCAGAACCCTCTACGAACGAAGTTATGACCACTCAAAGATTGTGAATTCGAACGGTGAGAAATTTGTGGACGAGTTGTCTCGGGCATGATTTTCCAGGTCGTTCGCAGCCATCGCGCCGGAGCAGATCACAATGTGGAGCTAGTCCGATAACTAATGGAAGAACGTAGATTTGGATAAAAATCTATGGCGCTTATCTTTGCTATTCCAACCGGAAGCCATGACGTGGGCGGAGCTAATGGGTGCCGATTTGGGGGACGGAGAGAGTGGGTGCTCGATTTTTCTCGCTTATTCTGAAGAGTTGAGATTTTGCGTTTGGCAGTGTTGCTACACACAGCGTCCGGGCCATAATATCAAATTTTACCCACGAGCTGGGACTGTGCCTTCAAGCTTGGTTCCAAACCGGTCACCTCGACTTGGAGACCGGCTCAAGAGGATGACAACTGAAGTTTTGAACCAAGTTAATTGCGGGTTCCCTTGGCTAAGTGGGCAGATTGATCGAATCCACACCGCGCGTGTGGCTAAGGAGCACTTCGGCTGGCACATGCGCCTCGCGCGACGGAGAAACGCTGCGCGCGTCGTCGTCTTTGGGGCGCGTCAGCCTGGGCTTCCTGAAAGAAAACAACTAGTTGGAGCTCAGTTAATGCGCCCCAAGGACAACGACGCGCGCAGCGTTTTTTCGTCGCGTGTGCCAGCCGAACTGCTCCTTAGCCACACGTGCGGTGTGGATCCGATCAACATGCCGGCTAAGTGAAGTTACTCGTGCACCATCAGTGTCAAATATTTCACATGCGGGCATTATATTACGCCTACCATATGCCATACGAGCCATTTGAATATCCATTGTGAGCGTGGCGCCGTTCGGTGTTGGGCTCCGTCCATAGCAGACGTTCTAGCGTCAAGTGACCGTGAAATGACGCAGGGGGTTTCCATCTTCAGCACTTGTTATTGATCTGACTCTCCTAGCGCCGCTGCAGCCGGCCAGTCGCTGAGTTTGGAGGCTTAGCGGCAGTAGAGGCTGTTTCTAATATTATCGATACCATTGTTAACCACGTGCCAACCTTGGGCACTTGCATGCGCCAGCCGTCGAGCGTCATGCGCCAGCGTTTCAGCGCTGGCGCATGATGCTCCGACGACTTGGCGCTTTGACGCTGGTCGTCTGCTATGGACGGAGCCTTAGACTTATCATAAATCATAACGTCCGAAGTTTTTATGCTCTTCCTATTTGGTACTCCAGACGTCATTCCTAACATGAAACACAAAAACGTACTTTAGAGAGAACGTTGGACTTGGGCGATTGAGGTGTTCAATAGATTTGAATTGACGACCGTTCCTCGGTCAGAAAACACCGCATTCTCCACGACTTGGCTGCAAGATGGATGAACGGAAGGTGGATCCGTCAACAGTCAATAATAATCTTGTGATTCATTCGAGTAGGAAGCCGCTCTCAACGATTGGACGCCAAATGACTTGATCGACAGCCATCTTCTCGACGTTTTCCGACTCGCGCATTTTCCCAAAGCAGTTTCCTGCTTGGGAGACACACACCATACTCGACTGCTCTCAAGTCAGATACTTGGGGCCACTCAATGCTGCACTCCTTCAACAATAGCCTTTCAATTTGGGTTAGTTCAGGCCTTACGCTCCCTCTATAGCTATTAAGAGGTGGCACGGTGTCGGGTTGGTGGAGAGGGGTTGCTTTCCGCCTCAGCTAAGTCGAACTATTAAATCATCTTGATGATCAAACATGATTAGGAAAGGAACGCTGGTGCTATAAAAAGTTAATGCCATAGTTTGGTCCGCGGCTTGTTTCCTCGAGAAAAAGATTTCAAATCCGTACCGCGGCTGGCGCGGCGGTTTATATCTCACCAGCGGCTGGCTGATACTTACCAGCCAGCCGCAGCTGAGATACAAACCGCCGCGGTTCGAATTTAAATGTTTTTTCTTGAGGAAACAAGCCAGGCCTAACTATAGGTACTTTTAGAATTTCTGTTATACAGCTTAATCTGTCGCACACAATAACAGTAACACTGGAGGGTGACCAGGGATTTGTTATCGACATGCAATGAACAAAAAAAAAACCAGAAGCCAATGGAGATTCCAGTCCATGTATACGAGGTTCAACTCTTTAGACAAGCAAAATACGCCCCTTTGCGAAAAAACTCACGAAGGAACAATAGCCCCGCACTCTCCTGCGTCAATGTTGAGCTCACATCTCGGGTCCACTGCTAGCGCTGAAAAGCAGTGATTTTTCTTAGGTCCTATACAGTGCGTTCTGCTGTCTGCTAACACCGCTCTTATTTAAAAAAAAAATTTTCCAATGCAATGCCGCACACTTTTCATCGGCATCAGCGATTTAGGGGGGGGGGAGGGGGTGAGAAACTTATGTCTAAACACTTTCAGATTCGGTCTTCTGTAATACTTTTTTTAGTTTTTCACTAAACTTGGGCCGCTTAACTTTACAAGGCCACCTTAGGTAAGTAACCACTGGAAGTTCTTTTTTTCCAACCAATCTGTCAATGCGAAAGGAAATTGAAGAATTGAGGATTTAGGTAAGACTCGATCAGACTTTCTATATTGAAAAAGCTGGGATGCGAGCTTTCCATGATGTCGGGCTGAACAACCATGACATTCCAGCACAAATCGGTAGATAACTTTGCATCGATCGTGCCTACATACTTGTACATAAAGGCGCCAACGATAACGTTTTTTGGTGGGGGAGGAGCATGGAAACTCTCCCAGAAAGGTAGAAGGCAGATATGGAAGCAACCGTTTGGAAGCTCATCAAGTGTCAACCAGATTGACCACATCTGACCCCTTCCTGTGCACAAATTGGGGAGGGGGCATTTAAAAGCAGGGCTTGCGATAAAAACGATTGTTCGTTCTCTACATGAGAGTGTAGACCTGGCAATCACAAAAGTGAAAATAGGGGAAAAGTCGCAGGAAAAATGCTCCAAAAATTTGCGTACCCGCCCCAGGTAACTCCGAAGGTTGACGATAATTCAAAAAGTTCCGGAATAGTTATGCAGATTTCATCAATTGTGAGCTTGTACACTAGATCAAAATCAATGACGTTATGACCAAACTCCGACGTTTCTGCTCTAAGACTGAGAAGCTGTTGCTAATAAGATCACTACCAATTACGGGGAAACACGGCCGTTAAAGCACATGATTTGCCAGGGTTCTTGTACTCTATTGTGACTGTGATCAACGTGGGATTTTCCCCATCTTCGATCCGTATCGCAAACCAGACTCTGGTCAGCTGAACAATTTCAACATCGCGAAGTTCAACACTGACATGGCTCTTCTCAGAACTGAGGAAGATGCTACCGAAAGCTAGCTGACGAGCTTTTCCAGACGTTTGAGAACTGCCTGGGGCTCATCTTTGGAACTTTTGCAGTGAACGTTCCGAGAACCATCATGAGGCTCCCCTACAGAACAATTCTCATACATCAAAATGAGAGCAGTATATAATAATAATAACAATAATAATCACCTCATGCCATCAAGTTCACATAATTTGAGCTTGTTCTCGTGATCCTAAACACCACAAACCAGTCGAGAAGGATCATTTAGTGCTCCCTTCCTGATCGCAATTCAAAGTTCCCGCCATTTCTCCTTTTTCAGTTGGAGACGCACTCGCCCATGAGTATAGGTGAGCTGAGGGACTCTCGCACTTCTCTGACAATGGTACGTTTTATGACCAACTAGCCTCTAAACAGTGGGTTATGACTCAAGTGCCCGATTCAAGTTGGCATGGGATGCACTTTTTCAGACACGTGCCTTTACAACGTACATGAATGCTGGAATGCCAGTTCTTGGTTGCTCAGTTCGATATCATTAATTAATCGGGTGTGAGATTTTCGAGCACAAAAGGTCTGAAACCAATGGCCGCTATGGAAAAAAATCACTCGTCAACTTTTGCCCGCACACACAGCCTGGTTGGAAAGGGAAACACTTCTATTTCTTTTTAGCTAACAATAATCGTATCAAACCTGCAAAAAAGTATTATATAAAGGTTCTTCAAAAGATTCAATCCAGCAAGTCTGGATGCGATTTTTTTTCAACATCATGAATTCACTCATGCTAGTGAAAGAAGTGCAGCGTTGCATTGAAGAATGTCCTCTCCGTGAGAATGGTGTGGTCTTATACAAAGAAATGCACTGTGAATAGAAGAGAGACTGAATAAATGAAGATTAGCAGATCCATACTTACAAGACAGTCAACTTGTGAACGTGATCATGCACTGGTCCTCGCGAACATTTCGGAAAACATGTTCGTTGAGTAGAAAAGTGCGTAAGTAATGATGCTCAATATCAGACTGATATAATTCGCTTACCTATTGAAACAATGAGTATTGCGAAAATAGCAGGTCTAGACATTGTTCAAATGGTGTATTGCGAAGTGACCCCAACACCATCGGGAAAGTGCATTTATGAGAATGATGGATTTGCGAGAAGTTGAAAAAGTGTTGGATTCTTTCGCTGTGTTCAATAGTTCGAAGTTTTCTTGAATCGCAGATTTGTGTTTCATATCTTCTTGATAGGCATCACTTATAGATGCCAGAGGAGCTAGTTGACAAAAAATAATCTGCGTAATGTCAGTGTCTCACAAGAAGGAAGCCGCGCTCAGCAATCCGGCGCGAGATCGTTCAATCAATAGCCATCCTTACTTCGTTTTCCCACGCGCAATTTTCCCGCCGAGCAGCGTCGCGGCTACCTCCCATTTAGTGTTTGACAATAAATCAAAGAGGAAGGGTGCTTGGACGGGAAAACGAAAAGACGGTTGCTTCGATCTAATGATTTCACGCTCGAATGCTGAGTGCGGCTTCGTGATCGAATGACATGAGCGACAACTTCTTTCTGTCAAATTGAAATATGTCACGCTTCACCATTACATATTGAGTGAGCTTCGAAACCTTCCGCACACTGTACAGGACCGAGCAAATTTTTTGCAAAGAAAGCGTTTGGCGGAGTTTTTTGCGCTCACAAAGCGCCGCAACGTCATAACTTGATTCAAAGTGGTCCAAATTCAATTCTGAAGTCATTTCTGCATTGCTTCTGTATAGTCCTACACGATAGTGTTAAAAATTGTAGATTCGACATAAATATTTATTCGAAAATTGCTTATTTGCACCTCAAAACCCCTCATTATGAACTGATCAGACGGTCATGATAGCAGAAATCTTTCATGTTTCGACCTGTGATAGATGTGAATTGTAGGAGGAAATACATATTTTTCAACAAAATACCGGAGTTGAAAGGACTCTCTACGCATACCGTTACATTCACCTCACTGAGGGGACACGAGAAGTACGAGAAAAACTCATTTCGTCAACTTTGAGGTGATAGATGGCGATGCGGCGCTTTGTGAGTGCAAAAAACGAGGCAAACCCCTTTTTTTGCGAAGAATATGCACTGGAAGCTTTGCAAAGGAGGGTGTATTCCAATCAGCATCACGTGTTTTGCAAGAAACCTCCAACCTGTAGATGTCATGGTTTCACAGTCCAGAAGGTTGGTCTCCAGATACAAAAAGAACGGCAATTGAGCCATGTTTGCTGTTGGACGGCACGCACTGGTCGCTGTCGTGCCTCTTAGTGATCCAAGGGCGGAAACGCCAAATGCAGCAGGGTTTAGCAGCGATTGAAGGACCATAGTATACTTTTGCGACACTGGGTCGCTGACGCGCCGCCAGAGCCCAGCGACAGCCACCGCCCGCCGCGGAGCACCAGTCCTTTAAGAGTCCTTTATACTTCCGACACCGAGCTGCGCGGCACTGTGCACTTTTGCAATATTGAACGCGCTGTGCGGCACTATCCATACCACAGAGTTCCACATCGCCGCGCCGCTCGGCTGCAGATGTGAAATGACCGCTTAAACATGTCGCTGTCGCATTGCGCAGCGATGTGTGACAGTGACAGGCTCCGGGTTATTTGCAGTACCCTCAATCCCTGCATTTGGGGAAGCCGCGTCGCAGCTAAGAGTGCGCGTGTCGAACATGGATTGGGCCCGATACAGATAAAAAGGATCTGATATCGCTCACCGCCGATTCTCTCATGGTCAGCATCTTCCCACTTGTTCTTATTCATACCTTTTCTTTCTTTTCATCCCCCTTTTCTTAATATGGTTGCTTTTCTATAGTTGTTCTTTTGTGAATCTTGGAAATATGAAATGATCCGGTCTGAAACATACTATGAAGAACAAAAAATGTGCAACAACGCATCAACATACGATCAGTTGATAAAAGGAAAAAAGAACTGAGAAAATACGAAAAAAGGAAAGGTAATAAAGACTGGAGGAGTACTGGTAGTGGGAAAAATAAGCGATCCCCTCCAATAAAAGCATAAAATAAAAAAAAATAATTTTCTGAATGTCCTGTGTCTTCGAAGGCACAGATCACCCAAAAAATATTTGTCAATTTCATGCTGATCTTGTAGAGTCACATGCTGATCACAGTGGTATCTCTGGAATCGTCCAAGATCCCCTACGAACAGAGTTAAGGCTCCTCGAAAATGCCTTCATTTTGAGGTTGAAAAATTAATAAACGAGTTGTTTCAGTCCTGTATTTCTCTCCATTCGCAATCGTTGCGCGAGAGCGAGCCAGGCGATGGAGACATTCGGCAATGGACTGAAGAACAAAGGCTCGTTGGGAATTCATACATACATCTAGCATGTTTGAAAGTCTGGAAGTGTATGAGACCTAAGGTGATGAGAGAATGGGGTCTTGCCTGTGGTGGTTGCTTGTAGTTCGCTTATTTGGAGGAATTGAGATTTCGAACTTGGCACGTGTTATACAGGAGGGGTCTACTACACAATAGGCTTTCTTTTGACTGCAGTTGGTACTCAGACAATGAAAAAACCTGAACGCCGACCAATAGACGACCACCACCGGGATGGGCGTTTGTTGGACGGCTTTTTGTCGGCGGTTAGTCTGAAAATTCCTGCGGTCGGTCGGCTGTGAGACCGCAGGTTTCCGCGGTTGGTCTCTCGAACCTACAGGTTGTCCGCAGGTTCCTTGGTCAGTAAGTTTTTGTGATTGAGCCACAGTTGTAGCGTTTTGCCCGCAGGCTCCTGTGGTCAGTCAACAGGTTTCCTGCGGTTGTCCTGCAAGCTGCAGCGCCCGGTCCAGATTCAGCCATGGCCAGCCCGTCAGGTACCACAATTCATTCATGTTTAACTGCTGATGCGAAGTGGCAGAAATTGAAAGACACATAAAATGAATGCACGCCCGTACAGAAAAACCGGTGTCTGTATGGAGAAGAAATCATGATTTCACGAAAAACAAGGCAGGGCTTCCTGGAAGCAACTAGGCAGGGTTATCAAATTCCAGCAAATTGCACACCTTACTCTGACGCTGAAAATGCAGATTAAAAGTTTTTGTCGGCATTAACACCCCTACTTATTATATTCACACCACCTAAGGTTCCATCCATAGCAGACGATCTAGCGCCAAGTGACGCTGGGGGTTCGCATCTTTAACATTCGTTATTGATCTGACTCCACAGCGACCACTCTAGCCGCCATGTCGCTGACGGTGGAGGCTTAAGCCTAGTTTTGACTGCGTCGCTGCTGTTTTTCATCGCAGCGATTTCGCACCCGCTGCTGCAGCGATGTAGCAGCGGCAGCGATTCTGTTCATAGTGCATAGGCCCACGGATGATAGAAGAAATTCAATCAATCAGTGAAATTAATGGCTGGTATTTATCAATAACGCGTTTCGACTCAAAAACACTGATCTTGTCATGCGAAAGGGTCAATGTTCATTAGACGAAACGTGTCAATCGCTGGCAATCGCTCCATCGCTGCCATTTTGGCCGAGATGGAGCGATGGTCAGCGACCATTGAGAATCGCTCTTCAAGAAGCGATGCAGTAAAACATAGGATTTCGTCGCCGCGACCCAGCGATGTAGGACTTCTGCCACGAAGCGATCACAATTGGAGCGGCTTTCCATTACGCGCGATGAAAAAGGAACAGCTGTCCCTCGCATGGCCGCAGCGACCACCTGCAGT
This sequence comes from Aplectana chamaeleonis, assembly GCA_029168955.1. Lineage (NCBI taxonomy): Eukaryota > Metazoa > Nematoda > Chromadorea > Rhabditida > Cosmocercidae > Aplectana > Aplectana chamaeleonis. Next base: position 197,698 of record JAPDOI010001161.1, on the reverse strand, counting down.
CAAAACTAGGCTTTAGCGGTAGCAGCGGCTGTCACTAATATCATCGATACCATCGTGATGCGCCAGCGTTTCAAGGCTGGCGCATGATTCTCCGACGCCTTGCTGCTGTTTCTCTGCTATGGACGGAGCCTGATGGCGGAATTCCGCTTTTCACGATCCGAAAACCACAATTTCATACGTTTCTGGGCGTTTCGAGCTCAAAACTACGTATGCCGCGAAAAGGCAGGCAGGTAGGGGAGTATTTGGACTACCCAGGCAGAAGTATGTACATCATCTATCATTTCAACCTTTCCGCGTTTCGCGTCCAAGAAATCTCATTCCCGTAAATTTTTGTGTTTTGCACGAATTGAAGTCAGTGAGGAAGGACCGACAGCAGACGTGGAGAGCTTTCGTGGAAGGCATAGATCACCGTACAAACTCTTCGAAGCTGTGATCAACCATGAAAGCTCTGGAAGGCCGTTCAGTGGAACCCGATCCCATCCAAATTCTGCATATGGGCAAACCGGTGAACAACAAGAATGCGGCCAACCTTCTATGCAAGCAGTTCAGTTGCCGTGCCCTCATCAAAGCCTGAAGTCCTCACGAAGAACCTTCCGATGGATCAGAATTTTCCGAGAGAAGACGTTCTCATCATTACGACAGCCCTCACTGACTTCGCCTTGAAGAAATGCAATCCGTCTAGAGCGTTGGATACAAGTGGTGTGGCCCCTATAATGCTCAAACATTCAGGACCAATTTTTCGGGTGTGCCCTAGAGCCCTTTTCAACTGAACCGTGTCATCTGGACTACTTCCGGCGTCGTGGAAGGAGGCAAGAACTTTCCCACTCCTGAAGCCTGGAAAACCTGCAGAAGATCTGAACAGCTACAGGCCTATTTCGATAATTTCATCCATGGCAGGCACTTTTGAAAGAACCATTCTTCCTACACTGGAGACGCATCTGCGAATCCCTGGATGGCAGAATGGTTTCCGGAAAGGCTTTTCCACAACCTCAGCGTCGGTCAAGCTTACCGGATTCATTACGGATGGGTAAATGAGAAGAGACCGCCTAGCCGGTCAATTACGGTCGCACTCGACTTGAAGAAAGCCTATGACACTGTCGTTATTTCCGTTCTTTGTCAATAGCTTGCGGAGTCTTCCCTGCCGAGAGGTTTAGTCCGCTGGATTTCCATGTACCTGAAGGGCAGAACAGTACGAACAGAGTTTAGAGGCCAGATATCGAACGTGAGATTGGTGCGCTCCGGGGTACCGCAAGGCGCGGTTCTCTTTCCGCTCCTGTTCTCTTTCTACATCGCAGATCTCCCGGCACCCCCACCAGAAACACATCTAGTCGGATATGCGGATGACCTAACACTGCTGGCATCAGATCCGGATGTGGAAACTATGCGAAAAAACGCCTGAACGACTATCTCCCAAAGCTAGCAAAGGCCCTGGAAGATCTACATCTTCAACTGTCGCTTCAGAAGAGCACTGTCTCTTTTTTACAACACATTCTGCTCAAGCGTTATACGTGACGAAAGTGTTCATAAATGGGACGCAAATCACACACGAAAAAAGTTCGGCCATTCTCGGTTATCATTTCGACACTACTCTGCTAACCCGTAGCTAGATGCCTCCGAGGGCGCGGCCTGGACCGCCACCCCATTCCACGTAGCGAGAATTCACGGGTTCTAGCTACGATAGCTAAAACCCGCATATTCTTGTGTCGAGGGTGCAAGAGTGCAAATTCTATGCGTAGTCTACGTAAAAACGAAGGCTAAATTCGATACATTGTTCTCTCTGTCGCTAAACCCGTATATTCTCGCTAAAATTTTGTAGCGAGAATCTGCGGATTTAACGACAGCCTGTGTTGAAGTGCAATCTCAAACCCGCGCTGGCTACGCGGAACGCAGGGATGCCGTTCGAACAGTGTTGGCCCAGTGAACACATGGAGTGATTACTTGGCACTCTGTGGCTGGTCGTGGAGGGCAACACCGTGCCGCTTTCTGGAAGACCTTTCTAAGAGTAACTTTGACCGCTGGGATGGCGCAGAGCGTGGGGAAGAAACGGCAATGGGGTCGATCGCAGCTGTAATCGCATTTCTGAAATGGATCAAGACTGGTTGGGTCGATCAACCGAGTGCTGCAACGAGAATTTGCGTGATATATGCGGGTGCCGTAGCGAGAATTTACGCAGAATATGCGCGCTATAGCTAAAATTCCGCCAACTGAGGCTGAACTTTCCGTAATTTATGTAAATTCTCGTGTCAAAATTAGACTAGATGCCTCCGAAACCCTGGGCATCTCCGGTTTCCATGTGAGGCATCTAGCTACGTGCTGGTAGAGTATGATGACGGGAGTAAGAAGACTGCTAAAAAAGCGAATCTCTTCAAAGCGTCGGCAGGAAGGAACTGGGGACAAAGCAAAGAGCTGCTCCTATTGACCCACCGCGCCACCGGAGAATCCGTGATGTCCTACGCTGCTCCAGCCTGGAGCCCGCTCATTGCTTCGACTCGCTGGTATCGGTTACAAGCTTGTCGAAACGCAGCCTTGAGGACCGCGACGGGAAGCTTGGCGATGGAGAGCACTACCCACCTGAGCAATGAAACGGGAATCATGCCAGTCAAAGTTCATGATGAGATGTTGACACTTCAATAACGAACGGTTGCGGCACCCGATCTAGAACACCCCTCACACGACATGATGAAAAAAAGCGGAACCACCAAGACAGATCAGGAAGCACGTCAGAACGATCAAGCCAATGACACGGAATATTGCATTTTTACGCAAAAGGTGTCTCGATACCCATGCCAGTTACTGTGATTCAGCGTGTCACACGCTGCGTGCTGCAACAGTCGGACCAGGATATCGTTTTCAGTCTTGGAAAACGATTTCCCAAAAATCAAAAAAGGATGAACGAGCACATTCAAACAATTTCCTAGATAGGCGAAAACTACCTTTTTTGTTCGAACCAACAAAAAGGAAAAATTCTGCTCCTGCGATCGTTCAGACGCACGAACAAAGTTACAAACGAAATCAGAATATCTCATTCGTCTACGGGTGTAGCAGGCGATGAAAATGATTAGGGTAGGCTTCACACAAGAATCGAAAGGTGAAAAATTGTGGCAGGAGATGACAGCAATAATATTTGCAATAAAATCAAAAAGTATAGTAAAATCCGTCGAAGGATGGTGAGAAAAATGAATACGCCGGAGTCTCACGTTATTGAGATCCTGGTATAGTTGTCCAGTAGGTGGACAGGATTCAATTGAAAAGGGTACAATCAAAATGATCTCCTAAATATGTGTTATACATATGACTATGTAGGAAACGAGTTTTCCATTCCGATGGACCAGCCACTCTATTAAATACACCTTGAGTGATTAATTTTAATTGCGTCATTCCTCTATAGTTTTTACGTCCTATGTAGTTACTATAACATTAACTACTACATAGTCTGAATCCCTGCGGTGGCCAAATTCACAATGCTGTGTTTGCTATTGGAGCAAGCTATAATGGTAGCATCACGGGATACTAGCGCAATCTTGGTGCAACGCCAGTGATCGCCGCTATGGCTGAAGCACTGCGGGTTCGATTCCTCTTGAAATCGAAGTTTTGCAAGGAAACCCAACACCTCGCATGACGATGCGTGTATGGTCCCGGTTTCAATCAGTTCATTCTGCGAGTTTGGAACGCTAGCTCGCGACATTAAACTCGTAGGTTCGCAAGGATTACTACCGTCCCCAAAAAAAAACGTTTTTCACAATTTTGTACACATCTTTTCGAAGATTATATAGCTTCAGTAAAAACAATGTATCAATATTAGAGCCTAAGTGCATTCATAGAATCTCTGATTCATCCAAGTTGCACTCCATTGAGAGTTCGGTGGCGTCCTCGTCGTCATCATCATCGGACGATGGCGATGAATCGCTCTGGTTCTCCTCCGCATCGGCTACGATGCGACTTTCGTAGCAGCTGAACCCCACTGCGACCATTTTCATTTACCGTACACCATAAATAGCGGCGATGGGGCAAATTTATTCGAACCCTTCCAGAATTATAAAACTACCCAAATGAACATTCGAATTGTAGGCTTCGATTTGACTTGACTTAATCGGTTGGCTTTCGCCTGACGTGGTCATTCCGCATCTTCACCGAGGTGTGCCGTCCTAGTAGTCAGCGGTGTTCATTTTTCACGGTCTTCAGCCACAATTTGAACATCCAGCTGTCACTATTCCATTTCCTGCGAAACGAAACATCGCGCCTGAACTGTCTTTCGATGCCGAGTGACTTCAAATCCTCTTTAACCACATCCGTCCAGAACTTCCGCCTACGCCCAGGTGGCCGTTTCCAGACAGGACTTGGAAGCATTCTTAAAGCGTGTTGTACGAGACGATCCGGCGTTCTTCTTAGTATATGCCTGAGCAGTCGAAGTCGACTTTCCATTGCTGCTTGAGATGGCGTTAGGAGATGCTGGCACCTCCCTCGTGTCAAGCGTTGATGTACTGCGTCGATTTTCCTTGTAAAGGTCTTCGTTATAGCCTCCGTGCAATCAAACCTTTCCATCTGCGTCTTCGGTGCTGCCCAAGTCTCCGATCCGTACATCATGATAGGGCGAATAGCGGATAGGTAGACGCGCAACTTGACTTCCTTCGCGATGGTGGTAGACCACAAACACTTGGGTAGAGAATTAAATGCAGACGTACCTTTCGCACATCGTTGTCGAAAATCCCCTGCATAACTACCATCGTTCTTCAGCAAACAGTCCAAATGACAGAAATCGTCTACCAGTTCGAGACGTTGTCCGTCCACACAAACTCCCGTTCAAGGCCTCTGAGAGACCCACATCTGCTTGCATTTGTCGGGACGAAGACGAAAACCATAGGCTGTGGCATGCTTCGAAACGAGGTTCACAATCCTTTGCAGTTTTGCGTTGTTTTCAGCGAATTACACGATGTCGTCGGCGTACTTCAGGTCGACAAGGGAGCGTCCTGATGGTGTTAGGATCACATCCGCAGGAAACTGTTCTGCAACTCTACGCATGATGTCATCAACGGCGAAGTTGAAAAGAAAAGGTCCTGCAACGGCTTCTTGCCTTACTCCTCTTTTCATCTCTGTGTTGTTCCTTTATTCATGTCCTCGATTAACCGAACATACTTTTCCGGGACTCCATCTGCTCGCAGAGCATTGAGCAATCGATCATGATGAGGAGAGTCGAACGCGGCTTCAAAGTTCAAAAAAGCAAGCTGTAATGGCTGGCCGCTGCCACGATTCAATTACTCTTCTCACGACGAACACTTGGTCGATGGTCGATCTTCCAGGTCGAATACCGGCTTGCTCATCTCTGGTCGTTCTTTCACGATGTTTGATAAGTCGCTCGAGAATGATACGTTCTAAAACCTTGTATATGACACGAAGTATAGAGATTCCTCTGTAGTTCTTAGGATCCGTGACGGATAGCTTCTTGTGAAGGGGTACGATGATCGCATGTCTCCACGAATCGGGTATCCTTTCGCTCATCCATATAGCACGGATGGTGTTGGTCATTTCACGAATCCCAGACGGAGGAAGAGCTTTCAGCATTTCAGCAGTGATGTTTTCATCTCCACCAGCCTTTCCATTCTTCATTTTCCGGACACAATCCAAAACTTTAGACTCAGTCGGCGGTTCCTCAATGACATCGTAATTTGCTCTCTGAACATGCGGGAGCTCAGGTACTGATGGCGCTGGACGATTCAGTAGTGAACTGAAGTAATCCTTCCATATTGGCAGCGTCGCATCACCAACTGCAACTCCATTGGTAGTGTTCAAGACAGGAGAACATCTCTTCATCTTCCCGCTATACTGTCGCAGCAACGTGTAGGCTTAATTCTTCTCCTCCCAAGCCTTCTCGAACTCCTTAGCTCTACACGCCCACTCTCGCTCGCGGTCACTTTGAAGCTGCCGACGCAGCTTCCTCCTCGAACGCTTCTCCTCCACGAAGTTTCCTGCAGTTCGGAGAGCTCTTACTCTGTTGTAGGTAGATGTTGTTTCTTCTGAGACGTAGGCCCATTTCTTCTTAGGCTGTACGACCGGGAGTGCCTCTTTCGAAGCGTCCTGGATGCACTTGACAAAAGAATTCGCGTCGCAAAATTTCTTCTTAGTCCGTACTCCGATGCGAATAGAAACGCATTGTCGAAAATTTCTTCTGCACTCTTCATCTCTGAGACTTGTCATGTCAATCCTCTGGAGAGGCTGAGCCCCTCGCTTCCTCTTATGAATCCTCGCAGTGAAGTTCTACAGAACAGGACGGTGATCCGAATCGAATGCGACATCCCACACAGCTCTAGATCTTCGAATGTCCGATACTGGAATATTCCTCGTCAGGACATAGTCAAGCTGTAGTTTCAAAGTTGTCATCTTCCGCTGCTCTTGTGGAGATAGCTGGGTTGGTCCCTGCCACGTAAGCTGATGGCGGCGATGATTCCTCTTGAATGTCGATGCAAAAATCAGACCACTGCGTTCACGAAAGTCGACAAGGAGGTAGCCATTGTCCGATGTTTGCTCCACTGGGTAGAACCATTTGCCGAGTTCTTCCGGATTCCTGATCAAGTCCCATCTTCGCATTTGCGTCAATCCCCACGACAACAGCATGTTGAGAAGGTATCCTGGCCAGCAACGTATTGAGTTCCTCATAAAACGCATCCTTCGAATTGTCTTCGGCGGTTTCAGTGGGCGCATGAGCACTCACTATCCACAGATTGAATCCTCTGTGATTCCGCAGTCGCACGAATGCATTCCTACACGACGTTGTGCCGAACTCCTTGACCATACCATTGAAGTCCTTCCTCACAGCTATTGCACAGCCTCCCACTCTCCTATCGTCAGCGTTACCGCAGTAGATGGTGTACTCTCCGACGCTGATGACGGGTCTATCCTTGAGGCGGGTTTCCTGCAAAGCAGCAAACGGTGCATGGAAATAGCTCAGAAGTCTGGATAGCGCAGTTTTCTGGATATCACTCGACAGCGATCGACAGTTCAGGGTGGCGAAACTGTGGCTTGTGAACAAAGACTCCATGAACTCCCTAGGTACTGATCCTAAGGTGTTATGGACCAGAGGCCATGGTGTGCCGGACGGCGACACCTTTATGCAATGTGCGGGATACTTTCGCGATATAGTTGTGCACGCTATATCGCTCGAACGTTCCCTGTGTACAATCAAACGTCTGCTGGGTTCAGTAGAAGCAGGGGCACCAACGAGCAGGTACCAACAGACTTGTATACACACCCCCAGGCTTCGATTATTCAATAGATTCGGTTGCTCCCTTTTTTTAAGAGGTCTGATTTTTGAATAGTATTCGAATAGTGCAATTTCAGAAATTCCGATAAAGAATACGTATTCGAATGACAATTATTCGAATATATCAATTCGAATCTATTCGAATGGCACAACTGTAGTAAACATAAATCTCGTCAATTGAGTGGCACAATATCCACTGGAACAAACGTTTCAATCGCTGCGAAGGAGCGGTGATCAGCGACCGTTGAGAACACTATGTAACGAATTTTGACTTTTGTTCTGTTCCTGGGTTGAAATTGGGTTTTCCTAACCCGTTAGGTCTAGAACAGAGAGGAAATCGCTGTTATTCCAGAAAAACTTTGCTTTTGTGACCGGGAAAATTAAATTCTGAAAACCGCGTGTTTATGCAACTCAATTCTTGCTCCTGGCTCTCAAGTGTTATATTTTAATTGCTTATGTCTAAAGTATGTGAAAATGTGACTTCATTATGCAGAAAGTTAGCTTACACGACGACAGCACGAAGAAAACTCGTTTTTTTTGTGACAAATAGAAAGATTTTTATTCATTTTTGGCATTATGATCAGGTAGAAACAAAAAATGCAGAAGGAGTAAACAAAGTTGTAAACCACTCAACAAGGTCCAGAAATGTGTAGATTTTATAGATTCACTATTGCACTGTGATTCGCTCTCTCCAAGTTGCACCAAAATGTTATTCCCCATCATGTTTTCGTTATACTGTCCTTGATAACGACGTTCAAAGTCCCATATATGTATCTTGATGGAAGGGCTCGCTCGCCTTGCTTCTCGGAGTAAGCGCCCATGACATCCTTGAATTTTTCGAAATGCGAATCAAGTATATGGAGTTTCAAATACGTTCTGCATCCCATTTAGGCGTAATTCTTTATGAGAGTCTGCATAAACTTCACATAGTTTTCAGTTTTGTGATCACCTAAAGAGCAACTGCAACGAATCTGCTCCAAGCCGTTCTCTCCGTCCTGTTCAACAGCTTTGCCAAATTCTCACATTTATGGTCCTCTTGATCTGTGATCCGACGAATATACCAGCCCTGACCTTAGTCTCGGACAGAGTCGTTATCAAGGACAATATAACGAAAACATGATGGGGGACTACATTTGGTTGCAACATAGAGAGAGTGATTCACGGAGCAATCGTAAATCTAGAACATTTACACATTTGTGAACCCTGTTAAACGCTTTACGACTGCGTGTGTCTGTCTATTTCTTGTGCATTTTTCGTGTTCACCTTTTAATAATGAGGGAAGGTCTGGTACATTAGTTGGAGCTACACTGAAAAGGCAGAATAACATTCGAAAACCTTATTTCCAGCCCATAAGGCCACGTTTCGTTCAGCATTGTTGGCTGAAGATCATGGTTTTCTTTTTGTCTTCATTCGCTCGCCAGAGGACCTTCTGACGCGTGATTTGACTGCGATAATTCATAGAGCTCCTGCCAAATCTGTTTCCAACAATTTCACTACATTTAATGATTATGTAATCTGCATATACCAACAACAGACAAATCGATTCAACAATTTCACTACATTTAGGAAATCAGTTTGATAGTCAAATCTAATGGAACAATTTCACGACACTTTAGAGCAATGCCAAATCCTTGACCTTTTCTGCGGAGCCCAACTATCAGAAATTGTGGCTGTTTTCAGTTCTGCGATTTTTCTGACGATCCTGGCTACTCCTCTGAGACTTTCTGCATGGCTATTGCATAGCTATGGCATTGAAGTGCAGCTTTTGCGCGATATAGCATCGCTATGGCTATGAATTGCAGCTCCTTAGCGAAATAGCATCCCTATGGCATCGAAATACAGCTTTTCCGTGGAATAGCATCGCTGTGGCATAGCAAATCGTGCGGTGCGCGAAATGAAATCGCTATGGCATCGTTGTGGCATGGCTATGGTACTGCAATCTTGGACTTGTTGAGAATTGAGCTTTTTTTGTGGTATCAGTATCATGCTCAGAGTTAACAAGCCGAATGGTATAAAAGGGGCTCCATCTCATCAAATGCTCACTCGGCATTTCCAGGCCGATCCTGGAAGGTGGCTTGAAGTCACCTTCGAAGGATCACTTAGAAGCCGAAGAATAATTTTTGGCAGCTAAGGGGATGGTCCCCACGGCTAGGGGGGGGGGTGTGGCCCCGCACACGGAGCCCGTGGTGGGAACCATCGGAATAACCCACATGTGGCATCGACATAACCCACATGTGACATCGAAATAACTCACATGTGGCATCGTAATAGCCCACATGGGGTCATTACGATGCCATAGCGATGCAAATTTTCTCAGAGTCCATTCGAACATTGTGAATAAAATGTGGCGTCGGCACTGATTGCAGTGTCGGTTGTGATTCCCTTCTATCGGTGTACAATACGTTGGCGCGAACTTGTTGAGACCAACTTTTGAGTGCCATCCTTCACTCACCTGTCAACGATGTCCGCAGAAACTGTGGTGCGCGCCCATAAACTACGATATTATACTGGATCCCTCGAAGGCAGTGGTCGCGCTCAAATATGCTCGTCTTCCTTTCCTCTCTGTACCCTTTTCTGGGTATAGAGTAGTAGAACCTATAAGAAAAAACCGCTAAAAAAACGCTGTTCTAGGCCAAATTTGAAGCCTGAACTTCCTTGTCTTTTGATGGTGGACGAGCTTACCCCGCATCATCGGCATCGATGATCTCTAGTATCAAGAACATCAGCTGGCTTGAAATTGTATTTCAATATACTTATGTGCTCATCTAGTCAAAATCATTGACTGAAGTGCTTGCTTTCATTGTTCAACTGTTTTATTAGGTAAATTTGCATTTATTTCTTCCTCTGAGTGCAGATGATTTTCGACTGCTTGGCATGAAACTGTGATCTTTCTGTGGACGTGTGCACGAGCTGGAAGTTTAGGGTCCTATCAACTCTAATTCCAGCCCGTTTTTCACCGCACTACCTTCATTGTTTTTGAGCTGTTTTTGAACTGAGCTGATTTTTGTTGTTTTTTCGATAACGCTTTTCATCGTGACCACTGCCTTTAAAGAAACTCAGCCATACTATTTCGATTACTCCGAACACTGTCCTTCTTCTGCCTTGAAAGGGCCTCTAACGGGTAATGCCGCAATCCGCATGGAAAACTGCACTTGCTACTCCACGGAGTAAGCGCGATCATTGTGAACCGATAAAAAAGAACAGCGACCGACACAGCGATCCGTGTCGAATGTATGAGGCCCTTATTTCCTATATGCACTTTGTAATAGAGAAGTGTGTTCCTCTTCGGAAACATTGCTATGTGATCAAAAACTTTCCTGCAACTTTCAAAATTTGCCCGCTAGAAATCCGTTCTTGTGGCGTGATCTCTTTCCGCTGAGTGGGCGCATTGCTTGCGATAAGTGCGTTGATTCCGCAAAAAATGCAAACGGTTCACAAAGTACCGTGGAAAACATCTCTCTATGTGGCTCAGGCAGTCAGAAAACGTTTTTAAATACTTGAGTGCTAGGATGAAAGCGCGTAGTGGTATCATCATTTCGAAATATGAAGGAGGCGAAATCATCGTCGATGAGCAAAACTGTGAAATTTTCGTTGTTTCTCCAGGATACTGTGATGGCTGCCGCAAAGAAGCTGAACGATAAATTTTGGTTACTCTTGGGTGTGTGCTCTCCTTCATTTAAAAGACCGCTCAAGTGTTACGTTACCCTCTCTCTTGCATCTTCAAACATAGGCTCGCGCTTGGAAATTTACCGTCTGCTTTGGAAACTAAACTCTTTGCTTTACTTTGGAAAATTACACCATCAGCTTAGGTTTCAAACTACTGACCTATAAGCTTAATCTCCTCAATATGCTGAGTCCTTAAAATCATTATGAAAAATTGCCTTCTCTCTAATCTTGCTTCAGCCCTGCGCAATATGATTCTTTGTTGGGTAGGTCAACGGTGACTCAGTTGGTATATTCGTTCCAACGACAGCTGTTCAAATTTGAACGAAAAATGCCAGACTGATATTGTGTACATCGACTACGGTAAAGCTTTCAACACTTTTTGTCACCCGAATCTACTTCTCATAATCGAAAGCTACGGCACTCACGGTGATATTTTTATGTGGGTGAAATCTGTCTTGGATTCTCGTGGGTTTACAGTAAAATTGGCGAGTTTGTCCTGGTTCTCGCCAAACTGCCAGCGGTCCCCTCAGGGTAGCGTTAACCACTCTGACAGATATTTCTTCATTCTTCACCAGTGATCGATTTTCGACGGAATTTTGAGTGAGAAAAATACTTTTTTTCTTCACATCAATGCAATGCTCTCTTTGAGAGGAACATGCGGAAGAAAATTCAAAAATGGAGTTCTTCAGTTTTGAAGTGAGTCATGGTGATGCGAAGCTTTGTACATGACATACAAGCAACGTTTCCGCAGAAAGTATGCGCTATGATGTTCTTCACTTACAGCTGTGTGGTGTATTTATCTAAATAACAGATGGCAAGGAAATAGCGTTTCGGGCAGCCAGAGAAATCTTTTCTACCCAATGGGGGTGGGGCATTTCAAGAAGCACTGCACTTGATCCCGCCTTCGATTCACAGCTCATTTCCAGACTCTGCCAATTCGGGACTTGATGCTTCGGGAAAAGCGGCCTTTATCACACTCTGTTATCATTAGGTATCGAATTCACCTTTAGCGCCGTCATCAAAGCTTATCCGCGCAAAGGGTGAATTTGCTGAGCGGCTGGATATCAATCAGCGCGAAGGGTGAAATAACCGCCGGTGCTGGCATCTCAGAAATTTCTAAACAAGTGAAAACTTCAGAGCGAAAACATGATAAAACGATTGATCACGTCTCGATGTGTTTACCATGAGCACAGCCGGTATAAAAGCCGCCTCACCCCACTAGAGTCCTCCATTCGGCATTCTGATGTCGGCCCTGGTAGGTGACTTCGCGTCACTCTCCGCAGGCCAGCGTAATTTTGGCTGCTGGGAGATATAGTGGGTATCCTCACGGCGGGGGGGATAGCTACGCCGCGGTCCGCAGAGAGTGGCTTCTCACCGCAGACCTCGGTGAAGATTACGCTCATGTTGCGGACAAGGCGGAGCTTGCTGTGCTGTGGACCCTCAAGTTCGTAAAATTTTCGAGGTAAACTCACCCATTTTCGAGGTAAATTCACCTTATTTTCGCGGGAAGTTTGGCCCTTTCTCGGTGCAAGTTCGCCCCATTTTCACGGGATATTCACCCCATTCTCACCTATCCTAGCGGCAAATTCACCCATACAGTGAATTTTACGCGGGAAATTAAGACTTCATGCCGACTTGTACATGAGCATCAAGTCTTTTTTGCTGAGGCATCAAGTCTCGAATTGGCAGAGGAGCTTCTTCACACCACTATGTACAAGCAAGTCTGCCTTCCAATCGCCGCTGAACACTTGTTTTCGTTAGCCCGTCAAGCGCGTCAATAGCTAACGTAGATGCAGCATCTAACAAACAGCAATAAAATTCGAGAGGAAAATTAAAAGCCTACAGTGACATTAAGTCTAGACATTTATTTTGACTCTGCAGCAATTGAATGTGTAAGGAAGAGTTATATTTCCAAGTATGTACAAATGTCTCGAATCCGTTTGATCTTTTGTATCCACGTGTGATTGTGTTTTATGAATCATCGTCTTTGAAAAATCTGCGCATCTTGACGAAGTTCTGCAATTTGAAAAAATGCATCCACAGTCAAGAACAACGGAAAATCTTTTCTTTTAGTTTTCTTCTTCTACGTACCACCAATCAGGAAATTAAGCCACAGAAAAAAACCTAAAATGAGCGGAAGGCGTCAATATAGGGGGCCCTGCGTAAGGCCGGGATTATACTCACCGCGACCAGCGACAGCGAGAGTGCACATAAGGCATATCGATTTTCGGTCAAAATGGATGGTAAACATTGCGTCGCGTCGCTCGTCGCTGGAAGTATGATCCCGGCCTCAGTGAAATGGTCGCGGCTCAGTCAGCTGCCAACGCGCTCGTCACGTGCGCCGATCGATCTTCACATGTTTTACGGCGCACATGACCTCACACAGGCTGCTGAGTGGTCCGCAACCATATCACTAGCGCTGGCCACTGCTATACCTATGTATTCTCAGAATCACTTTTGCTAAGGGAGGGCAAAAATTTATTCCGTTCCGATATTAAAAACACCTTGTGATCACTTACCCGAGGAGTTGTAGTGAAACGGAAGGCTGTGTTTGCTGGTATCAGAATGAGGTCGCCATACTCGCAAAGAATACGTACCCAGTCTCCATTCTGAAATTATCTGAGGCAATTGTTGGCTTCAGGGTCCAGCACGCTGTTACGGTGAGGGCAAAATGTAGTGAACATGGAGAGATGGTTATCGCAACGAGTACCGTCGTGCTCAAAATTCTTGACCAAACCCACCACTATCAATCTTTTCTGTAACCTCTTGCCAGGTATAAAACAAGCTGACTGTTCCTTTCTCGTTTTTCCTCTAAACACCAGCCATTCCACTTTAGAATCTAATCCAAGTTGGTAGCTGCTACGGAGATCTATGAACCGCGTTACGGCGGTTTTTTTTAGATGGGGGGGGGAAGGTTAAGGTGCCCATCAGGGGGTTCTTAGGGCTTCCAAACTAAAACTTCCCAATTAGGTCTGAAGTCAGTTTCTCGATATTCTGAGGTTTGCTGAAGGCTACGAAGGATGATACAACGCTACTTAGAGGGCGTGAACCCACCTTATTATTTCCGAATTCGATAAAGATACCACAAATTCCACCACCCCAAATAATCCCCACAGAGAAGTTTTTGGCTGGATCTGAGACTTCGATCCAACTACCGTATACCCATCGTAGTCTATCAAAAATCGATAAGCGGACCACAGATTCGTGCGCAGCATCCCAAATAATCATACAAAGAATTTCAAGGCGTATCTGTTGTTGTAAAGAAAGAAATTGTAAAAAAAACGCATTTTGCACTGAAACGTTCCCTGGGTGGTTGTCTTCGAAAAAGACCTGGTCAAGTTGGAAAATCATCTGATCGACTCCAGGGGTCGTATTCGCAATTAACTAGCCGTGGGAAGTCGAAGGGAAGCGGAAGGGATGATACTGCGCGCGGCAGCGGATCAGATCAACCCATCGTACACTATGTAAGATGGAAATGCAAACTGTGTTACACATCGACATCACTGCGAAAAGATGAAAATCCTATTGCGAAGCGATCATTTTTCAGCGAAGCGATGCGAAGAATTCGGGCGGTCGCGAGGGAACCATGGGAGGCGAAGGGTGGCCGTGGGGAGCGCTCTGTACTGATTTTTCACGTCATCTTCCCTTCCGACTTCCCGACGGGTTAATGGCGAATACGACCCCGAATGTGTTTTGTGGACCACAAATAGCCCGAGAAGGTTTGGCCTACTCCGGAAAATTTTTCCCGACCCCCTTTCTGACCACATATTTGTTCGGTTGATCTTACTTAGTAGAAGGCCTCACACAGATGAGAAAACACCCCCGTGCCGTATTGCCGAGTATTGCCGTAGAAGCTACGGTACTCGATTTGGAAACAGCCATAGAAGTCCACCCACTCTGAATATACATATCTAGTTGAGATCGGCTTGGTCGCCCAATACTGCTTGCCTTGTGAGACCGCAGCTGTTATCACGGCAGCTAGTTTCGGCCAAAGATCGCTCCGAGTTGGTTTGGGTTTGGTTGTTGTTTAATCATTAATTGATGACCGATGCCCATCGCGTTAAAATGTTCAAGGTCAAGTGATACCCGGCTTCCGAATGGCTGTTTTACTCGAAGCGCCCAATCTATTTGGCAAACAACTTTCTTATTCACCGAAAGAAGATTCGCTTACACAAGTAAGTGTGACAACCAAAAGAATTCAAAAAGTATTTTGGTCTATGCTTCATTTCATTACTCACAATATATCGTGGGTGTTCTAGAATTTGATTGGTGTGGAGGCTTCGTGAAAGAAGAACTTTTCACTAGTATCACATCCACGTCAAGAACCATAGGTGTTTCCTTATGACAATAGTTACGTTTTGCGGTAAGACGGTGACACTTTTTACACTCATTGCGGGTTCGGTTTTTTGCCGTCTTCTGTTTCGTCTGACAGCAATGGTTGGCGTTCAATGTCACGTTGGTTTACCTTGTCTTCCACATCATAGTATGCTGATCCTTCGATGATCATTCTAGCCTGGTCCTCGGGATTGTTCGACTCCTCAAAGAGCTCGTCGATCTAAAAGCTAGAGTCATTAAGCATTCTCTGCGGTAGTTCCTCGAGTGAAAAGCGAGGATTCAACTTTGATAGGAGAACACTCCAGCTACGACCCCTATCTTGCTCAAACAATTTTGGTATTACCAGATCGTCTTCAGTTGGCAATGAGAAACTCCTCATTGCGCAAAAATGAACTTTTTTCTCTTCCAGTGAAACATAAGGGGACGCTCATCGCTAGGTTGGCCATGACGAGTACCGCCCTCGGATTCGTCTCACGTGTTACAAGATTATCAACATTCTCCTCCATGCTGATTAGCTACGGCAACAATGCTGCAGAGGTACTGACACTGTCATCAGCCGGTGCAGCTTCCAGTATAGACTGCCCGTCCTTCGCGGCAACTTGTCCGGGCTGATCGTTTTCGGAGGTAACCGAGGAGCCGACGATACTTGAGAATGTTCTAGCTGAATTCCTCTTGCAACGAATAGTGCATGACGTGGCGTCATGTACAATACAACTGCTAGGAAAAGGGGTCTGCAGAGTTCGAGTCGCGGCGTCGCTCGCAGCGACGGCCAGCATTGGGTGATGCAATATCGATTACATTCGACGACGTGAGCGACCGAGGTGGGTCAAGACGGCAAGGGGGCACCACAGAGTGCCTTGACGAAGCGACTGTCCTGCGCCGCTATTAGCTACCGACGCGAATACGATAATGTTCGCATACATTCTTGTCGCTGCGATAAGGCTGACGTTCGTTTGTTGCTGTAAGTCTGGAGACTCCTATAGGGAAAAAAGGGCGAAGTAGGCAAAGCTGGCAACGAAAAGTCTTCTGCCTATAACTTGCTTTAAAGTGCTCCAGACTAAATTTTGACAAGATGGCAATCCTCTCCAGCGCTACCTACATTCGTTTCCCATCATATTGATATAGTCCGGGAAACTTCACGAGAAAACCCCCTCTTCTGGGCAAAGTTGTTTCAGCATGTGATAACGTATAATGTCGCGAGCGGTGATTTCTTTCCGCTGATCGTCGCGCGCGATTTTATACTTTATCACATGGTGAAACCAGTTTGAACAAAAATGGGCTCCCTCGTGAAGTTTCCCGGAGTTTCTTGATGCGATTGGAACCGAGTATAGGAGGAACTGAGGAGAATGGTTCTTTCGAAATTTAGATTGGAGCACTTTAAAACAAGTTATAGGCAAAAGGTGTTTTGGTTGCCAACTTTGCCCACTTCGCCTCTTTTTCCCTATGTTAGCAGCGGCATTGTATAACACTTTCGCGCAGGCATCTTCCGTTCTTCTTCTCCGGAAAATTGTTTTGGAATGCTTCCTAACAATTCGGAACCTTGGAAGCGCCAGTTGTCTCTTCGTTTCACACAAAACCCACCTTATCCCTGAAGTTGGCTGTGGTCTCGGCGTCGAGAGTGAAGATGTCTTCTTTTGTCAAATTTCGCTCCATTTTCAGGAGCATGATTCGTTTTGAGAGTGCGATTTGGTCCAGTGTGTCAAGCTAGAAGAATAGATCAGCTTGAGTCAGTTGCTTCTCCAACAGCGCATGAGTGTCTTACCTTCCAATAGAGGGTGCCCGTCCTTCGCGACAACTCGTCCGGTGTGATCATTTTTGGCGGGAAGACGTGATGTGGCAGACGTGGGTCTCCACATGGATACGGCTCCATTTGCCAAATCTGGACCATCGCTACTGGAAAGCAGTACTTTTTTGAAGAAAAAACCTTTTTTCTCGTCACGCCTTTAAACATAAATTCGACGTTCAAGGAAAACGCGTATGATCTGACGAAAGGAAAATCTTTGAGAAGATGTTGAAATAGTGTTCTCTGCTTATATGCAATTGACGGAGAACGAATTGCTGACTGCGGTTTCCTTAAGTAAGGGAGGAGAGTTGATGAATGGAAGAAGTGTTCGGGATTAATGTTTTTCGGGAGCCCTAAGCAGCATTTTGAACCGATAGTTCATGTAGGAAAGAGTGTGTATCTCGGATGAGGACGGCATTCTCAATACAAGCTGCTATCTCATTCTCATAAGGTAGGGAGGTACTACCGCGAAAATAGATGAAGACGGTGTGCCGATGGAAGACGCATGCAGGTAGACTTGATGAATGATCTGTACGAAAGCTGGCAGAGCGATAGGCGGGCGCTTTGACGCGACGCAGGGCGCGCAGCCTGACATTGTTGATTGGGTTGACTCCAAAAAAGGCGGATCCGCAAGGGCAGGGTAGTAGATTACAAAATGGAAGAACTGAGGTGGTGGGAAGAGAAGAAGGGGGTCATCACTCGGGGATGTCTGTAATAACGTTGCCGCAGTAGTGCCTGATACCACTACAGCAATGCCACCCACCATCGTTCTCCACTCTCTCGATTGTTAATTTTTCTGTATTCTCTCAGAGTGCACGGTTTCCCTTCCGCTGAAGTACTCATACAGCGAGCCGTTATGTGGGTGTAATAATGAAGGGGAAAACAGGGTGTGCCCAGACCAGGATCCCTTTCTACATTAACTTGAAGACAATTATTTGTACTTCCAATTTCAGATTTGAGAAGGTGACAGGAGGTCCCAAGTCCTAGAATTGAGCCTTCCTCTGAGTTCAATCTTTCAAATCGTTTGCTGTCTTGTAAAGGGTAAAGTGTGTCTGAATGAGAGTGGCCGACCATGCGGCCGTCGTGCGTGGCTGGCGGCCGTCGAATATGCCGCTCTCGGACGAGTTTTCAAACGGCTGCCACCCCAACCCCTCCCTCTACTGCAGAGCTGATTGATTGCTTGCTGACAGCCCTGTTCCTAGTGAATGGCTGCGGGGGATGGCTGTCGTCTCGCATGCTCGTCCGAGAGCGGCGCACGCGACAGCTGCCCGCCACGTATGACGACCGCATGGTCGGCCAGTCTCATTCGGACACATTTCAAGTTATAAGCGCCTAGCGCACCTGCGAAAATGGGAAAAGTCCCTCATATGAGATTCCAAACAAGACTTCTCAACCCTGGAGGTAAATGGAATTGCCTTGGGGATACAAGGTGGTCAGAAAGCTGCGTACCCAACCCGTAATTTTCACAACGACGCGAGACTGCCCGAATCTGCAGGAGCTTTCAAAGTTGTCCCAGTTCTGAGCTGCTACCATCTACTCCAATGGAAAGCCAATTTTCCGAACTTTTTTTGAGTCGAGAAAGCTACATTTATAAATTTTTTTATTCGAGACGCGGGGAATCCGCGTAAAAACAACCCAGTGAAATGAACTGATTCAATATTCGGTGGCTAGAACCTAATGTAAACAAACATTACTTCAAAAGGAAGATAGGAAGCGCTTTAGTAAACGTAATGCGCGTAAACGCGTGAAACAGGGAGGCTATAAATAGCCTCGTGCGCTCCGTATATGATTTTTTCACTTTTAGCAAGAAATTATAAATGTGAGCGTGGAAACTGTCCCATCGACTCTTTTTCAGTACCACTCATTTTCTTCAATAATCGGCCGTCTTCTCAAGGGTGATGGTCCAAATGTGCAAAACTAAAATGGGGTTAGAAAAAACTGCGAGATATAGCAAAGGAAAACTACATATTGGACGGCACCAATGCTAGAGAAGGGCGTATAGGGTCAGGCGGTTGCTGTCCAGCTGGACAATTGTGGAAACATTGTTTTTCTTTATATTTCGGGAAGGGGGAAGTAGAACGTTGTATCGGAAATAGAAAAGTCGGGAGATGTTTTTGATGGGAGTTCAATTGAAAATCACCGAGGCTCCATAGTTAAAGGCTGAGAACCAATTTCCATTTTTCAAGCTCAGTTTTATGAATGAGTCCGGTAGACCACACTGGTAAACTTTTGGCGCGTCAAAAACGTATGGTTATGAGGTCGGATTGGGTTGAAGATGATGATTCGCTACCAGTGCTCACCAGACATCGACCACTTTTTCACAGAACGTCGATATGCCCGTCAGACAACCAGAAAAACAGTCAGGGTCAGGGGCTCTCCATACACATAGGAAGTTGTCCCGTTTTTGCAGTTCGAAACGCCAAGCTACTCAATGCAGGCGAAGTGGTCCCAAGTGGAATTAGAGCCGCAAAGGGCGGGACAACTCCTCCCACGGTGTGTAGAGAGCCCCTGTCCCAACAGTCACGGCACAAACTCCGCATGCAGAAAAACATACAAAATGACAGTGACGAGCTCTCCAAATGCAGAAAAGCTTCAAAAACCATTTTGGTGCGAAATTTTAATTGATTGTCACAGTGTGTTCAGACTGACATTCCTTTACAGATGTAAGACTTTTCATGGGCTCTTTCGACATTTTCGTTCACTAGAGAGACCAGGCTACACAAGAACGTGGAAAAGTAGTTTACGGTTTTCTGCCGTACGATGCCTTTAAGTTCAGTGTGTTGCTAATGCGTAAGTGGGCACAGTACTCTGGTCTTGTAAAGGGGAGGTAGAAGATGAGTGGGCTCGGTGAAGGGGTCGTGTTTTAGCTCTGTTCATAGAAGTGCATAAACTTGCGCTTGAGTTTCTCTGAATACTTCTCTTCTCCTGCCCATCCATAAAAAATGGATAAATATAAGGCAACTCCACCAGTTTGGGTGTACATGGGTGTTAGAGTACAATACGAGGAGAAGATTGACATTGATCTTTAATCTACTTCTAACGTGTAAAAGACCACAAAGAGGATCTCAGCAAAGGCTTAGTTACAGAAGAATAGGAGAAAGTGTCGGAAATTTCCCCACAGTGATTTTCATGTCAGTTTTTCCCTTCTGAAATTAAGGCGCTGAAACTGGTCACAGCCAACGAGTAGCATGACGGAAGCAGGTAAAGAAAAAACAAGATGTGGGCAAGCGGGAACAAGAAGGGCAACGAGGTCACATTGCGGTTACTAGACTTATACCACAAAAAAGCAGCCACTGAATTCGTTCCTATCCAGATGTCACCCTTTATGGCGTTCACTGCGAGAAAGCGTTTACGCTAGGAGGCGTGCCAGGGTCAGGTAACTCGCTGTAAATGAGAACTAACGGAGCGCTCCTCTTCCGCCTTTGTAGATGCTAAACACACCGTAAAACTTGAATGTGCCCGACGATATACTGTAGAGATAGCTGAAATTGGCTGTTCAACATGCCTGTATGATGTGATGTTGACGCAGTGGCAACTCGGAACAGGGAACAGGTGAGTTTATAGCCTGGGACACTGTTCCAAATGAACTTCATTACGTGCGTTAGTGGGAGTTTCAGCAAAAGTGAAGGCCGTGGAGGAGAAATACGGTTACCATCTATCACCTTCCTGGGCTCATCTATCAGTTCTGTGTTCTGTTCCTTTCTGTTCGGCTGTGAACTGGAATTTCTGCGTGATACTGTTATACACAAGTTATGATCACCGAGGTTATCATCAGAGTACATTTTTTAAACTGTCATCTGCTGAAAAGGCACGGAACAGTCTGCAATTGACAATGCGGCATAAATGGGAAGATAGGAAATTCGCGTTCAGCAGAGTGGCAAGTTTCTGATACCAGAATCGTTTCCCGCGGCGTATTTCATTAATTAAAGTCCCTTCCACGAACCGTTCGAAGGCCGAATATGTCTTCAAGAACACTTTTAAAGCCCAAAGTGCGTCCGAGAGCGAATGACCGGCCACGCGGTAGGCGTGCGCGTCGAGTATTTCGGGACGAGTTTCATCAGGCGTAAAATTGGTGGCAACTATCAATTATTTTCTTCTCTTACGTCCTTCTCTAGAATTTATTAAATTGGGTCCTGGCCAGTTTATCTACTAGATTTTGGCAGCCTTGGAGTGGGCTGACGGGTTGGCCTCCGTTCCGATAAAGGGGTTGGAATTTCTTTTTTACTTGTTCGTTTTTTGGCTAAAATTTTTTCGGTTAGCCCCTTACATTCTGTGATGAATTCTGTGATGGCTAATCCTTTCGATGTGATTTTTCCTCATTACGAGTTAACTACTATTAGCCATACTAACCATTGCAAATGAAATGTACTTCTCTAGAACCGATTTTAGACGTACAGTTCGAATATGTCCTTCATAGCTGCCTAGAATCGCTCTGAAAAAAAAGTTATAAGGGTTTTTCCCCTGATTTCCAAACTCATCGCAGCTTCCAAAACGCCCAGGAATCCTCAGAAAATTTGGAAACAAACCTCATAATCGTGTTCAGCGCCCAAAATAAACACCCTGGGCGAAGTTTAGGTGGTATTCTTCGAACTTAGCATAGAGTGATAGCGTTTTGGACTTGTACAGATTGTCGGTTGAGCGCCTACTTCTTCCAATTAGGGGGTTCTGAAAGCGCTCACGAAAAAGTATCAGATTTGACTCAAAGTTTCACCACAGTGATTATTCATTGTGCTGATCAAGCATCTCTGGTTTATTTGATGATTCTCCGTAGTTTCCTACTTCATTTGTTTAATGCTTCCATGGGGGGAAAATTTGGGGGCAAAATGCGACTTTTGACGATTTTCAGTATGCTACGATAGATAAGGCAAACAATGTTTCCCGGGGGGTCATTTGGAGTGCGATACTGATCTGAGATCAGTTTATTGATTTTGACAGCTTACGGTTGATGACGGTGGGTATACTGTAGTTTGGTCAGTGTCTCAGATTCGTCTCATAATTTCGATGCGGGGATTGATTGCGGTGCTGATTACGAACTTGATGTGCGTTTGTTGACTTTGTAAAACGCTCAAAACTTTTTCCAGAGCGAAGAGCGCACTCGGACTCTACGTCCGCACTTGGATCGGAATCAGGGATGAGCGGAATTCCGACTTCCGATTTACCGATTTCCGAAAGTTTTTGGCCTTCAGATTTCCGAAAAAATGCCCAGAAATTCGGAAAAAATCGGAAATGATTAGAGGATCAAAATTTTAATAGCTTACGCATTGTTTTCTGTCAGACATTGGGGAAGTTCTTTAAGGGCCAAACTTGTTTCGATATTCGAAAAAGGGCAAGGAATGAGATTCACATATCGGCAGGAACTGTATTCTCATAAAATAAATCAAAAACCCACTGCGAACGGGCTTTTTCCCAGACTCAGGTTGGACCATTCTCAAACCGGCTATTTTCCAGGGAGAATTGTGCTTGTCCATGTTTTTGTTAAATCTAATAGGGACCTCTGCCCATGTTTATATTCAAGTGGAGCTTGCAGTCTGAACAAAGTGTACGTATGATCTCTTCTCAGAATGTAGTGTAGTGAATGGACGGGGCTGCGACGGTAGACGCGCGATTGAAACTCTGTTAGGACTCTTTCAGAGTTCGATCGCTGTGCGACGCGATGGTATGATAACCATGAGCATCGATTGAGATCGCGTCGCACGTCGATCTGCATTTAAAACATGCCATCGCGGCGATCAGCGCTCACACTCTGAAAGAGGCCTCAGCCGTTGGTGTCGCGAACTTCGCGCGGCCCTCCGCAATGAGTGCGCCTCGTCCATCCGCTAGACCATATTCAGCAAGGGGCCATTATCTACCATAGTATTTTTGACCATCTGTACGTCGGTCTACTTGTCGCGTTTCCAATGGCCTATATATTTCTTGTTATAGGAGGGTGACACTCACTATTCAAGCTACAGTACATAAAATGATCTCTTATTATGCCACAGTCAATTAGTGGGTGTTGCCTCAAAACATAAGTCTCGAAAGATTTTTTATTTTATTTTTTTATCTTTATTGCTTCACACATTCAATCCACAATATAATCACCATAACTATCTACAACCTTACTCCATCTAATGGGTAAGTGAATGATTCCCTTTTCCCAGAACCCAGGACTCTGTGCATCGAAGAAGTCAGCGACTGCCAGAAATACGTCACCAAGTTTAGAATTATTTTCTCCTCCACTCCAACAGGAAGGACTTTTTGGAGAATGTGGTGACTGGAGATGAGAGTTGGATACCATACGACGCGGGCGCACGCAGAGCCTTCTGACTTCCTCGAGGAGAACAGCCGCCAACTCAGTCAAAACCGGACCTTCATCCTAAGAAGGTTTTGCTTTGTTGCTTCTGGGATTCCCGCGGTATGCTTTTCTATCAGATACTACCGGAAGGTCGGATAGTTACCGCAACAGTCTACAGCTAGCAACTTCAGAAGTTGAAAGAAGCAATAGGAGAAAAGCGGCTGAGAAAGCCCGCACATCTCTCATGTCACGCGAGACAAACTAACGAAGCTCGGCTGGGATACGGTCCCTCACCCACCCTATTCTCCTGATCTAGCTCCTCTGACTATCACTTGTTCCGCCCTCTGAAATCGTTCCTAGCCAAGAGAAAATATTCTAAACTTGATGATGTATTTCTGGCAGTCGCTGACTTCTTCGATGCACAGATTCCTGGGTTCTGGGAAAACGGGAATCAGCGACTTGCTTCTTAGATGGAGTAAAGTTGTAGATAATTATGATGATTATATTATGGATTGAATGTGTGAAGCAATAAAGATTAAAAAAATCTTCCAAGACTTATGTTACAACCTATACTGAAGCGAATTTTGAGCAGCATTATTCTGGATTCTCGATTTTTGACGAGTATCCGGATTTCGTGAAAAAGTGAGAACGAAGATTTAGGTTCATTAAGTCTTTTTATTGGGAGAAGATCTCCTCCTAGGTAGGGATTTAAAAATTTTTGAAGGCTAAATAGATTAGCCGATTTCCCGATGGTTTTTGGCGTTCGGATTTCCGAAATTCGAATGGTCATTTCGATTTCCTAATTCCGATTTCCGAAATATCGAAAAAGAACCTCGGAGGGTAATTTTTGCGAAACGTGTTATTAAATGCAATTCAAGCTTTTGGAAACTAATAATCTTTGAAAATAAATTGTTCGCAAACCTTTGGGTGTGTGACAAAGTAGAAATAATCCATACAAGTCCAAAAAATATAGAAGGAAGAAATGTCCCTAGAGATTCTCGAAAAAGGGTGTTTTCATTGCTCGCGCAAAAAGGTGCGAATACTCACCGGAGAGTTTTCCGACTGTTCAGAACATTTTTTTCGAATTCGGCAAAAGACTTTCTACTGAAGTTTATTTAGGGCGCTAATGACGAATCTATGTATTTTCAATCTGTCGCTATTGTGAGGGTTACTGTCGGTGACGAAACGCATGATGACTTTCAACCGGCGCAACCCACCTAAAATTTTCGAAAACCGATAGATGAGCCTCAAAATCGTATTCAGCGTCTCAAATAACACAGGGAAATTTGAGCCAAATCTGAGACTTAACGATTTCCCGTTTATCCACCGTGGTTGTATTGAGCAGTCCAAATAACCTCCATGAAGAAGTTTTGCGGCAAATCATGGCAGCGCCAAAAAGCTGGTGTGGCCAGCGAAATTTCCCCCAGTGGGAAACTATGGACCAGATCAGCCGAAATCTCTGAGAAGCCGACGATTGGATCCCAGATTTATAATCAGCACCCATAACAAACTCTAGAAAAACCTATTTCAGCCAAATTCGGAACACTTTATCCAAAAACCCTAAAAATTGGATTCTGGGTACACCTTTTCTCTGCGCTAAGCTAGGAAAACACGCTATTCTGGAAATCTCCGAGACATTGAGAAAATTGTGAACACGGATTATTGGACATACCGACATGAATATAACGACAACATCCATGACATGGTTTTCTAAAACGTCGGGGTGTATGTAAACAAGTCCTAGTTAAAGCGAGCCGAACTGAAATGAGACTGTGTGAAGTCTGTCCGTAAGCGACTGTCCGCTCAGGTGGTCGGCGTGCATGTCGAGAAGGTATTTCTTCGGACACACTTCTCTATGACTGCAGACAGCTGACTGGGGTATCATTCATTATTCGTCAAATATTCCTGGTCATAAATTCAATAGTCCAAAAATATCCCATTGCGACGGCTGCATGACACGCACACCGACCGCGTAGACGGACATTCTCATTCGGACCGACTTTACAGCTTCTAGACTACGAGATGATTTGCTATTATACTACCTTCGCTTCACGTGGCTCCGTTTGCGTTAGTTCAAGAATTAGTACCCTTGTCTAGGGTGGAGTAAACGTGTGAAAGCGCTAGTGTAAGAGATAGTCGTCAAGACCACGAAACGGCCATGAATTTTCGACACAGTCTGAAACAACACTGAAAAGGTCGGCTCGTGAATCAGAAAACTAAAAAGCCACAGTTCCACTCTACCAATAGAAAAACGAAGAAGTCTTTGTTCCACTAGACTCAAAATGTCAAAAAAAGGAATGCATTGTGCGCAAAATAGGGACGCCTATGTTCATTTTGATAGACAACCGTGAGCAAAAATTGTGGTTTATAAGTAATCCACGAGACAGGTTACGTATTCAAGTGACCAAAAAAATGAACGTTCTTCGAATGTTGTGAACGCAGAAATCTCTCACTAAGCCTGTAACAAGCGACTTTAATACCGGAAACATCATGCAGTCTGAGTGTGGGCGAGTTCAGAGAAAGGAAAGTACTTTGAATTTTCTACGGAGCATGGTGAAAGAGTTGACGGTGATTGGAATTGTCCTACATATATGTCATGAAGAGACGTATCGGAGGTAAATGAACCCATCCAAATTAGCTATTCTTTGTTTTTGTAACCGCGACTTTCTCAGTTACGATGAGAAACGCCCTTGGAAACTAGTTCGCGCCCACAGTCGAAACGCCATCACCGCTTAGATGTCAACAACGAGAAACACCGGTGACAGGTTATCGAAGAACGTGACGACTTATTCGTAGCGGTAATCATGTTCGGCAAAATGCCGGAAGAATTCGGTGGATTGACCTTAAGAAAAGAAAGATATCCTCGAGAGAGAAAGAGTTGGCTGTCTGCTACATTTGAAAGTCACGATTAAGCATCGCCGAGTCCTTTTCTATCACTATGCACGACTAGGTGGTTGGTTTAAAGCGGTGTCCACAATGGATTTCTTTTTCAATACCTCCATGGTTTACAGAATGTCTGATGTCCAATACTCAGGAGCTTTTGATCAAGTTACCGGTGACTTTAACGCAAGTTGCGTGATGGCTACAAGCAAGTTGCCTTGAGTTCGCATGTAAGTTGACATGATTCCCGATCGTAACTTACATAACATTGCGAGTGACTTGCAATGCTGCAATATGTAACTTGTTACCGACAGGCAACGCGGCCGGCTCGCCGAGCGCCCTTTGGAGCTGCCAGCTACTGGGCGGGGCTTACAGCCGTTTGGCGGGTCTAAGTACCTTAAACTTGGATAATTCAGCCGACGGCGATGTTAAAATCAGAGTCCTGCCTGAAGAGTGCGTCTCATACTTCCCTTGAAAATGGCTCGCCACGCCACAGTTCAATTGCAAAAATGTGTGTTACACTCAATATCTCATGTAACATACTCGTTAACCGTCTATTTACACGCTATTTTCCACAGCCAAGATAAGTTACATGTAAGATAAAATAAGGTACTTACTATGTTGAAGGTCACACGTAACTTAAAGTTGTAAAGATAAGTTGCAGGTAACATGCTTGAAGTCGCATGTAAATCACTTGCCCTTGAATTCCTGAGTGTAGCAAGGCATACTTAAAAAGAACGCGAAAGTCGTGTTCTGAGGCTAAAAGAGGGTAATCTTTGTTTACGCCTACTTCTTACTGTGAGAGTGGAAGAATGGGGCGCTATGAAGAAATGATACCTATCAATGCAATCAAGCGCAACAGCTCACTGAGAGTACTTTCCTGATTCGATTATCTGCTGTAAACACAATCCAGTGTTTCCGCGCATTACTTCATCGCGGGAGCGGTAGCGGCATGAAGCGCTTCGGAGACTTCTGAATGCTTGCTCGCAGCCTCTTTATGCAATTCCTGACTCATTTTATGCCATTCTTTCGGCACTGGAAGCCTTGATTCCTTTTCGCCTTCCACTTAAAGGCACAGTCCAACCTCAGAATCGAATTTTCGTTTTCCCGCACATCTTGGAGAAAATTTTACGCTGATCACAAAAGTGTCTCGAGAATCGCTCAGAACTCACTACGAACGGATTTGTGGCTCCTCAAAGATTCTGAATTTGAACGGCGAGCAGTTCGCGGACGAGTTTATCGAGTCTGTTTTTTTCTCGCTATTCGCAGCTATCGTTTCGAAGCAGGTCACGAAATAAAGGCAGACCGAAAATAAATGGAAGTACATAGATTTGGAACAAAATCAATCGCGCTTCTCTTCAGTATTGAGACCGGAAGCTTGTCGGTGGGCGTTACCGTTTCTTTCTTCCACGGCGAGGTCGACTTTTCCTTGCTCATCCTCGTTTATTTGGTCGGATTGAGATTTCGCGCTTGGCAGGGTTGCAATACACGGCGCCCGGAGTATAATATTAAAAATTACCCCTGATATTGGACTGTGCCTTTAATAAAGGCAGTGTTTATGATAAAAAACCGTATCACAGTTTTCGATGTTTTTGGGTAGGTATGTTCATTGAGAAAAGGTTAATAGGGAAAAAAGACCACAGAGCACTCAATCATCCGGGAAAAACTATTCAAAGAAATCTCTGCAAAAATAAATATCTTCTGGTTCCGAGTCAAATTTACTCTGTTACCTCGCGCGCTTGTGCGGAGCGAGGGTATAGACAGCGAGCGAGTAAGTTTGGGGAGAAGGAAACGCAGCATGTGCGCGCCGGCGCATGCGATGAACGGAAATGAATATTACTTGGAAACAGAGGATATGCCTATTTGTGTGTCTAGGGAAACTGCGCACAACGCATCGAACCTGGCGTCGGGGAAATGGTTTTGCGCTGCAAAATTGTTAGGTAAGTGGGTTTGCTTTCTGTTTCCTGTACCGAAAACTCTTTAAAAATAAGAGGGTCCAATGTACTTGCTGAGATGTTAGATCGTTTCGCGATGAAGGGTATGCGAAAATTCGGTGCCTGTTCCTACTGTAAAACGAATTCAGGACAACTATTATAGGACAAGGGCGGAGTGGCCCAATGGGTCGGCCTACCTACGAGATTTTTACCCGCTTCCCGACCGTTTTTCGTCGCACTTCCGTTCTTACTCTTCTAAGAGGGACCCAAAGCTTACGTTTAAGCCAAAAAAACGAGCTACTTTTTCTCCGTGAACACTGCCTTGAAAAAAATTACCAATAATCCTCGTTGTAAACGCTTCTTTTGAGGGCATCGTGCGCGCTGAAAACCAAATTCTTGTTTTTGTGTTAGATCGTTCAAGTGGACCTTGATAAGGCAACTCGCAATGTTTGCAGTCTTGAAATTTAACCGGAGTGGAGTTTTTTTCTCAGTTGAAAACGTCTTTCTGGGTTCGGTGGTTGGCCTTTGGGTCGATCATCTGTTACGTCCGTTCACCAAATGAGGAAAGAAAGTAATTGATCAGCAAGTGATATAGTACACATAAGTGGAATTTGATGAAGAAAATCATATGATTATGTCTTGAATGTCTTTCCTGCACATGTCGGTCAACCTTTTCTCCCTTGAAAATCAGCTGAAAGAAAGATGAACGGGATTTGATCGGGAGATCATGGGTCAACACAGCGATTCGTAGCGATCGACTGTTCCTTCCTCATGCGCCGACTGGTTGAATGGGGTCTGGAAACGAAGATAAAGTGGTCCGGAAAAGCAGATTTTAGTAACTTTTCCGCGGTTCCCTCAACGTGGCTGTTGTTTAGGATACTAGAGCTTTCATTATACATCGAAAACTCAAAAACGAATTTCATCGCGAACGATGCCTTTAAAGGCAGTGGTCGCGATAAAATATGTTTGTCTTTTTTTCTTCTCTAAACCCTTTTCTAGGTTTATAATAATAGGACCAATGAGAAAAAATCGCGAAAAAACCGCTGTTTCGGGGCAACTTCAAAGCCTATACTTTCTTGTCGTTTGATTTTGGACGAGCCCACTCCCCATCATCGGCAGCGATGATCTCTGATAACAAGAACATCAGCTGGCTTGAAATTGAATTTCAGTCAATGAACATTATCCTTCGGACTCATCTAGTCAAAAGCATTCACTGAAGGTCTTGCTTCCATTGGTAAACTCTTTTCATTACGAAAATTTGAATTTATTTCTTCCTCTGAATGTCGATGATTTTTGACTGCTCGGCATGAGGCGGCGATCTTTTTTTGCGGCGCTGTGCCCGTGTGCACGAATTAGCATCTTTGAACTCTAGAAACTCTAATTCTAGCCCGTTTTTCACCGCGCTACCTTCATAGTTTTTTAGCTGTTTTCTATTTAAGCTGATTTTTATAGTTTTTTAGGTAACGTTTTCCATCGCGACCACTGCCTTTAAAGGCAGTGTCTACGATGAATCTCGTTCACGAGGTTTCAGTGGGAAACACTAAGTTGGGAAATAGGGATTATCTCGTTGCGCCTGCTTATCTCGGTCCGCCCTTCACTCGGACGATGGCAATTTGCCAAGCAACTCTGCCGCGTCCGGCCTGATCGAATCGCGCACATTTCGCGATTAGCGCGCGCTCGCTGAGCGTTCGCGTAAACTAGGAGGGCTATTAAGCTCGTCCATGCCCTGAACATTAGAAATCGTTATTCTAGCTTACTCTGAACATTTTTCTTCGCTGTTTCTTCACTAATAATTGTCTTACGACCAACCGAAATCAATTTCGGGTTGAACTCGAGTGTGATATCCATCGTGTACACTGTCTTTAATCACTTATGATGACCGATTGCGGTAAACGAAAAAATTGTTCGTAATACAAAGTTTTCAGACCTTGCAAAATTCCGTGATTCTTCGTGAAAGGTGCTCTACAAAATTTTTATATCAACGAAGCAGCGAGTACAACATGTGTTTGAGGAAAATCAACCTTCAATGTAATGATGTGAATAGTAAGAGCCACTGCAGATTTGCCAAAATGCTCTTGGAAGCGAAAGTTCGAGATTACACCAAATATGCGCCCGAGAAGGATCGCAGCGCAAAGGTCATTCAGCACTTAGAGGACCGGTTCGGCAATAAGAAGAAAGCGGCTAGCGCAAAGCTCAAGCATGCCAACGCGATTCCATTTCTCGTCACATGGATGTTCTGTCAGGAACAGAGCTCAAGAGCGAGGCGCAAACACAAAATCATTTAAAAAATAGTAAAATATTTGTCCAGTATTACCCAACCAGAATATAAGCGAGAAGCGACAAGCTGAACTATAAAAATGCCCAGTCCTTTTAAACTGTGACAGATGATTTATATAGTGAGACAAGTAACTGCAATCAGTTTAGTCGAGGTCTCCTCCAATGCCAAATAACATGTTCTTCAGCGGTCTAGTGGCACCACTGATAACTTAACAACAAACTCTTATGTAGCGGTAAACAGCTGCGTGACCGAACGGGACGTCGGCGCGGAACCTTGCCATGTCATTGGCATCGCTGCAGGCCAATGATACATCATCGTGGTAGCACAGGGATGGTGTGGGAAGGTATCGAAATGGGGG
This sequence comes from Aplectana chamaeleonis, assembly GCA_029168955.1. Taxonomy (NCBI): domain Eukaryota; kingdom Metazoa; phylum Nematoda; class Chromadorea; order Rhabditida; family Cosmocercidae; genus Aplectana; species Aplectana chamaeleonis. The sequence continues at coordinate 166,935 of JAPDOI010001161.1, read as the reverse complement.
AGGCGGAACTGAACGGGCGTTTTGGATTTATGATGTCACCTTCAACGAAAGCTAGGTGGAGAGTTCAACTGCTAGGAGTTGGGAATAAGTCGTGTCACGCTGCTCTCCCTCTTATGTACAGTGGCTACAACGTAGTGGACTGATAGACTCCACCTCAAATACAATGATCCCTTCTTAGTCGTGACCATGACGGTTTTTGTTCCCCACCAAAAAAATCATCAGTAACAGAGAAGCAATACTTGACAAAATTCACTGAGAGTGCATCCACAGTAGGCGACAGAGAAATCGTGGTTTGTTACACTCAGACATTCCATTTTCTTTCTATAGTCGATCGGAGTGCAGCAGTCAAGGCTGCATCACATTGCTAAGTAGAGAACGTCGCATCGCTTTCCCTATCGTTTAAAAAAGATGAATCTTTTTGATCAACTCTGGCACTAGCTCTGAATTTGCATTTGGATTGGGCACGGACACCTCTGAATAAAGCTGTATGTCCTTCTGAGTATTCACGAAAATGAACAAAGCAGGAAATTTTCAAAGGCAGCGTCCGCGCACATAATCACATTTCGCTTTTTCCTCTCAATCCAATGCTTGAAGTAAGTAGAGATAGTTCGCGAAGCAGGCGATCTCAACGTTACGTACTCATTTTACAATAGACCCGTGAAAACTGCTCTGTGGCTGCGAAAGGCTGGGTCCTGGGTCGCTCATCTAGCACGAGAAACAGAAGCGCCACATCGATTTTAGGCCATTAAAAATTGACAATTCTTTCTTTTGAGAGGTCCTCGCATTCAAACGTCAGTATTGAAGGCTTCTTTTTCGAGAGAGTTCTCGACAACAGATAAGCAAGAAGAATCAAATAACCTATTGATTTCAACGTGCTAAACCATTTCAAACGTTCACCTTTCCGACGTTCGTTTATTACACCAAATTTAATCGAGCAAAAGGACGAGACGCTATGATTGCGGCGAGCCACGAGATCGCGAAGTCACCACTCAGATAGAGACAGCACGCTTCCCGCGGTACCACTAGCCGACGTCCCGTGATCCTTCCCACGGGAAGCCAATAGAGTCGCCGCGGGCAGTCGGTGCGCCGTTTCGTTGACTGCCTGTACACGGCGAACAAGCACTCTGCGGCCCTTCTGCCACCGCCATACGGCTATACTGATGACTGACAGAAGAAAATCCTAAAGCAGTTTGCGGCACATTTAAAATCACCCTTGAAAGGCACAGTCCAAGCTCATGGGCCAATTTTGAGATTTCCACATAATTGTGAAGTAGACGCACCCTGTGTAGCACCTGCCAAGTGCGAGCTCTAAATTCCTCCAAACAAGCGAGATATGGCGCCCACACCAGGAAGCCACTTTGGCACGCCCTTTTTACGATCTTTCGAGCTCAACAGTGGCGACAGGAGCGATGGTTTTCGATCAATAGCCCCGTTCGTCTCTTTATTCTCGGCCTCTATCTATTCAGGTCCGCTCGTATACATCGGTTGCAAATGGCCAAGGTTGCAAGCCTCGGACAACTCGTTCACTATGCTTCCGAACAATTTTGAGAGGCCATAGCTCCGTTCCCAAGGGTTTTTTTACGATTCCAAAGACATCATTGGGATCAACGTGGGACTGTTTCCAAGCAAGCCAAGAAAACGGAAAAACGGTTCCAAGGTTGGACTGTGGCTTTAAGTAAAGTTCTGTTGAAACGAAAATTCAAAAATTCGCTTCTGGGATTTCATCTTGAAATGCTCTTGACAAGTAAGGGGTGAGCTTCTGCGGGAAAGCTTCCTTCACTCACTGGTTTTTGCAGTCTTCCCATTCGTAGATGCCAATAACGGAATGTGGTTCACCTGTCCAAGATAAGCGTCGCACACAGCGCGGGTTTTGGAAAGAGTCTCAACACAGCGTTCTCTGCTCAGCAACCGTTCACTGGCTCCACTCTACATAGTGGGTGGTGCAATGATGATATCAAAGTGGCAATCGATGAGTGAGTGTTTGATGGCCCCCAGGAATAGCCGACTGCCCGGCGACACTCCGCGGGAAGACGGAAAAGCCTCTCCCTCCACTCCGCGGGAAGTGAGACGCTGTGCCACGCCCACGAAATTAGGGCCGCGCGAAGTCGACTAGCCCGACTTGGCCGGCGGGAAGTGGGCTGTTTTCATCCGGGCACTCAGTGGGGTTTCAATCGGGGCGACCTACCGGCCGGGAACCGTCCGCCAACGACACAGATTCCTTCGAAGAGACCCTAACCGCACAAGAAAAGTGCAATCCTTTAAAAAGCGAAAAAAAGGTTTTTGCGGGTCTTCGAGCGTCACTGGCTGCACCCGGAAGGGCCGTAACACATCCCTTCAGTGAATTATACCCACAGTCAGGATACGAAAACGATTACGGTGCTAGATTACTGTAGGATACAAAGTCCGCAGTTTCACTCTATGCGCGCCATTCGTTGGGCTTAGGAGCTTTTTAAGCGAGTTTTGGTTCCTTACGTACGAACGGGTTCGCGACTACAATGTCCCACTCCGATTTTCTGGGCTCCTCTCCCGTTTCTTCTTGATGTGCCCGCAAGTTTTGTTGTTTTTGGATAAAGGTACAGGACACCCAAAAATTTTCCATATTTCATGCCTATTGCTTGGAGAAAATCACACACTGATCATAACGGTTTCTCTGAAATCGCTAAAGACCCCCTGGTAAAATGAGGTATGGGGTCCACAACCCATTCACGACTACGTGTCCCACCGGTGGGACACGCGTTGACCACCACTTCGGATCGCGTTTACCACCGGTGTAACACGCTTTCCAAAAATCGATTTCTCTGCCACGAGGAAAAAAATTCCAATCTTTTCATGTTAAATGTATGAACCTATACTGGACATGACTACGGAAGTCGTGGTCCGACAGCAGCTCCATTGTGGCACAATGTTCAAGCTTTTGTGAGAATAGCTCGGGCTCAATACGAAAAAGTCGAGCGTATTATGAGTGATTTTCCTTCTACTCCCATTTCTTAACTTTATCAGCAGGAAACCTGAGTTGGAATCACGATATGTCCACTGGAAACGTGAAACTACCATGGCTTCACCTTCATGACCCCGAAACATCGGTTTTCTTCAACTTTAGCTTTTCCACCCACCGAAACCAAACTTAAGGAACACAACATTCGATAACGGACACCTGATTCATGAATAGCATTCAAGAAAAGTGATCTCAAAGAAAACTGCTGGAGCAGTGGTGGCAAAATAATATTCTGTAAGAAAGGGTTCTCCCAAGCAGAAGTGGTTTGGTTCGCGTTACAAACGTTTCAACAAAAAGGGAACAATAGGAAAGTGGAATGAGGAGAGTGTACAAAAAATGAACAATATCCTCTAAAAACTCTTTTCTTTGTCGAAACTTCTAAACAGCGGAAACAAACCGTTGCGGTTCTGTATGAGGAAGCGATATATACATATTTTATCGGCACCCACATAATCAAAGTCCTTTATGGAGCCAAAAGCGCTCCCTCATAGAGAACCGCAACGGTTTGTTTCCGCTGTTCAGAAGTTTCGACAAAGAAAAGAGTTTTTAGAAGATATTGTTCATTTTTTGTACACTCTCCTCACTCCACTTTCCTATTGTTCCCTTTTTGTTGAAACGTTTGTAACGCGAACCAAACCACTTTTGCTTGGGAGACCCTTTTTTACAGAATTGTTCACTTTTTCTTGATATTACGCAGTAATATCCCATGCAAGAATTTCGAATTAAGACCTCTTCATCTCCCCACTAGATCAGCCCTCTTTTTGTGGTCACAAGAATCAATGACCCAAACTGTTATAAAACTATCTCAGAAAAATCACACCCGATGTAGCTGACAAGATCGATGTTCACATGATAATATTAGCTAAGAAATGAATGATATCCATGACATCGTTCCACATAATTCATTCATATTGATCGCGTCAGCCACAGCTGGCTACACCGGGTGTTATTTGCTACCTTCATGTTTTTCATACGTATCGAACGGGTTGGCCACGGTGATTTTCTCAACCGACTCTGACAGGGGCCTTAGGCTCCGGTGATAGTTGGTCGCTCAGACGTAGCCAGCCCGGTCGATAATCATGAAAGCCTGCTGGCCTACAGCCGGATGCAGAATCTGCCTGCAGTTCTTCGCTTGCGAATGAAACTACATAACTCAAAATCTGCACAGTAAGAAACTACCTTCCATTCCATTCGGACACTTTCACATTAGTGGAGCAAAGCAGTTTTCTATACTCATTATTTCGTTTCCTCCGCCCCATTCCTTCACAGAACAGCCGCTTCGATTCCATGAATTTGATATGAAAATGCTCTGCTGAGCTGCGAATGGAGATAATTCTAACAATTTGTTTTTGAATTTAGATGCTGATAAGCAAGTACCATTTGTTGCAGAAAAAACCAGTAGGCTGGTGAAGAAGAATGGGGGAACACTCAAAATGGGGTTGTGTGAATAGCCCAAACGCGTTACGAAACTGAAAAGCAGCCTGGCGACATGACCTACATAATATCTCAAGCTTTCTGCACGCTATGCTTGTCATCAGCACACTTTAAAAAAAGTTTTGCAAGGTGTTCTCGGACTCCTTCGCAAATTCCGATGCATCCAGCACACTATCTCAGACGACTAGCGCAAAGCTAAAGACTCTTGCTCATTCTTTTGGGTAACCTGCACAATTTTTCGGATGACCAGCAACGGGTCCCGAGCACCTGCCCACTCTCCGGGTTTCCACAACGTCCCGATGACGTCAGCAGAAGCTCGAAGCACTTTTCACGACGTCCCGATGACATCATCAGAAGCCCGAAGCACTTTTCACGACGTCCAGATGACGTCATCAGAATCGCGAAGCACTTTTCACGATTATTTTCCACGTCTGGTTTTCCTCTAACCTGGGCATGATCTTTGCACAGTAAATTTCTTAATTCTGCCAACCAGGTTTGTTAGGTGGTCACGCTTTATTGGTCAACGTTTCGGCACAGCGCCGTTTTCAGAGACCTGAAAGTGGAAAACACGTTACGCAACCTACACGGTCAAGCGCATCTTCGCCCTAAGGCGGTATCGACTCGCGCAAAAAACTGCAGAGAGGCAACACCTCCTGCACCAAAACCCACCAGGAGCGCTTCCACCAAGACCAGCACACACTGCGGTTGTAGTTTAGTGCAAGTAAACCACCACTGGCAAGCAGTGATTCCAGCCCTGCGAGAAAACTATCCGAAGCTCAACATCACAACCCACACAGCGGGATAAATGGTAGGAATTCACTGGATACGGTGAGACACTCATTACGGTTGTTCAGCTTCGGGGTTCGCTTTTGTATAAATAAGGTTTCTAGGGCCTTCCTAGCACCAATGTCCGTTTCGCGTGCAAGTATCGTGCACTTGACTTCAAAATCATTGTTACTGTGCTTTTCGACCCTATGCTTCCCAAGCGGTGTTAGAAGGCTCTTCCGTCTCTTGCCTGATAAGTGTTCTTTTAGGCGAACGTTTAGCTGTCTTCCTGTCTCTCCGATGTAGATTTCTGCACAAATGGAGCATTGAAGCTGGTACACAACGCCACTCTGCAGACAGTCACCGACCTTACCGAACGGACAGGCTATGCAACTCAGCATTGCACAAGACCGGTCGTAGAGCCTATTACGCACCAATCGGTGCTTTATGTTGTCTCCTGGAATACTGATAAGGACTACGTCGTCATTCAGGTCAGCGCGTACCAAACATCGACGAAGTTCAGAGCAGATCTCATCTGAGATGAACGGTAGTTGAAGTAGCAGTTTACCTTCAAACGCATGAGTTGATCGTATGCGTCTGCCTCCTGAGCGATGTTCTGCTACATAACCATTTGAACTGGCTACTTCTTTCGCCAGTGAACGGGATTCTTCTCGCTCTACGTTGCCTGTGCACATCCCAATAGGGGTTCGGAACATGTTTCCTACCGCCGCTCGCTTTATGGCTTGAGGGTGGGCGGATTTCGCGTGAAGTAAAATGTTCTTCGAACTATTTTTCCGAAACCACTTCACGCTTTATGTACCATTGGAAACTTTGATTTGTGTGTCCAAGAAGGGTAGCCAACCATCTTGTGGCACTTCTCGCGTAAACCTTATGTACTGTGATTGTTCGTTCAGGATACAGAACACGTTGTCCATCTCTTCTTGTGTTGATGTAATCACACAGCAGTCGTCTATATATCGACAGTACAGATTAGGTAAGCGCTCAAGTGTCGGCTGCTCTATTTTGCTCATGAAGCAAATGGCAAGGGCCGGTGCTAAGCTGTTGGCCCATAGCAAGCCCTCTCACTTGTGAGTAATAGTTGCCGTTCCATTTGAAAGTGTTACAATTTAGGCACTCCTTCACCAATGTCATGATGTGCATTTTGCTCAGTCCAAATGTAACAATTGCTCTGTGTTGATCCAGCATTTCGGATAATGCCTGAAGTGCTTCGTTGTTGTTTACGTTCGTATAGAGCGCAGCGACATCGAATGACTCTACTACGCAGTGTTGTCCAATGGTACACGCGTGCAATCGTTCCAAAAACTGGTTAGTGTTCGATAAGTGCGAGGGCACATGATTAAGAAGTTGTCCAAAAATTTTGTTTAAGAACCACGAAATACGATCCCTCGTTCCTCCCACGCAGCTTATTATAGGTCTGATTTTATAATTGCTTGTGACCGAACTGTGCATGTTCTCCGGATCGAGTTTGTGTGTTTTCATAAGACTGTAAAACACTGGACAGATTGGAGTATCTAGCTTTAACCTCCTGAGGAGCCGTTCGCTTAGGTCAGCTGATCTTCCTACCTCCGTCCAGACGATGTTGAGTCTATGGCATTGGGACACAAATCTTCTTTCCGTTGTACGTGTGTAAATAGAGGTGTCATTGAGGTGAAGCTCGGTAATTTCTTGGTCCAGAGATAATGGGGCAACCACAAATTCGCCTCCTTTGTCACTCACCGAGAGGCGAATTTCTCTTCTGGCAATTAGACCGCAAACTTCTCTGAATCCTTCCCATTTTGGACTAGTCAAATTCGGATTTCTATCTCTCCTGTGCCTGTTGAATACACCAAGAACTCCTGTTGATAACATTCTAAACTTGATATCTGCTTCTGAACACGCATCAGGTTCCTTATAGAACGATCGCGGAAAAGGGATAGGCGTCAGAGTTGGTAGCAGAGCATTATCAACCATACGTCCTCGATTTTCTTGTGATATTGATGTGACTTTTCACGATGTCCAGATGACGTCATCAGAATCCCGAAGTATTTTTCACGATGTCCCGATGACGTCATCAGAAGCCCGAAGCACTTTTCACGATGTCCAGATGACGTCATCAGAATCGCGAAGCAGTTTTCACGATGTCGAGATGAAGTCATCAGAATCGCGAAGCACTTTTCACGACGGCCTGATGACGTCATCAGGAGCTCGAAGCACTTTTCACGACGTCCCGATGACGTCATAAGAAGCCCGAAGCACTTTTCACGATGTCCAGATGACGTCATCAGAATCGCGAAGCACTTTTCACGATGTCCAGATGACGTCATCAGAATTCGGCAGCACTTTTCACGACGTCCTGATGACGTCATCAGGAGCTCGAAGCACTTTTCACGACGTCCCGATGACGTCATCAGAAGCCCGAAGCACTTTTCACGATGTCCAGATGACGTCATCAGAATCGCGAAGCACTTTTCACGATGTCCAGATGACGTCATCAGAATTCGGCAGCACTTTTTACGATGTCCAGATAACGTCATCAGAATCCCGAAGTATTTTTCACGATGTCCCCATGACGTCATCAGGAGCCCAAAGCACTTCTGACGACATCTGATCTTGCCCGAAGCACTTTTCACGACGTCCCGATGACGTCATCAGGAGCCCGAAGCACTTTTCACGACTTCCCGATGACGTCATCAGAAGCCCGAAGCACTTTTCACGACGTCCTGATGACGTCATCAGGAGCCCGAAGCACTTTTCACGACTTCCCGATGACGTCATCAGAAGCCCGAAGCACTTTTCGCGATGTCCCAGTGACGTCATCAGAATCGCGAAGCACTTTTCACGATGTCCAGATAACGTCATCAGAATCCCGAAATATTTTTCACGATGTCCCGATGACGTCATCAGGAGCCCGAAGCACTTCTGACGACGTCCTGATCAGGAGCCCGAAGCACTTTTCACGGCGTCCCGATGACGTCATCAGAAGCCCGAAGCACTTTTCGCGATGTCCCAGTGACGTCATCAGAATCCCGAAGCACTTTTCACGACGTCCCGATGACGTCATCAGAATCCCGAAGTATTTTTCAGGATGTCCCGATGACGTCATCAGGAGCCCGAAGCACTTTTGACGACGTCCTGATCAGGAGCCCGAAGCACTTTTCAAGGTGTCCCGATGACATCATCAGGAGCCCGAAGCACTTTTCACGACGTCCCGATGATGCCATCAGAATCCCCTCTCACCTACAAATCGATCACTTACCAGCCTTACCAGCCTTACCAGCCCCCTACCAACTTACCTGTCTGCCAAGTTGATCGCCTACAACCATTGGCAGTGGCTATTAGCAGTGAGGACTGAAAAGCGTGACGGCCTACGGCCTACGGCCCACGGCCTACGGCCTACGGCTCACGGCTCACGGCCTACGGCGCACACTATGAAATTTTCTTAAGCTTTCGGGCTCACAACTTTGTTATTTGTGAACCGATTTTGTTGAATTTCAGACAGTAGGTGTATTCTGGACCCCTTCGCTTATATCCAGAAGGAAATCTTCAGAAATTTTGTTTCAAAGAATCTATAAACTATTTTATGAAATTCTAAGTGATCACAAGGCCTAGGCAAAACCAAACCTATCCAACCGCTTTGCGGCTGGAGCGATTCCCGCTTGACCCAGCCGTGACCTCAGGCCGTTGTTTCTCATGATAGAGAGAGATCCATGGGTGGAAGTTCTGGTGCAATGTTTACTTCATTGATAGCTTCACTTTGAACATGAAAAACGGAAATCGATTATCGCTGGCTTGCCATTCGCGCTTGCGTGTCCCACCGGTGGGACACGGTATATGGTAACGCAATATTGCACGCGGTCCGAACGTGCAGCCACCCAAAATTAGGCGTGGCCGTGAATGGGTGAAAATGTATGTCTTGAGAGCGAAAAGATGGTGGACCAGTTGTCTTAGGTCTGGGTTTTCTCTATTCGCAGTCGTTGCGCGAGAACAAACCAGGATGTGGAGGTACACCGCGTTGGAGTGAAGAGCGAAGATTTAGTTGTAATTCTTCCATCCATCTAGCCTCTATTGAGTTCCAAACTGAAGCGAAGTTGTGTGACCATTGGTGGTGAATCAAGGGGTCGGGCCTGTGGTGGTCGCCCATATCTCGCTTTTTTTGGAGCAATTTAGATTTCGCACTTGGCAAGTGTTATACCGGAGAGGTCTACTACACGATTTCATGAAAACTTCAAATTTAACGTCTGAGGGTTAACTTTAGCTTTTAGCTCACCGGCATAGGCTTGTTCCTTGTCACTCATCACATTTTATCGTATTGTTGCTGTTTTTTCTTCTGAAACGAATGTTCTGTTGGTAGTTTTTGTTAGAGATTTGCCTTTGAGCACCGGCTTTCTAGTCGAATATCTGTGATTTGGCTACATCTTACTGTTAGGAACCTAAATATTGACTTTTTAAGAATTGGTTTCCACTCTCGGAAGGCGGCAGTTGGACAAAAGGTGCAACTACTGAAGAATAATAGAAAACTGGTTAGGCTAAAATCTTCCATTTTTTTTCTGAAATTCATCCTCTCTTCTGCTTTCATGGCTGAAAACGAGAAAAAAATTTGTTGTAAACAACTCTGGTAAAGCCGTTTTTAATGGCTACTCAGTAGGTGCACCTTCTTACCGAATGTCTCTATCTCGTAGAGGAAACCGAGATTGTAGATATTATTTGAAAAAAGAAGTCATTTGACACAAAATTTTCCAACGGACATTTTCTCTTACTTCTCACTCTACAACGGCGAGTTTCTATTTTTCAACCCCACTGTGGATCTAGTTTACCGAATGGCTGAATTACGGCCCTTCTGCGTAACCAATGTAACTAAAAGGCGAAAAAATCAGTTTTTTTTATCGAAAATTTGCAATTCTTACCATTATTCAGATTTCCAGAGGTTGACAAACAGGTCTTGGCAAGCTGAAACTGTGTGAGAAACCATTTGAGGCGGTTCCGAGTTGATTCAATATCGAATCGAATCAATGAAAACTTTATTTTCCTGCTATATTTCTTTAGATAAAAAAGAAGAGGGATCTTTACATTTTTTTAGGTCCTTTCAGTCTCTTTTACAGAACCGTTCAGTTATGGCCCCTTACTATGGGAACAAAGTCATTAGCGCTGGAAGGTTCAGAAAAAACAGTTCTTTATTGTTTAGAAATTGCGGTTTTGAGGAGCGTCAAAAGCCATAGTCCAGCACCGGAATCGTTTGTTTATAGAGAAACCTACATTGATCAAAATGTTGTCTCATGGACCGGTCAAAACCATATACGAACGAAATTATGGCCCCTGAAATTTTGCCCAAAATTAACCCGCGAGAGCATGGTGGACGGACGTCCGAGACCTAAAATTTTCGAAAATCATTGCTCATTTTGCCACTATTGAGCTCGGAAGGTTACCTAAGGGGCATGGTGAAGCAGCTTCTTGCTGTGGGCGCGCTTTCTGCATATCTTTTATTCGGAGGAATCGAGAGCTCGCACTTGGTAGGTGTTATGTAGGATGGGCCTAGTACAAAGTTATGTGAAAACCTCAGATTTCGCCCCTGAGGTTGGACTGTGCCTTTAAGTCAATGTCCAACCTCAGGTACAATTGGTGCAGAGCTAGGACGGGTCTATGTTGAAGAGGGTTTGGCAAATTCGCCACGCGTGAAGTGATCGCAACAACAGTAATCGTAACATCTGTGTAACTCAGAGAGTAAGACCGGTCGAATCGCGGGCGCATGGGGGGCCAGACAACACCCATCCCGCAATCCGACCAGCATTGTTCCGGGATCAGCCCGGCTACGAGATATTGCCGTAATGATCCCGGGACGATGCCCAATAGCTTCTAAAACTGCCCAATAGGCCCTATAGCTGCCCAATAGCTTCTAAATTTTGGGCACCTCAAAGGCAGCTCACACGCTCGTAAACGTAATTGAGGTATGTAACTACGGAATTAGAATGGTATGGCACCGAACGCAACGCCCCCGCCTTTTGAAGCGTCAAAAACGACCCGCAATGACGCTACACGAGTGAGAAGTTGGCCCCGCCCCTGTATCTCAGCCCCCTGTATTTGCATCCTCCTCCAAAACAGGGATGATGGGCCATTTCCACCGTCGTCGATGTGTGTTGGTGGTGGGATAGGTACAATAGGTAAACCACACAAATCGGCGACGGTGGAAATGAACCTGGACCCCTGTTTTGGAGGACACGGCAAATACAGGGGGCGGGGCTAACTTCTCACTCGTGTAGCGTCATTGTGGGTCGTTTTTAACGCTTTGAAATGCGTGGGCGTTGTGTTCGGCGCTATACCTTTCTAATTACACAGTTATCTCATTTACGTTTACGAGAGTGTATGCTGCCTTTAACCATCGGCTTGCTTAAAAGGCGATTTTTTTTTTCAGTTCCTTTCCCGCGATTCGACCGCCGCTTCTAGTGCTGCCCGCTATCCGACCGAAACTTCAATGGCTGTCGTCGGTCCGACCGGTGCCTTAGCGTCGTCCCTCGAACATCCCGACGAGCCTTTGCTTACCGCCATCCGCCCGCCACGCTCCCGCGGCCAGCCCGGAGAGGCACTTTTGTGCCGTCGTTCCGACCTGGTTACTGTCTAAGAATTCACGAAAGCCGTTACGCTGCTTGGCGGAAAAGTTGTCAAAGAAGAGAAGGTGGCTATCGATCGAATGAATTCGCACCAAATTGTGCGGCTTCCTGAGTGAGTGACCCTGACGATCAAGCTCGAACTGCTTTAAGAATTGTACGACTTTGTGCTGAATGACATTTTTCGATTTTTTTCTGGTGACCGAGAAGTATAGGCGTCTACTTCATGACAATTTGGTCTCCAAGAGTAGAAGGATCTTTGCGCATCTAGACCGTATCTGCCTTTGTGAGCGTTGGAGGGGTAGCAACGACCACGGCGTTGTCCAGAAGCTCGTCCGTCGTTTCAGGGAGTACGTGAAAGCAGTGGTGCAAAGCGGAAAGTTGTTGACTTGATAATGCAAACGTTTGTCGACAATCCACGATTTGGGCACATGTTTTCTCGGGTGACACACAGAAGTTTGGTGACCCGCTATTAGCCCGAAATTAGACCTGCTGCATTTTCCGTCTAGGGTTGTTTAGAGAAGAGCATAAGGAACAAAAATGCAGCTACGGTTGACTTGCGAGACTGACTGGGAACGAACTGCGACAACTTGGACGTCCACCACATACGATGCACTGTGGATTCCATGGTGGAGTGGTTTGTGAGAGCCATTAGGGGGTGATTCGTACCAGGTCCTACACTTTTTCTGTCATTATGTGCAGTCAATTAATAAAGGGGGAGAATACAATAAAAGTCTGAGAAGAATCTTGTTAGGCGAGTCTTCGCAAGAATCTACACTTTTCGGCCACCCTGTAGTAAAGGAGGTCAGCGTTTCTGCAGGGCAAGATATCTTGAAGAAATTGAAACAAAGAATCAAGAAGTTTCCCAAGTTTTGCAAAGAGTTCCGCGATGGTGTTAGTGCATGCGAAATTAGCAAATCCGAATGAGTTCAAGCTCAGACATTCGCCGGGTCCGACGCCAGCTCGAACGGGGTAAGTCCCCAGATTTCAGAACATAAAGGCAATGTTCAGGATAAATCTCGTTCTCGAGGTTTCAGTGTGAAACACTAAGTTCGCAGATGCTGGAGGGGATAGGGTCGAAGAAAGCACCGAAAACGGGCCAGAAATCGATAAAAGCGGCTTTGAAAGTTATCCCAGTACACCTGCTGATCCTGGTCCGTCCCCTATTCGGACAAGCTTGTGGCGCCTTTCTCGATGACGCATTGCCAATCAACTCTGCCGCGTCCAGCCTGATCGATTAGCGCACATTTCGCGAATAGCGCGCGCTTGCGTAAACAAGCAGGGCCTATAGGCTTGTCCACACGCTGAACATTAGAAACCGTTATTTCAGCTCATTCTGAACGCTTTTTTCGTTGTTTCTCCCCCACTAGTTACCTCACAACTTAATAACCCCATTTTTGGGTCGGGCTCGAGTGTGATATTTATCGTGAACAATGACTTCAAGAGTTTGAGCATCATGAAAAAAAAAAGATTTCGTTTATAGCTATGACATGCACCGTTCTTGGCAGTATGGGTTTTAAGAAAAATCCCACAGGCGTCAATGCTTATCACGCCTGTAAGGCCAAAATATCAGCGTCCATAACATGGAATTGGAAGCGATTGCGAAGAATGGGTTCTTGTTAGACTGAAGAACTACTATGAATAATGAAAGAGTATGAAGTTGAATGAAATGGTTACTGTTAGGAAACAAAAAATTACAGTCAAATTTAGGAAACAAATAAACAAAGTTTATCGCCCATAAGGTTGTTGGGGTGTTGTGATAACATAGACAAAAACGACAAAACTGCCACTCAAGGTCGTGCAGGTTTTACTAATGGAGTCTGATGAGGCTGTCGACCAAGAGCGCCGAGGACGTCCTATTTAAGGCTAAGTAAACGTTCTTGGGCCCCAGCCACTGATAACTTCAACTTTGCACAAAGTATATATGAAGCTCAAAATCTGCAGAAATTGTAACACAACTACGCCAAACAAGAAGCTGAATGCATGGCGCTGCGTTTGTAAAACTGCCTTGGAATGCAGAATACACAAAAGTCAAAGGGCTCTCCCTCTGAGTCTAACACTGAATGAAGTTAATTTTGTTATCATGTAAGATACTATCAAATCAATTCCACCTTTTGATGAGCCGAAAACTTTACGACATTCTGGGGAGAGCATGACAATATCCAAAGGGATTATGAAGGAATGAGGGAACGTGCGAGCGCATGATCAGCAAAAATGATTGGTCTTAGAAGGCAGTGTTCACAATGAAAGTCGTTTAACTGTTTCTCCGCCTATCTTCAAAACGATCCCATGCTGATTTCATTGATGTCCCTGGAATCGTACAAGATCCCCTGGAAACGGAGTTATGGCCCCCCAAAATTCAGCAGGGAAAGCATTGTGAACGAGTTGTCCGAGACTTGTAACTCCCGTTTTTTTGCAGCGGATGTGTGCGTGCTGATCTGAGTAAAGAGAGACGTTGAGAATGAAGGGAAAAACGGGGCTTTTGATCGGAAACCACCGTTCATTTAGCCACGAATTCAGGGGAACTGTTATAGGACGTGGGCGGAGTGGCCCAATGGGTTGGCTGGCCCACGAGATTTTCACCCCCTTACCGGCCGTTTTTCGTCGCATTTCCGTTCTTAATCTTCTCAGAGGGACCCACAGCTTACGTTTTAACCAAAAAAAAGCTCAACTTTTTCTTCGTGAACACTGCCTTTAATATGAATGAAAGCTGACATCGTCGCGGCCTCACCCGTACAATCCAAAAGATAGAATTTGTCCGGAAGCCCCCGTGTGGTCCGTCACACTATGTATTGGGTTGGCAACTAAGTATTTGCGGATTTTTTTAGAAAATAAAGACAATTTTTCACGGAACGAAATTACCTTATCCTGTAATGTATTGCCCATTTTGAGCAATGACCTTTTGCCATCTTTCAGGCAGCATCATAATTCCACGTTCATAAAACTTTTGGTTTTTATCAGCAAAAAACTGAGACAGGTACGATTTTGCATCATTATCATGATTGAAATTTTCACCATTCAAGGAGTTTTGCAAATATCGCACTAAAAAGTAATGAGAAGGAGCAATGTCAGGGCTATATGGTGGATGTGGCAAAACATCCCAACCAAGCAACGATTTGACAAATGGAAAAGGTGTTGTATTTCATCATGACAATGCAAAGCCAGCTATCTTTTGAAACTCGGCAAAAATTATTGGAACTTGGTTAGGATGTTTTGTCACCTCCACCATATAGTCATGACCTGGCACCATCTGATTACTTTTTATTATTGGCTTTGCAAAACTCCTTGAATGGTTAAAACTTCAATAATGATAATGATGTCAAATCGTACCTGGTTCAGATTTTTGCTGAAAAAAACCTGAAGTTTTATGAACGTGGATATATGATGCTGCCTGAAAGATGGCAAAAGTTCATTGCTCAAAATGGGCAATACATTACTGAATAAAGTTATTTCGTTCCTTGAAAAAGTTGTCTTTTATTTTCTGAAAAAAAACCGCAATCACTTAGTTGCCAACCCAATATATTATATAATATGTAATTGGGGGTGTGTATACAAGTCGTTGGTACCCCTGCTTCTACTGAACCCAGCAGACGTTTGAGTGTACACAGGGAACATCCGAGCGATATAGCGTGCACAACTATATCGCGAAAGTATCCCGCACATTGCGTAAAGGTGTTGCCGTCCGGCACACTGAGGCCTCTGGCCCATAACACCTTAGCATCCGTACCTAGGGAGTTCATGGAGTCGTTGGTCACAATCCACAATTCCGCCACCCTGAATTGCCGGTCATTGTCGAGTGATATCCAACAATCTGCGCTGTCCACTCTTCTGAGCTACTTCCATGCACCGTTTGCTGCTTTGCAGGGAACTCGCCTCAAGGATAGACCCGTCATCGAAGTCGGAGAGTACGTCATCTACTGTGGTGACGCTGATGATAGGAGAGTGGGAGGCTGTGCGATAGCTGTAAGGAAGGACTACAATGGTATGATCGAGGAATTCGGCTCAACGTCGTGTAGGAATGCATTTGTGCGACTGCGGGATCACAGAGGATTCAATCTGTGGATAGTGAGTGCTCATGCGCCCACCGAAACCGCCAAAGACAATTCCAAGGATGCCTTCTACGAGGAACTCAATACGTTGCTAGCCAGGATACCCTGTCAACATGCTGTTGTGGTGGGAATCGACGCAAACGCGAAGATGGGACTTGATCAGGAATCCGAAGTACTCGGTAAATGGTTCTTCCCAGTGGAGCAAACATCGGACAATGGCTACCGCCTTGTCGACTTGTGTGAACGCAGTGGTCTGATTACTGCATCGACATTTAAGAGGAATCATCGCCGCCAACAGCTTACGTGGCAGGGACCAACCCAGCTATCTCCAGAAGAGCAGCGGAAGAGAAAGACGACAACTTTGAAACTACAGCTTGACTATGCTCTGACGAGGAATATTCCAGTATCGGACATTCGAAGATCTAGAGCTGTGTGGGATGTCGCATTCAATTCGGATCACCGTCCTGTTCTGTTGAACTTCACTGCGAGGATTTATAAGAGGAGGCGAAGGGCTCAGCCTCTCCAAAAAATTGTATGACAGGTCTCAGGGATGAAGAATGCAGAAGGAAATCCCGACAACGCGTTTCTGTTCATATTGGAGTACGGACTAAGAAGAAACTTTGCGACGCGGACTCTTTCGTCAAGTGCAACCAAGACGCTTCAAAAGAGGCACTCCCGATTGTACAGCCCAAGAAGAAGCTCGCCTACATCTCAGAGGAAACAACATCTACCTACATACAATAGAGTATGTGCTCTCCGAACTGCAGGAAACTTCGTGGTGGAGAAGCGTCTCAGGAGGGAGTTGCGTCGGCAGCTTCAAAAGGACCGCGAACGAGAGTGGACGTGTAGAGCTAAGGAGTTCGAGAAGGCTTGGGAGGAGAAGAATCCGAGCAAAGCGTACACGTTGTTACGACAGTATAGCGGCAAGATGAAGAGATGTTCTCTTGTCTTGAACACTACGAATGGAGTTGCAGTTGGTGATGC
This sequence comes from Aplectana chamaeleonis, assembly GCA_029168955.1. Classification (NCBI taxonomy): domain Eukaryota; kingdom Metazoa; phylum Nematoda; class Chromadorea; order Rhabditida; family Cosmocercidae; genus Aplectana; species Aplectana chamaeleonis. Next base: position 150,109 of record JAPDOI010001161.1, on the reverse strand, counting down.
GACGCTGCCAATATGGAAGGATTACTTCAGTTCACTACTGAATCGTCCAGCGCCGTCAGTACCAGAGCTCCCGCATGTTCAGAGAAAACATTATGATGTCAGTGAGGAACCGCCGACTGAGGCTGAAGGTTCGAATTGTGTAAGGAAAATGAAGAATGGAAAGGCAGGTGGAGATGACAACATCACTGCTGAAATGCTTAAAGCTCTCCCTCCGTCTGGGATTCGTGAAATGACCAGCACTATCCGTACCATATGGATGAGCAAAAGGATACCCGATTCGTGGAGGCATGCAATCATCGTACCTCTTCACAAGAAGTTATCCCTCACGTAGCCCAAGAACTACAGGAGGATCTCTCTACTTCGTGTCATGTACAAGGTTTTAGAACGTATCATTCTCGAGCGACTTATCAAACATCGTGGAGGAACGACCAGAGATGAGCAAGCCGGTTTTCGACCTGGAACATCGACCATCGACCAAGTGTTCGTTGTGAGAAGAGTAATCGAATCGTGGCAGCGGTAGTCGAAGCCATTACAGCTTGCTTTTTTGGACTTTGAAGCCGCATTCGACTCTCCTCATCGTGATCGATTGCTCAACGCTCTGCGAGCCGATGGAGTCCCGGAAAAGTATGTTCGACTAATCGAGGACATGAACAAAGGAACAACAGCAGCAGTTCGTACGCCTGCATTGCGTTATTCGCTGAAAACAACGCAAAACTTCAAAGGATTGTGAACCTCGTTTCGGAATATGCCGCAGCCTATGAACATCGTCTTCGTCCCGACAAATGCAAGCAGATGTGGGTCTCTCAGAGGCCTTCAACGGGAGTTTGTGTGGACGGACAACGTATCGAACTGGTGGACGATTTCTGTCATTTGGGCTGTTTGCTGAAGAACGATGGTAGTTATGCAGCGGATATTCAACAACGATGTGCGAAAGCTACGTCTGCATTCAAGTCTCTAACCAAGTGTTTGTGGTCTACCCCCATTGCGAAGGAAGTCCAGTTGCGCGTCTACCTATACGCCATTCGCCCTATAATGATGTAAGGATCGGAGACGTGGGCAGCACCGAAGACGCAGATGGAAAGGTTGGATTGCACAGAGAGGAAGCTTTTTAGGCGTTTGCTTGGATATTTCTGACCGCGTGTATGCCATAACGAAGACCTTTACAAGTTAATCGACGCAGTACATCAACGCTTGACACGAGGGAGGTGCCAGCATCTCCTAACGCCATCTCAAGCAGCTATGGAAAGTCGACTTCGACTGCTCGGGCATATTTTAAGAAGACCGCCAGATCGTCTTGTTCAACACGTTCTAAGGATGCTTCCAAGTCCTGTCTGGAAGCGGCCCCTGGACGTAGGCGAAAGTTTTGGACGGATGTGGTGAAGGAGAATTGGAAATCACTCGGCATTGAAAGGCAATCCAGGCGCGATGTTTTACTTCGCAGGAAGTGGAATAGTGGCAGCTGGATGGATTGTGTTCAAATTGTGGCTGAGGACCGTGACAAATGGGCACGGCTGACTACTAGGACGGCACACCTCGGTGAAGATGCGGAATGACTGCGTCAGGCGAAAGCCAACCGTTTAAGTCAAGTAAGTCAAATATGTAATTGGGCCAGAAATGTGTAATTGGGCAAGACTTTTCATAAAAAAAAGTTTCATTCGTGTGAGTTTCAGAAGCGAGGACTTTAACAATTCTGGAAACGCAGCCGATGTTTAGACGAGAACGCGGCCGCTCTCTGCTGTGATAATCCGAATCAACAGCTTGTTAGAAATGCCACAAAGCTAAAAAAGGTGACGATTTCAAGAATTCTGCAGGTTGAACTTTCGCAAATCTCCGTTGAGGGTCGTCTTACCTGCACCTGTGACATGAAAATTGCGTAGACACCGCTCCTTTACACTTACGTGCCACTCCACATTTCATCACGAATTCTTCGCACACGAATTTAAAAAGCACCAGAAAATTTCATAACATTTTTTTGCATGGCTGGACCCCTTTTGAGAACAAAAATAAACAAAGGCCACAAAAAACCATAAAGGCTGTGCTGACGATCAACTCACCATATTCGAGTTTGACTTAAAAGAAGGGAGTTGTTACATCGTGAGCTGTCGAATAGTGGAAAAATAGCGAAGAAAAGCGCAACGAATATGCTAAAATAGCGGTTTCCTACGTACGTAAGGGTTCGGGGCGCGGACGAGCTTACACACCCTGTTAGTTTCCGCAAGCGCGAGCTAATTGCGAATTCTGCACAAATCGATTAAGCTGGAGGTGGCAGAGTTTCTCAAATTGCCATCGAAAACGTCCGATGCGCCACAAGCTCGTCAGAATGGGGTGCAGGGCGGCTAAGCACGCATACTGGGCTAGCGATATCTTCACGTCGCGGCCGTTTTGATCAATTTCTGTCCCGTTTTTGCTGCTTTCGTCGACACTCCAGCATCTGCCAGCGTAGTGCTCCACAATGAAAGCTCGAAAACGAGATTGATCAAGAACACTGCCTTTGAAGACACAGTCCAAGCTTGTTGACGAAGGATTCCCATGTTATTGTGAAGTAAACCCACCCCGTCTAACACCTTCCAAGTGCGAACTCTCAATTCTTCCGGATAAGTGAGATATGTATAGGAGGAAGCCACCCTGGGGCGCCAGCATTGGGAAGCCACTTTGGCACGCCCTTTTTACGATATTTCGAGCTCAACACATTGGCGAGATGAGCTAATCTCTTCGAACAGTGGTCCTGTTCTTCCCTTCAATCTCTGCCTCTCTCTTCAATTCGGCTCGTATACATCGACTGCGAACGACAGAAGTTACGAGCCTAGGAAAGCTTGTCCACCATTCTTCCGAACATCAATATTTGAGGGGCCGTAACTCCGTTCCTAGGGGTCTTGTACGATTCCAGAGACACCGTTTAATTCAGCGTGGGATTATTTCTTAGATAGGCAGAAAAACAGGAAAACGGTTCTGAGGTTGGATTGTGCGTTTGACAGTTCGTGCTGCAATCGTTGACGGAGTTGTTCGACAGTCGCATGAACAACATATGGGAAGGGGTAACTTTATCGACCCAGGAATGCTAGATGACCGACCCCATAGCTACCGCTACACCGCCATCCATTTATCAGACTGAATTGTACGAAAACACACCCTCTGTGGGCCATTTTAGAGCCTCGAAAGCTAGCCGCACTTGTGTGCTTGAAACATTAAGATGTTTGGCACGCACAATGCCTTTAGTTTGAAACTGTTTCCAAATATCTTCGTTCAAAAAAGTTTAACTTTATTTGTCATGCTTAGTTAATGCTCCTCGTTATTTGCTGATGTTCTTGATGATTATAATTATGCTTATTTGCTAACAAATATGATATATAGCTGAATTTTACACGACCTGAAATGGGAACGCTACTTCGAATCAATCGCGAACTATTTAACCGCACGTTAGCTTGATTTTTTTATTTACGGCTGAAAAATGCTGCAATCAAATATTGCTTGCTTAAAACTTAGAATAACATTTTAGAAAAACAAGTATTGGCCATTTACAATGCACCCATGAAGATCTCCAGATACAAGTTCAATGTTTAGCTATGCGCCCTTTCATTGAGGAATTGTAAATAGTGCAGATAATATCTTATCTGTTATGTCCGATCGCCGTAGACATTGTTTTGTCTGTATCGTTGTTAGGGCTTTGGAAATATTGCAGAAACAAAAGATCGTGGTAAGAGAAAAACAATAGTCTTTTTAACAGAGGGGGATGAGCTTCAATAGTCAAGTGGAAAAAGCCTTGCTGAGGAAATTTTTCGTTTCGTTGAGACCTCGACCTGCCGAAAATTCCAGCCGTCGTAACTTCATTGAGGGCGCGATTTCTAGGTTCAAGTTGTGTGGATTATACCAGTGAATAAACGCAAAACGCCATATGTGATTTAAAGGCAGTGGTCACGATGAAAAACGTTATCGAAAAAAAAAACTAAAAAAACCAGCTTAGATCGAAAACCGCTGAAAAACTATGGAGGTAGCGGGGTGAAAAACGGGCTAGAATTAGAGTTTTTAGGGCCCAAAGATACCAGTTCGGGCACAAGTGCACAGCGCCGCAAAAAAAAGTCTCATGCCGAGCAGTCAAAAATCATCGACATTCAAAGGAAGAAATAAATGCAAATATACCTAATAAAAACAGTTGAACAATGAAAGCAAGCCTTCAGTCAACGTTTTTGACTAGATGAGTACATAAATATATTGAAATTCAATATCAAGCCAGCTGATGTTCTTGATATCAGAGATAATCGACGCCGATGATGTGGAGCGGGCTCGTCCACCATCAACAGACAACAAAGTTCAGGCTTCAAATTTAATCCGAAACAGCGGTTTTTTCGCGATTCTTGTAGGTCCTACTACTCCAAACACAGGAAAGGTTTTAGATAGGAAAAGAAGGCAAGCATATTTTATCGCGACCACTGCCTTTGATGAGCGAACAATGCTTCCAACGAGAACAGCAGACTTAAGTAAATCAGCGGTGGGTGGGTCGAAGCAAGATGATCGAGTTGCTGTGCATCGCTTGTTAAATAGCTACAGGTCGATTTCCTCCTTAGCAGCGAAAAACCTACTCACAATGGTTATTGTTGTTGAACTGGTTTCCGTTGTATGACTTCCATTGAATAATCAACCTATTTCTAGCTTGAAAAACTGCTCTCTTGAAATTACGTAGAGAGCATATTATGCCTGAGCAAGTGACACTGATCAAGTATTGGGAGTTGTTGTTGTGAGTGCTTCCTTAGCTTATAGGCAGCGTTCACGATGATCATCCTCGTTGACTTTCCACAGTGAAATGATAGACGAGAAAGATCCTAGGCTCTCAGTGTCGAAAGAACGGTAGAAAACGAGCCAGGAGCGGCAAAATAACGGCTGCAAACACGCCTGGTGCCCCAGATCCGCCCCCTCGGAATGAACAAATGAAGACTCAGATTACAGGAATGATCAAGTGAAGGAAGTGCTGATAAGTGAGCTGATCGTTTCATTGCACTGATAGGTATCATCCTTCTAGCGGTCAATTCCTCCACGCTCAAAAATCAACGTAATCAAGAGAGGACTTATTTTTGCTCGAAAACGCGTTTTTCGTGTCTTTTTTAAGCATGCCTCGCTATATAGGGCACCAGACCTTCCGTAAGCCGTGAAGATATCGGAAGTGAAATTTGTCGTGAACACTGCCTTTAAAGGCACATTCTAGCCTCAAAATCGAATTTCGGTTTCTGTGCTTGTCTTACATAAAATTTCACACTGATCACAATGGTGCTTACAGAAATGGGAAGCTGATCAGCTGCGCTTTTCTCTCGGCCTGAATCGATTAGCGGGCCGGCGCACGCGACCGCGCTCGCCAGCCGCGGGTGAGATTTAAATGATTTTTCTCGAGGAGGCTTTCCACGGATCTAACTTTTAGGTATTCTAGTACAAGCTGTTAACGTCTATCGGCTTGGCAGTTTCAACCGTTTCATCGCTAATATTTACTGCTTCGGCCGCGTGGGCATGCTGCGGTGTAACTACATAGTCCACTTTCACCCCGTAACAGAAACATCAGATATTGCTCTATTTGCATACAGTTTTTAGGTTTCTATTAGTCTCCCGTAGCACCAGCTGCAAACATTCGATCTATGTCGAAAAATGAATACCATTTTTGAGCGTGTATCGTCCATCACTGGCTGGGGGAAGCTGCGACGCTGCTTGGTGGGAAAAATCGCGCGCGTGAAAACGAAAAGAGGATGGGTATTGATCGAGTGATTTCGCGCCCGATTTCTGAGCGCGGCTTCTTACTTGATAGACACTGAAGATACACTGCCTTCTAAAATGAAGAGAAATTTTTTTCTGAATTTCAAGTTGACCTGCATTTGAGGTTCTGCAGATTTGCTGTTTTATGCACATCACGATTACCCTGAGAGCAGGTAACCATAGCCTAGTTTCTGAGACTATCTACTGAAATGGTTGATCGGCTACTGATGTTACTGGAAAACATCCCAAACTAGAGAAAAAAATGCCAGTTTTTCGTACCAAGCCGATGCTAAATGGTTCTTTAGCACGGCGTGTTTTCAGGCGCATCGTGTCTCTATGTTTTTATGTTTTCGACAAAATATATGGTTTCCGTCTTCGATTCAGTCTCACGCATGAACCAAGCGGCTGGCCGTGCGGTGTTGGCGGCATCACTGGCCGACGGGGTTTCGATTCGCGAGCGGCGATCTACCGTCGCAGCCCCGTCCAATCATCACAATATAATTATTAATGTGAACTTTAAAGGGCTGTCGACTGTAGGCAGCAAACACGCTCAAAAAGCTATCGATTTCATTGCGTAAACCGAACGCTCGGAGCCATCAGTACTGGGAAAAAACCGAAGAAAAATCAATAATAATAAAGAAATAACGTGTTGTTTCTGAATTGGGTCGGGAGCGATCAACACTCTCTCAAAAACACTTGCAAATGTGATGGAAATATTGACGTTCATCCAGTGGAACGGACTGTTCCGAACGCATGCCAGTCTCAAAACGAGCCGAAATCACCTTATTTCAGTAATGTTGAGCGTCAGAGAATTGAACTTAGCCCACTTCACCTTCCGAGCCCAGCACCGAAATAGAAGTTGATTGCTCAAATACGGTCATTGGTCTGTTCTCGACGCTTCCAAGTACGTATGCATTCTGGTACAGGTCGTAAGGATATATGTAGCAAACACATTAATTTCAACCATTCAAAGGCAGCGTTCACGATAATCATCATCGGTGACTTTCCGCAGTGAAATGATAGGCGAGAAGGACCCTAGGCTCCCAGTGTTGTAAGAACGGTAGAAAACGAGCCAAAAGTGACAAAATAACGGCTGCGAACAAGCGTTTTGGTGTAACAGAGCGGCCCCGTACTCCAGATCCGCCTCCTCGATATGAACAAATGAAGACTCAGATTACAGGAATGATCAAGTGAAGGAAGAGCTAATAAGTGAGCTGATCGCTTGATTGCAGTGATAGATATCATCCTTCTAGCGGTCAATTCCTCCACGCTCAAAAATCAACGTAAACAAGGGGGACCTATCTTGGCTCAAAAACACGACTTTCGCGTCCTTTTCAAGCGTGCTTCGCTATATAGAGCACCAGACCTGTAAACCGTGGAGATTGCGGAAGTGAAATTGATCTTGAACACTGCCTTTGAAGGGCGCGTATGCTTCCTTTGCCCTACTGGAGGACACGCGGTCGTGGGCGAGTTAAAGGCACAGTCAAACCTCAGGACCGCTTTCCATTTCCAAATTGGTGGGTAATTTCACGCTTGAGTAAAGCCGGAGTATTTTCAAATAGGACTGATGCCGGTTGAAATATTTTTCCAGCTCTTCTTCGAGCAAGAGGAATGTTCAAAAAAGTTGTCAAGGTGAAGAATCGGATGCAGACAGCGACAGCTTGAATACGCAAGGATCGTTAGTCGTCATGTGCTACGGCGAATAAGGTTATGCAAACAGTGCACACAAATGAATTGACAGTTACTGGAGAATGAAGCGAACATAGATTATATATCAACAAATGTTATTGAAACTGGAGACGAGTTTATTCGTTTAAATACTATCTAATGATGTGAATTGTTTGCCAAATAGTCCACTTTCTACTCAGCCTTTTTCTCTTCTTTTTTCAGCTGAAGGTTCTGTGAAAAGTTAGACGTGACGCACCCGGGACGAGATCGGTGCTTTATTTACAAAGCAGTCCTTGGGCAATAACTACAGGGTTTTCATAATTATGGGCGAACAGGTATCGAAGTGTTTTTTTTCCTTTAAAGCGGAATTCAACTATAGCAAATATGGATAGATTTATATGTAGTATTGTGAACATAATACCGTCACTAGATTCAAAAATGTCCGCCATCTCGTCGAATAGTTTGCTTTGAAAGGCATAGCAGCATTCTCGCAGGTAGTCGTCATCCATATTAACCTATAAATTCCATCGTGCCGCTTTCAGAAAGTCCAACTTCGTGGAACGAGATCCACAAAACTTCGACTAGATCACAGATCACAATGAGAAGCCAAGAAAATTTTGGTCCGGTGAGCAACGCGACCAATCTTCGTGCGAGATGAAGTCAGGAAGCACGCGACTGCACCACTCTTGAAAGGTAATGCGCTTGCTAGATGTCTTGTAGAATGCAGCAGGGTCTGCTAGCGAAATCGGAGATCATAGTTTCCTTTCGGATTGCTCGCTTGTGAACTGCCGCTTCAGGGTCGACACCAGAATCCATAAAAACGATTGGAGTTTTGTCGTCGCTCGTGATCGATCCCAAAACCATGGCAGAAATGAGATGTGCTGTCTTTTTAAAAAAATATTTGCTCGCTATATGGCTGCGTCGATGCTTGTGATGGCAAGACTATCGTTCTGAAGGTTTTTAGTTGGTTCCACCTCAAGGGTTTCCTCATCTGACTGTGAGAAGACAATGGCGCGGTGCGAGACTCCTGCGAAACAACGCAAAGTCTCCGTGTCTTTTTCCACTCTTTGCAGCTTGTTGTCTGCAGAGAGCAACTGAGATTTCGCCAACCAATACCAGCAAAGAACCATCACCTTTACGATGAGTCTCTTGTCGACGTAAAATTTATATCTTTGACCATTTTACTCGTTGATCGTCGCGATTTTGATCGATTCTGTTTCGAATCTTCTTAAAATTTCTGAAGGTAGAAACAGTGGCCCTTCTACCTCGGCCAACTTCGCCCGAGAGTGTACTAAGCTGAGCAAGACAGCTATTTGTCTTTTACATAGATGTAGAAAGTTTTTGAGTTCAAGGAGAGCGAATCAGCGATGCTTCTTGAAATGCATACTTCTTTCTGCATTGCGATGACGGCATTGCGCATAGGATAAGCTTCCATTATGCTGTTCTCAAAACTAATACAAACAAATTGGTGATGGAATCGCCTAGTTAACATATGAAAGTACACAATAATTTGGAAAGACAGGCAATCAGTTGCCGGAACTCCCGTTAGAGGTGAAGGGAAGCAGTGCGCCCATAAATTTGGAACACCCTCTAGTACTGACTATAAGAAGTGATGAGGTTGATATGTTTAGGATTTTATGTCTTTGAATAGAATTTGGCATTGTTGTTGCAACCTACTTCTTATACATTTTTGGTTATGTTCGAGAAGATGTCGATGGGAATCTGGCTCTTCATCATCGAACAGACACAACCCTTGCTCTCGGTGCAAATACATAGCGATATAAGCAGGAACGACGCAAGGTTTTGGCTGCTTAACCCGATTTCGAGGTCCGTTTTCAGTTTTTTGAATGATTGCGGAGCGTTTTGGAAGGTACATGGAGTAGGCGATTTTTCGTCTGTTTCGTAATAGCCCATGATATACAAAAAACTACCATTTTGAGCTTATTACTTCTATTAACCAGCAGCTCGGGGCCACACACTCAGCAGTTCGGGTGAAATCAGATCCACTCATAAAAAAGAACACTAACACTCCCCGAAATTTTTCGGTGAAGGATGTGCCAGATTTTTTTGAGATGGGTCCCACACAGCAGACGAGAACGGGGCGGAAGGCGAGAGAGCATGATAGGGGACGAGATAGGGGAGGAGGGGCGAGAGAGAATCGAAGGAGCGAGAGAGCACAACAACGATGGAGGAGGACGGCCCATGCGATCAATGCGATTGCCTCCAGAGTGTCCCTCTCATGAGTGCCTCGATTTGATTCCGTCATCTCTGTACTTCTACACTATTCGCCTGTATTCCACTGAATCGTGATGTACTATGCTGCTGTTTAACAGTTATATTCAACCCCAATGACAACATTTTCGATAAACGCTGATTCCCAAATGCATTGGTTAGCTAGCTCATGAGAGTTTTTATGTTTCTATGTCAACATGAAACTTTTCTTGACCAGCGATACGATGTTATTTGTTTCTCTTTTCCCTCCGCAAGGATAATTTGATGAAAAGGTGTGTTTGCATCTCCGTTTCCGTCTTTGCATGTTTTTTTTTGTATAGAAATAGTCTATCAAATATTATATTTCCCCTATTTGCGCAATGTAGTAACTTTCAACGTTGTTTACCGCTTTTAGCCTTTCCATCTTACATTGGGCGGCCTAACAATTGTTCATAAAGCCCTGAAGTCGATTATCAACATAATAATTTTGATTTCAAAAATTACGAAGGCCTCAAAAAAAAGAACTTCTAAAAACGGACATTGCCATACCTTCCCCATTTATTATTTAGTTTTTCTAAACATTTAAGGCTTCTTCGAAACAAATCAGTGATTCGTAATATCTTCAACTTACATTATTTTCACTCCCCCAACCAGAGAAAAAAATTTCTAGAATATTAAAGTGTTTGTACATCTCATACGACATTTCTCCCCATACCTTCATTGTTCCCCAACTATCACGAAATTGTGAGAAAATTTTTAGAGCCTCTTGACAATTTTCATTCTCCGAGTTGCATAATTAAAATTTTCAAAAATCATAGATATGCCTCAAATTGCTAAAGCGTTTCAACAAATTTCCTCATCCGAGTGTTTACTGATTTTTCATTAGCATTTTATTCAACAGTTTTAAAAAAATCAGACGAATTTTAAAAAATCAGGTGAGCGTTAGTTTCATTAGCCAGTAACATTTTTATAGATTTATACATATAGGTCGTGTGAAGAAATTTAGCAAGTGTTAATGAAGAGAATGAGAACTCGAATCCATTTTTCAACGCTCGCTTGATCGGATCAATTCCTAACTCATTTGAAAGAACTGTTTGTGATTTTCAAGTTCAAATTTTCGAGCAAAAACGTGGGAAATATTCATATGAAACTGAAGAAAAGGAGCTCGTACAAAATTTGTCGTCCCATGTTTCTTCCAAACTTTTGAAAAAGATTTTCATCATGTGTACCGTATAAAAATGCATAAGAATGCATCTACAGTTCAACTCCGCATTGCCGTTCAGTCCGCAATATGCACGCTAATTGCAAAAACGTGCTGCGGCGCGGTTGCGAGTATCCTCAGACGGGGATGTGGGATCACCCGGGCGGTTTTTGCCTTTGGTGCCCGGGTGATCCCACCGCCCGCGTGATCTCACATCCCTGTCTGAGGATACTCGCAACTGCGCCGCATCACGCTTTCGCAATCATTGTGCACTTTGCGGACTGAACGGCAATGCGGAGTTGAACTGTAACTTAGAGAATCTCTCGCGGCCCACTCTGGATTGCAGCCGATTTGCACCTAGAAATTGGCTTCACGGTAATATCAGTCCAGACCCGGGGATTTCCTCCCTTGCCCATAGTGCAGCCGCAGGCTGCACCGTCCATTCTCGGTTCCAACCGATTTGCCCACTAGAATTTGGCTCCAGGGGATATCAGCCCACACCCGGGGATTTCCTCCCTTGCCCACAGTGCAGCCGCAGGCTGCACCGTCCACTCTGGTTTGCAGCCGATTTGCACCTAGAATTTGGCTCCACGGGATTATCAGCCCACACCCGGGGATTCCCTCCCTTGATCACAGTGCAGCCGCAGGCTGCACCGTCCACTCTGGGTTGCAGCCGATTTGCACCTAGAATTTGGCTCCACGGGAATATCAGCCTACACCCAGGGATTTCCTCCCCTACCCACTGGGCGGCTTGAGCAGCTGGCTGATACACATGTAGATAGATGTGCATGTTTGCTAGACTACACTACTTTCAAACACACTCACAGTTGGTCCTCGGGCCACTAGTTTCTAGAACGCTGAATAGATTGATAGCGTTTTGTAGTTATTTTACGAATTGTTGGCTGAGCGTTTATTTTAACCAATCAAGGGGTTCTGAAAGCTGTCAAGAAATACGGTCCAGGTTTGACATAAATTTTTCCCAGTGTGGTTGTTTGGTGTGCTGATCACGCATTTTCCGAAGTAATTCACGGCAAAACAGCCCTTTATGCTGGAAAAGGTATAGGTAAAAGATTTCATCAGGCTTCATGGACGAAAGTGAACAGCAGCTTTTCAGTTTTAGCTTCTCTATCAGCGAGATCCTAGAATCGTGACATTTTATTTTATATCTGTATCAGTCTTGTATTTCTCCTAATTAACAAAAAACAGAAATGGAAAATGTGTACAATACCGCCCGCGACTTTGGGAAAAACGGCGTTTTCGGCGCTTTTTTCCGCCGCAAAGCGCCGCTTTGTCCTAACTTCGTTCAAAGTGGTCCGTTTGGGTTGCTAAGGGCATAATTATGATCACCATCGCGAGCTCTTCATTTTGAGCTCACACATGTCTTACCCTGCAAACAAGGCATATAGGATTAACAGAATCAATCCAGTGTACGAAAACTGAAGCTGGGTATCATATTGTTGCAAATATTTGGCTTCATATCAACTGTACTGTGCTTCTCTGGGCCAAATTCCGGTCCGCAATTGCGTCTCGACACGCTTTGCGGCCGCGCGCATTCGACTCGGAAGAGTTTCCAGCGCCGTAGCAGCCGATCTGTTGACTCTAGGTGGGTTTGAAGAACTGGAAAGTAAACAAAATTTGAGAAAACTGTAAGAAAAAGCCATATTGAGTCGGCTCCGGCGCTGGAAACTCAACTGACTCCAGCGCGTGCGGCCGCAAGGCGCGTCGAGACGCAATTGCGGACCGGAATTTGGCCCAGATAAGCACAGTACATATCAAGGACGAGTTATGTACAAGTACAATACACGCACTAGCTTACTCGAAAAAGCCGCTAAAGTCGCGATATCGCGGCTTTTCGTCATAACTCGGCTCACGGTGCTCCGTCACAGAGCCTGTACAGATTTTTTTCGAATCAGCCTCAAAAGCACTTTCTTTTGAGCTCACACGTGTCTTACCATCAACTAGGCATATAGGACTTACACAACCAGTTGAGTTGGCGAAAGGAAAATTCAAGCAATATTTGGTTATTCGACGTGATGTCACGTTTACTTGAACAGTGTAAGCGATGTAGACAACTTGTAAGTAAACTGACTGCGACTGACCGACCATTTCTGCAAAATTTCGGATTTCCGCATTTTCAAACCCGAATATTCTGGTCATTTCTGGAGCCAAAACCCTCCTCTTGCCTAGATTTACAGACAGTACTAGTCTTTTTCGTCACATTTGCCTGAATCCCTCCATAATTGAAGACTTGGACAAAATTCAGGTCGCGAGAAGTGGTTCACAGCGATGTTTAATGAGTGATCTTTGTATGCAGCCCATTCAAGAAGGGCCGAACTCGCTCCCAGAAACCGGTAACCTTTGCAGCTCCTCGCTGCACATAATAAATAGTTCGGAAAACCACCTCTACTTTGCCATCTATTTTTTTCAAGCCCACAATGGATCGTTAGTATCAATAAGTTTTATTTGTTTTCCGATGCCCGGCAACCCGCAATCAGCTGGTGCCAGAATTTCAGAATCTTCTTGATAAGGGTTTTTCAATGGTATATAGTTCTCTTCAATGGTATATAGTTTTAATGTTCAAATTCGAACGAATTGCTCCAGGTCTCTCAGATTCAGAAGAGCCATTTTCTGTTGGCCCCTCGCTTTGCGTCTCTGCGTCTCTGCCCCTGCACACCCCACTTTTGAAGGTGTCGAGGGCGCACTATCTCGCCTGCCTCGCTCAATGAGCGGGGTCCACGAGAAATGGATTGATTTCCATGTGCAGAGTTTCAATAGGGAGACGATGACTGCGTGAATTTGAACGGTAGGCACGAGAGAGAAATGAAACATGGGGGGGGGGAGATAATCATATCCTGAGCATCAACAGGGCTGATATTCATGAACGGCAAACCGTGGGCTGCAGTTGGGTTTGCCGCGGAAATAGTACGCAATTTTCGGAGACAAACCCAACCGTAGCCCAAGGTTTGTGTTCTTGAATCCCAGCCCAGGTGGGATAGGCTAGAAGGAGATATAACGAGATGGATAGTCCATAGCTCACCAACGACTATATAGACAGGTTGGAGAGGAAGCTACTACATGGGTGGTCTACTGTCTTAATATCAACGTCTCGAATCGAATGTGGAGAATTGAACTTTGCGGGTGTTCCTCAGATCATCTGCTCAATCCGACCGCCACGCTGAATCACAACGCGGCGCGGTCTACGCCACGCAATGCTACACAAAGCGCTGAATCATTCATAGCCATTGATGAGCCACGGTGTTGGAACTTTTCGGGATTTGATAGAATTATCTTCGATGTTTTATGAATGGCGACAAATGACAAAGATTAGTGAAATATGGCACAAAGTCCGTTCCAACATCAAGGCTGAGGCGCGCGTAGCTTGATGAATATGCGAAGCGACCTCTCGCGGCTTGCTCAAACTTCTGCGTTCCAATCACTTTTTTCCATTCTATCGCATCTTCACTGTATTAGTATTGCTAGACCACGTAATTCGAATCTGTCGCGCAGCTGCGCCTTACGCGGCTTATCGCACATGCGACGCGACCGCCCGCGCTGAGTTGCGCGGACTTCTCTATTTAAAATTGAGCGTTTTTAATTTTTTCCGCCTTCAGATTACCATTCATTGTTTATTCAATTTTTTTTGAATTTTTGATTAAGATGATTTTGATGATTATATTTTTAATTTTTTTGTAATTTAATCTGACTTTTCCTCTAGGTATTATTTATAAGATAATCATTTAGTTACTTGTTTGAAACTTTTTGATTCTTAACTATTTTGGTTTTTCTATTTGTATTTAATACTCATTTTAGTTTGCTTCATTTGATTTTTTATATGAATTTTCACTGTAATTTGAATACTTAAATAATTCAATTTGATTAAAAACTATCCTTTTATCTAGAAAATAATCTTGATAACAACGATAAAATATTAGTCGGATATGAATCGTTTAAACTGTGACTTTAGACAAACAATTCAAAACACCAAAAACCTTTAGATTCTGCGATGTAGGAGCAAACTCAAGTTTCAATTATTTGTGTCAGAACTGAAAATTTCTTTATTTAGTTATAATTTCCAGAATTCGAAAATGCCATTCGTCGCCCTGATTTCTAATCAGAATGTATTCAAGTTTTTGAAAACAATTATTTTTTGGAGTAGTTATGACATATTTCGCCCGTTCACCATGTTGAAATTCTCCAGAATCTATGAAACTTCAACCTGAAAACATCACCAATCGATTCTTGTCGTATTGCAAATTTCGAAACTGTCTCCATTCCTGGGAAACAGTAAAGATTCACTTCTGATCCTGCCTAGTTTTGGATGAACTCCACGCCGGCAATGGTTCCCTTCAGCTTCCTGCTCCTCCACTCCTCCTACTCTATCTCTCTCTTCCTCTCGACGGTCTATCGCACTCCTCGCTTAAAGACAGTCCCCCGAAGTGAATTGAATTCGAGCAGCCAAGATGGACTGGAGAGACAGCGGCGGAAGGTGTGGTCCTTGGGAAACCAATGGTCCGAATGTGATAAGAGTAAGCATAATGTGTGGTTTCTGAGATGTTGGTGTATGGGGACGGGATAAAAAGTAGTTAACGGTATGGGGAGCGGCTATTTTTCGGACAGCTTCGAGAGGATCAGAAAAGAAAGCATTTAGCTGTGTGGGTGGTCAACATCATACGCGAATTTAGAGAAAATCGAAACAGGAACTAGCTTTATGGGTGGTCCTTTCCTGGGATACCTAATCCCGTTCTCGTACTGTGCTATCGGTGAGTGTTCCCTTAGTCGTAGACCATCCAGCGCGCGCGGCCGCGGCGCGTCACCGCCCTGATGAATTCACCACGCGAAGGGTGTGACTCGACCAATCAATCGGTCTTCGACACATAAATTCACCAAATACCAGTAATCGGATCGGAATATGGTGCATTTTGCGTGGTGGATTCATCAGAGCGGTGACGCGCCGCGGCCGCGCTCTGCGACCAAGAATTCACTCACCGATTGCAAGGGGATTTTAAAATCGGGTAGTATAAGGGATTCTTTCCCGCAACAACAAAGATATTACCTAGGGTTCTCTCCAGATTCCGATGAAATTGTGATTTTTATGAAATTGAGAAAATAAAACATTCTATATTCCGATCCTTCTCTTTGTATTCGATGATTTTCTGTCCGCTTTTGTTGAAGAGCGGTTACTTGGTTGAGTCACACCTTTCGCTTGGTGGATTCATCAGTGAGACTACGCGCCGCGGCCGCGCGCGTTGGCTGCTGGGTGGTCTACGACTAAGGATTCACTCACGGATAGCTTAGAGCTACAAAGAGACTAGGTATCCCAGGAGAGGACCAACCATAAAGATAGTCCCTGTTCCGATTTCCTCTAGAAGCACATATGCTGTTGACAACCCACGCAGTTAGAGTTTGCGTAATAATTTAAGTCTGATGAGTGGACGGGGCTGCTACGGTAGATCACCCCGCGCGAATCGAAACCCCATACTCCAGTGAGGCCGCCAACCCAGGTCGGCCAGCCGCCTGCCTGGTCCATGCGTCAGACTAAATCGAAAACGGAAAACATAAATCCTTTCTTTTCTGATCCTCTCGAAGCTGTCCGAAAAAACAGCAGCTCCCCATACCGTTAACTATTTATCCCGTCCCCATACACCAACATCTCAGGAACCACACATTATGCTTACTCTTATCACATTCGGACCATTGGTTTCCCAAGGACCACACCTTCCGCCGCTGTCTCTCCAGTCCATCTTGGCTGCTCGAATTCAATTCACTTCCGGGGACTGTCTCTAAGCGAGGAGTGCGATAGACCGTCGAGAGGAAGAGAGAGATAGAGTGGGAGGAGTGAAGGCGCAGGAAGCTGAAGGGAACCATTGCCGGCGCGGAGTTTATCCAGAATTAGGCAGAATCAAAGGTAAATCTTGACTGTATCCCAGGTATGGAGACAGTTTCGAAACTTGCGGTAGGACAAGAATCGATTGGTGATGTTTTCAGGTTGAAGCTTCGTAGATTCTAAAGAATTTCAACTTCGTGGAAGAGCGAAATATGTCATAACTACTCCAAAAAATAACTGTTTTCGCGAACTTGAAAACATTCTAATTAAGAATCAGTGCGACGAATGGTATTTTCGGATTCCTTCTTCTTCTTCTTCTTTGCAGCCACATCGAGGGTTTTGTCATAGGTGAAGAAACTGGGCGACCAGTAGTGGATTCGTCCATAGATCCATCATGGTCAGCGTGGTAGGTCTCACCGGACAGCGAAATAAATGTGCTGTATCATGGCCGATAGTACTGCAGTCCGGACAGACATCAGATTTGCTGCTGTCGATTTTGCTGACGTAGGACATGAGCATTGACGAGTGACCGCAGCGCAACGATGCCAGTGTGCATCTAGCCCTTCTTCCGAATTGAGTCTCGGATTCGCAGACTGGGGGCGGTACTTCTCCTAGTATAGGATTCACCGCCGCCTTCTCAAGATGACACCGTACGAACTTGGTGTGCTCCTCGCGCAAAAGACGGAGTCGTTCTTGCTGTGAGTCGTGCCATCTCTGCAAGTTAACTTTGCATGGAGCATCGGCAAATGGCATTCTTTTGGCTCTCTCTCTAACGGGGTTAAGCACTCTCCAGGACGGGTGGTTTCGTTGCTTAATAATATTGATTCGTAATTGTTGGGCTTGCAGCTGACAGTGCTCCTTCACAGGCAATAGACGGGCTTCGGCATGCAGATGCTCGACTGGGGAACTCTTTGCACATCCGGTGGCAATGCGAAGAGCGGCATTTTGTACGCGTTGCATCTTAAACCAGGAAGATTCTGAAACTAGATGCTGCCAAACCGGTGCGGCGTATTCCATGGCTGGCTGAAGAATCGCCTTATACGTCATGAGTATCGTTTCCTTGCTGCTACCCCATGAGGTACCGCCTAGGGCCCTGAGAACATTGAGTTTGGCTTTAACGACAGCCTGCTTCTGTTCGGTATTTTTATGAAACTTGAGCGACGGATCGAGCACAAGACCGAGCAGTTTTGGAAATCGAGCAGCAGGCAGACGGTCTCCATCCCACTCTACCTCCGGATGAGCTCTGTGCTCGGTTGGGTCCGTTGTGAGGACGGATACTGATGATTTTGATGCGGAGATCTTTAGCATCTTGTCGTCGAAGAACCTCTTCAGCGTCTTCAGGTACTCGTTGATCTTGGTGGCGGCTACCTTTATATCCCGGTCTCGACACATGATTGTTATATCATCGGCGTAGGCGACAGTCTTGATATCCTGTGGTGGTTCAGGCATATCTTCTAGATACAGACTGAAGAGAGCTGGTGATAAAACACCGCCCTGGGGGACTCCAGCTGCCATAGGAATACTGTTGGAGACATGGTTCTGGAACATGACTCTTGCCCGTCGACCTTTGATAAAGGCCGATATCCAGCGCTTTTGCCACGGTGGTATTGACGACTCCAAAACGTTTCTTGACAGGATTCCTAGGTTAACCGTATCGAAAGCCTTGATGAGATCCAACGCGACAGCAACAGTTCTCAATGGCTTCAAAGCGTTGAACCCGTCGATTGCATAGCTAGTAATTTCTAGCAACGCAGTAGTTGTAGAATGCAGCCTTTTGAACCCGTGTTGAAACAATTGATTCTCGTTATGCTCTGCTAAATTCTCCACAATGAGCTTTTCGGCTACCTTAGCGAAAGGTGACATCAAGCTAATAGGTCGATAACCCTTTACTGACGACTGAGGTTTGCCTGGCTTCGGCAACGGGATGACGTTGGCTGTCTTCCAGTTTTGGGGAATAATGCACGAGCTGAATGAAGTGTTAATCACATCAACGACGAGTGGGAGGATCTCAGTCGGGAGCTTCTTCAGTACAGCAGGACAAATGCCGTCGGGACCGACAGCTTTGGAGTTCCGCATGTCCTTTATGATCTTCTCTACGTGCGACACAGTGTACGCATCGGCCGTGCTCATGAGCGGGAGGCGGCACAGCTCTCTAACTGTCACTCTATTCTGCGGACCACGCCGTGTACTTGTGACAAAGAAGCTTTTTCCAAGAGAGTAGGCGGCTTCCTTACCCGTCTTGAAAACGTTATTATCAAATTCAATGGTGGATACGGTAGCTGGCGAGCTCTTTCCAGATAGCTTCCGTAGTACCTTCCACGTAGTTGCACTGTCCGCCTTGAAATCCAACTGTCCCGTGAACTTTTCCCATTCTTCTTTCTTGTGCCTGTCCAGATCTTTTCTGATCTCGTGATCGAGTTGAGCAACGACAGGGTCTAGATGGTCGGCTGCTCTCCTGGCATCTCTAGTCCTAATCTTTTGGAGAATTTCTCTGGTGACGTTTGGATAGAACGTCTTAACGCGGCCAACAGGAATAGCCGCCTTCATGGCCCGGCGGATTACATCAGACAGGTGGTGCTCTTTTTGATGCACATTGCCGTTCCACGGATAGTCAGCCGCTAGGCGGAGCGCAACCCCGCTGAACAGGCACCAGTCTGCTTGGCCTAAATTGAGATAAGAACGTTGTCGAACACCAGATTAAGGAGCAAGAGAATTTGAGAGATCGATGTGCACAAAGACAGGAATATGATCACTAGACAATGTAGTCGAGGTAGACCATGAGCAGGTGTTTGAAAGGTTGGAAGAGACAAGAGTTATGTCTGGGCTAGAAGATCGGCCGTTGGCAGGGAGGCGAGTGGGCTGATCATCGTTTAGTATGACCAGGTCGCACTCCTCCGCCCATTCCTCGACGTCACTTCCTCTAGCATCAGAGCCAAGAGACGAGCAAAAGTGTATGAGCATTAAAATCGCCCGCAAATATAGACGAAGATGAGAGGGAGCAGTCGTAAAGCTGCCCGAGGAGTAGAATAGGATCATAGGATGGAGGGCATGATGTGGTAGGGGGAATATAGATGTTGAAGAGAGAAAGGGGAGTTTTAAGGGGGAGATGGACCGGGAGGTAGTCGAGAGTACCGTCCGTGGGAGTGTTAGGTATGAGGTGTGAGGGAAGAGTAGATAATACAAAAGTGGAAACTCCTCCGCCAAGATTTGACCTTGGAGCATGGTAAGAAGTATAGCCCGGGATATTGGGATAATTTTCGGATTCCGAAAACGTTAACTCCAAGAGAAATTTCCAGCATTGACAAAAAAGCAACTGAAATTTGAATTTGTTCCTACATCGAAGACTAGAGGTTTTTGGTCGCGGTACCACCTGTTTTACTGCGACGCTACGCCGTGCCGGGTTCCGAAGTCGAAACAATTCAGATCTGGGATGAGGGCGATTTCAGTCGAGAAATGGATAAGGCGTTGTCAGAAGCCCTTACGGATTGAAAAGATTTGGGGGTCGTTTTCAGCCAAAGTCACCGAAGTGCCGCTAAGCGGGAAAAAGCCTCCAGACCGGTTGTTTCTGTTTGAAAAGAATCAGTCTGTCTAGAGCGCAGTTGTGATCCGGTACCTTCTGCGCCCGAGCTAGAGACGATGAAGGTGTCTGCCGCCGCGACGAAACGGCTGAAAAGCGCTGTCAGTTCTCAGGGTGGTGAAAAATCAAGTTTTCCGGATTGAGCTGCCGCAGTGCTCAGTTGAAAGAGGATCAGAAAGTGAAGGTTTAGGCCGAGTCTCACGTCGGTTGGTCCCGTTTGAGCAGAGAACGGGACGTCGGTGATCTGGGGTCGTTTTACAAAGCCAAAATCACCGGTTTGGCGCAAGGCGGGAAATGCCTTCAGACAGGTCCTTTCCGTTTTAAAATAGTCTATATTGAGCGAAGTTGTCAACGCAGACATTTTGCGGCCGAGCGAAGGGCAATGAGTGTGTCAGCAGGGGCGAGGAAGCTACTAAAAACATTAATTTCCACTTTCGACACCTCCCTAAATTGGTCCTACATACTTGTACTTAACTCGTTCTTGATATGTGCGGTTGATATGAAGTCAAATATTTACAACAATTTTATACCCAGCTTCAGTTTTCGTACACTCGATTGATTCTGTTAACCCTATATGCCTTGTTTGCAGGGTAAGACGTGTGAGCTCAGAATGAAGAGCTCTCGATGGTGATTATGATTATGCCCTTAGCAACCCAAACGGACCACTTTGAACGAAGTTATGACAAAGCGGCGCTTTGCGGCGGAAAAAAGCGCCGAAAACGCCGTTTTTCCGAAGTCGTGGGCGGTATTGTAGTCTAGAGATTCTTCGTGTTGCGCCGGCAAAGCTTTGACTATGATGCTTCCTGCCCGTAGACACTCTAATGAGAACGCCGTTCCTCTTCCCTACACCCCACCAACGGCAGCTAATCCATTTGTGTGATGAGAAGTAGGTGGTTTGCTGGACGGAACAAGGTTATTTCAGTGCTTAACAGAGCTGATGTGCAACACATGACAGTGGTCTTTTGATTTTACGCTGCCTTTTGACTAGAAAACTATTTTATGATTTGTTCCTCTAGAATTAAGAATGATTCTGTACACACTCATCACCTCTATATGAAGGAGAGCCTATCGAACACAGGATCAGCTACTATCTACCTGTATAGAATTGTGAATTCTTCTGGAAATATAAAAGATCGCGAATGCCTTTTTTCTCGTGGAAAAAAATTGAACTAATATAAAGACCCTAGCCAATCAAAAGAATACTGATCATTGGGAAGAATAGTATCTAGAAGCATTTGAGTTTGGACGATCAATTCCCTTAAAGGCAGCAGACAATCTCGAAAAAGTTGATGAGATAACGCCGTTGGAAGCGTCAAAAAGGAATCAAAACTAATAAATTTCAGCAATGCAAATTGAAATATTTCTGCAACCCCGCCCCTGAGCTTCTGCAACTCCGCCCCAAAATACGAACTCGTGCGGATTGATAGTACTAATACGGACACTTTGGCTGGTTTTTATGCTTCCAACGAGGTGAACCTCCCAGTACATGCTGTAGGAGTATATCGGGTTCTCTATCTCAACCGTTTTGATGCTAATATTCGCTGTTTCAACCGCGCGCTGAGTAACTCGTCCAATTTCACCCGATAACAGAATAACCGCTATTCCTCTATTTGCTCACAGTTTTCGTTCGTTTTTTTCGTCCGTTCCCAATGCAGCCAGCCCCAAACCTTTGATTTATGTCATAAAATCGATACCATTTTTGAGCGTGTCTGCTGCCTTTAAAGGCATCGTTCGCGATGGGTTTCGTTTTTGAGTTTTCCATATATAATAAGAGCTATAGTTCCCTATATAACATCTACGTTGAAAAAACCGCGAAAAATCCACAGAAAACCCCTTTTTTAGACCCAAGATATCTCAATCGACTTTTGACAAAGGAAGAGTCGACCGTTAGAGATAGCTGTTTTGACCGACGATCTCACGATCAAATGAAATTTATCTTTCTTTCAACTGATTTATTGAGAAGGAAAGGTTAATCGATGTGTGTAGAAAAGTCATTTTTCATGTAATCGTATAGTGTATTCCATCAACTTCCCCTCAGTTATTCTGTATCAAATGTTGATCATTTACTTATATCATGGCTGACAGCAAATTGTGTCAGATGACTGACGGACGGCCGGCCTCTTTCGACGGAATTTGAGACATTCAACCTCATTTATCTCTAAAAGAAGGCGTTTTTAACCGAACAAGCTCTCTCCACGTTCTTGGGTGGGCCCAGAAAATCCTTTGAACCGAAAAAACGGTGAGTGGTTTTCAGCGCGTACGATGCCTTTAAGAGTTGTAGGACTAATGAGAAAATATCGCGAAAAAACCGCTGTTCCGGGCCAAAGCCTAAACTATCTTGCCTTTTGATGGTGGACGAGCCCACTCCACATCATCGGCATCGATGATCTCTAATATCAAGAACATCAGCTGGGTTGAAATTGAATTTCAATGAAGGAACATTGACTCATCTAGTCAAAAACATTGACTGAAGTGCTTGCTTACATTGGTCTTCTCTCTTCATTACGTAAATTTGAATTAATTTCTTGCTCTGAATGTCAATGATTTTTAACTGCTCGGCATGAGGCTGCAATCTTTTTTTGCGGCGCTGTGCAAGTGTGCACAAACTAGCATCTTAGGGCCCTAGAAACTCTAATTCTAGCCCGTTTTTTACCGCGCTACCTCCATATTTTTTCAGCTGTTTCCTATCCTAGCTGATTTTTATAATTTTTTAGATACGTTTTTCATCGCGACCTTTGCCTTTAAGCCGTATTATACTTTGACATCGAATGATTTCGTATGATTCTATAAATGAATTTTTTCTTTCGAATGACAGAATGGTTCGAGCCACCTTCGGTTTTCAGACAACAAGTAAGAGGTAAGCTTCTCGTAAGTCAGGTCAGAGTAGAACTCTCTGCATTCACAAAATCAAAATTATCAAATATTCGAAAAAATAGTCGACTTCGAATGACAGTCGACTATTTTTTCAAATTTTTGATAATTTTGATTTTGTGAATGCAAAAAATTCCACTCTGACATGACTTACGAGAAGCTTATCTCTCATCCGTTTTCTGAAAACCGAACACGGCTTGAACCATTTTGTCATACGAGAGAAAAACTCCATTTATAGGATCATTCGAAACCATTCGATGTCAAAGTATAAGCCGTATGTAGAGAAGTAAACATTCTTGGGAAACACTATTTACATCCCTGCGTTAAAGGCAGGGTCCACGATAAAATCGCTTGTTGTGCTTTTGTTTAGACAGTGTAGATCTGGTCATCAAAAATATTCACAAGAATGAAAAGTTGGAGAAACAAGTTCGAGCGACCAGTTACCGGATGTTCACCCGTCAGCAATGGTCTCCGTAGCATTGACAACTCGGCACGCGCGGTGTCCGAGTCAGTGATGAGCGCAGAGGACGAGAAGAAAGGTGCTGCCAGCCGTACAGTACAGGGATGAGTGCAAACCTAGTTTGAGGGGAAGCACTCGAAATTCCAGAGAAGAACGAAAGCTAGGGCTTTCAGAATTCAGAGCATTCCCATGGAGTCTCTAAGAAAACACTCGTGGATAACGATATCCTATATCTGGTATTGGAAGGAATTCTTATTTTCATGGCTGAATCTTGGGTGCCCCCACAACAAGGTTGGCAACTATCATTAAAGGCAGTGTTCACGATAAATCGTTTTTCTGCTTTTCCGCCTATGTTGGAGACGGTCCCATGCTGATTCCAATGATGTTTTTGGAATCGTACAAAACCTTCTAGGAACGGAGTTATGGTCCCTCAAAAATTGCGCTAGAAAAGCATGGTGGACGAGCTGTCCTAGACTTGTAACTTCCGTCTTTTGCAGCCGATGTATACGAGCTGACCTGAGTAAAGAGAGAAGGTGGGAATTAATAGAAGAACGGGGCTATTGATCGGACACCATCGCTCATATCACGATCTCGAGTTTTCATTTGTTCACGACGGTGGGCGAGAAAAGTGCATCTGGGGTGTGGCGAGCTGATGGGTGTCCAACTTTGGGGCCGTAGGGGACCGTTCCGAGCTCATTTTTCTCAGTTTTTTAACGTTAGGGTTCCGCTAGGCCCCGCAGCTGCCGATCCCCACCAAAAAATCAGACATGGTTTTTATCGCGGACACTGCCTTTGAAGGGGGTCGTAGCTCCGCGTAAAGTCGGCGCAACGGCCTGCTCGAGCCTGCTCTAAACGTCATTAGAACCATTAAAGGTCACGACAACAGGGAGCGTTCACTTCTAACTCAATTCCCAGGTTTTCCTTAATTTTCTATGGATGGCTATCATCAGTTTCGATCCCTTTTTGGCTTTTGTTTTTGTTGTTTTCACACATTACACTTAGGCAGATGTGATGGATACTAAAGAAGACAAAAAACTCATACATGCTTTTTCAACTTCATGTCTATTTCTGAGCGTGGTTTCTACTTGTGTGGTCGCTCTTTCGAGTGTAGAGTGAGGTAGTTACTTCGTCATAAAAATCAAATCAAGGAGACTGAAAACTCAAAAATTTTCTTGGGGGCTCCCAGCCACGTTCATTGTAACTAGTTTTTTATGACAAAATATTGGATATCTTTTCTTTTTGTATAATGCTGGGCCCATGTGAAAAAATTCCGTACCGAAAGAATATCATGCTCCACAGTTTTTCATGCCATTACTCAAGCTCACGCAGTGACTCATGCTCAAATTGTAGTGCTTCTGAGTGATTTGTTCAAGTACCATTCATATACGAAACAAAGAAGGATTTTCGAAATTATGATAGGATAAGCTAACAGGAATGACTAGGCTAGAAGTCGCGATTCTCGGCGAAGTTACGTCCCCTACCCCTTTGGTGCCCAATTTTTTTTAAAGAAATGTTGAAAATTTTCGCGTCCCCACCTCCTTCCCCTCTGAGAAAAATCTTCGACAAGTTCGATACTGATGTTTCCTTAAAGGGAAACTTATCGAAATTGAAAGAAAAAATGTACAATTTTTTGAATACCACTTCCCTCCTTGCTCTACTGATGAACCTTGAAGAGTGCTTCACATTTTTGGGAAGAATTTCAACGCCCACCCTATTGTTTGTTTTTATTCGACGTCCCCCCTCGTTGTCCGCTTGAGCGTGCTTATAGCTCTACACATCCAGAAGTTGTTGCCGAAGCCTAATTTTTAGATTCACCAAAGGAGGTGCAGTCGGCGTGGAACGCAGTGATACTTCGCGTTCGTTATTGTGTAACTGCGCTAACTCCGGGAGCATCTTCTAGCATACGTGCACCAAATATGCTCCTACACACAATAAGGAACGCAAAATATCCATGCGATCCGTGCCGACTATATGATCCGTATTTTTGTAAGGGTGCTGCATCAGCAACAGCACCTCCCGTAATAACCTCTCACAGAAAAATTTTCGATCATTTCACGGTAGCATTCATCATACAAAGGGTGCAACAATGAAGGCAATCTTTCGATGGAATAATACAACGCCTTCATGACATCGGTTCCACAAACAAATTGGTTGAAAATTGTATTCGACCTATTTAATAGTAAACGGCTAAATAACAACAGCACTATAATCCTTATCTATTTACTTGTACTGCTCTTAAGCTTGCATCAACATGAATTTCTATTTTCGACTGCATCTCCTTCGCAGCTTTGCCAGGTTTTCGGCTCGTAAGTCCTCCAGTTCCGAATACGTCTTATTCCGCATTGTGCTCTTTCACAAATTCACCTTTGAAATAACACACTCTGGAGACCACTCCTTCTCTCCTCATGCCTATAACATAATTGCTCTATGGCGCTAACTGTATTACTCAACGCCAGCGCAGCACGCGCGTGGCGCCCACTCCGCTATGGCGGCGACGGCCGTAACAACTTTTTCAACATTTTCAAAATTAATTCATCTTCAACTTCATCTCATCCCATAATAACTGAGTTCTGGTCTATAATATGCTACCATGATAGTGAACGCGTGCACTATTTTTGCATGCTTGGGAAAATTAGGGCCCATTTTGACCCGCTCCGCCATGGCGTCGCCGCTGGAATATTCGGTCTCCGCAAGTGCGTCGCGCCCGTGACGAACGTAGAATGTAGTCATATTCCAAAGACTCTCCCGCGCATGGCGCGCTGGCCCTGAGCAGCATGAATAGCGCCTATGTGGGCATCTGGGTGTGATGGACTCGTCGATCTGTCTACATGATTCAGCAGGACTTTGCGGCCTATCTTGACGGAGCTACGACCCCCCTTGCCTTTGACGATCGAAAATTCGAGATATGTCCAGGCAGGGTTGGGCGGGCCATGCGCCAATTTTCAGCGGCGCTACGACCCCCATCCGCGTTGATCAAAATTTTGAAAAAAAAATCCAACGAAAAATTGAGAGGTTTCTGACTCTTGGTAACGCTCGTTCAAATTGTGAGACCCCCGATTTTCTTTTTTTCAAAAATATTTCGAACATTTTACGACCCCCCTTGCCCCGAGTCGCAGCCCTGCTCAGCCCTGTGTCCAGAATTTTTGTGTACTTCCCTTCCTAAAGAGAAATTTTGTTTATAAATTTACAGCCCCTCCTCTCAAGATAACCAATTTTTCTTTTTCTGGGGGAGAAATTTAACGACCACCCAACGTTGTACCTGGGGCGATATTAAGTATCACGGTGGCGCTCTACCATCGTTTAGTCTACTCTGTAGGTCGGCGTCTCATTATTCGCACACATCCTCCTCCGCTCAGCGCGTTTGCGCTAGATCTGACGCGCCACCGCGATACTTAATACCGCCTCTGGTCACTGCCCCGCTGGACCTTGTCTGACTACCAATCAGGGCGAAGGGGGGAGTCGTGTCGCGACACAAGGGGTGATGAGGAGGATACGCCAGAGTCAAACACACTTCGAGTCTATTCCATCGTGGGGCAGGCTGGGTACCGGTTGAAAGGAGCGCAAACTACATTTTGAGCAAGATTGAAGACAAAGTATTGGCAAAAGTTAGGTGAAGTCAGGATAGACTTTGAGCGAATACACTAATTGTGCCAAATGTAGCAAAACATTCAAAAGTTCTTAATTTTAACGAAAAAAATATCCGAATTGGTGGCCGCATTCATGACCGACCTAAAGAATTGGGGGATTGCACTCCTGTACCTCTGAGCAAAACACTGTGCCTGACAATTTTAGCTGCCCTTCACAGCGTTGCCGAGAGAACACGACATTGGTGCCATCACCATAGTTCATGTGAATATTCATTTTTTTCAAATAAATATGTAATATTTATATTAATAAAAATGAAAACATTCCTGCAAAAGTCGGGAACTGTTCTTATAGTCCAATTCGATTCCACTCCCGCACAAAACACATTTTCCAAGAATTCCCACTTAAGCATCGGGATCGGTTCCTGAAAGCGAACGAGTAGAAATTTAAGCGCCATGAGAAGTAAATTTCGCAATTTTACCGAAGGATAATCGCCTGGAGCTTGATAATCGAAATGAAACTTCTTCAGAATTAACACTGAGGCGATATAATCGAAGTAGATGTACTGATTTTGATATCATCTGAGATAAAAACCTGAATGTCGCAGAAAGTTGGATCATCCTGGAGAAAAGCGGTAGAGGCGAAGTTTTTCCGTACTCTGGAGTACTCATAGTTTTTGCAAGCTCGTCACTCGCGTAGGAAGTATTTATACTCCAACGGCCCCCGTACGCGCCGCGCTGGCGTTGACCAAGTAAAAATACCGCTTCATTGTGCTGGCGGAGCGCCAATACCATAATCTTTACAGAGAAATTAAATGCATCGCCGCTGTTGGTTGCAGACAAAACAACTGATTCAGTGGCATTTAATAATTCGGTGCTATCGGGGGGCACTGGGTGGTGGCCATCGGGTAACAACACTCCTGAGGAGGCGGGAGAAACGTAGGAGGTGTAATAACTAGATGTTGTTGCTGGCACGCGATGATTCCAACGTTTATCTCAAACTTGGGTAATTAAACCGAATCAACTATAACAACATAACAATATAATGTTACGATACAGCAAAAATAAACACAATACGACAAGACACGAATGATAAGGATGAGAAATGCTTCATGCATCGGAATAATCAAGCACCAACATCGCTATGCACGGAACCAGGCTCTGATGGATCATCCTTCTTCAGCTGTCTTTTATGCTTCTTGTTATCGCTATCCATCTCTGCGCCATATCTTCAATACAAAACAAAGTGGAATATATTGTGAGAGCAAGAAGCTGAGATAAATCTAGATCGTATAGATGATAACAGATATGAAGAAAATACTTTTTACCCATAATTTCTTCTTTAATCACGATATTCGTGATACTGCCCGCCTCGATGTGATGGCCCACCGTACTGCTCCTTTATATCGGCGAGTTCCTTTGGGAGCGTATAAGCATGTAAGGAATCATGCACTGTTTGTTGTCATTAATGAACCAATATCTCCTCAAAGCATTTTCTACTAATGTCTTCTGACATGCTTGAAATGGACGGCGTTGAAGGTTATGCGACCAACACAAAATGCGATTCGAACGAGCATTTTGGTTGCGCATGCAGTGATTCCAAAGCACATGCAAACCACGATCCCTACATCCAGATATTATGTACTGATGGCTGATGAGAAGTGCTACTGCGACTACAATAACCGCTATCATGACAGCATCATGCCAGTGCATGTAAATGCTGATGATGTGTCGGACGTTTGGCCACTGGAATTATGATGTGGTGTTATACCACTATTCTGTGAAGAGAGCTTATGGTTTGCTCGATCGGAAAAACGATGACCAAAGGCTAACCATTCTTTTTTTCATAAGAATCTGGAAACCCTTCAAGGTACGATAATATGGATCCAGAAGAAGTTGAGCCAAGGACATCAGTTGACATCTCGTATCCCAACCGTCTTCAATGCAGAGGGCTATGGAAGAGTTCAGGAGAGTGATGATGCTAGCAATCGAGGAGGCGCGAGACATAAGATCCGATACAAAATTTAGCCACTCGGAATCATGAAGTGAACCGTGGAAAGTAGACGATGAAGAATCAACGACACTTGGGCGCATTGCTTGCAGCAAGTTTTTCAACGACACTTTCATTCGCTGCGTTGTCGGTTACGTGATTGGGATGAATTCAGCGTTCCTGCCACCTCGGTAAATCTTCGATTGGGCCTTCTTCACTAAAATATAGAGATTCCTACGCATTAGGCATCCAATAGCATTTTGGGATGAACTCTCCAGCTGCCAATCAGCGGATAATATCGATGAGTTCAATCGAATCGTTGGGTCTACCATAACTGAACGTTGGGTACTCGGCTTTCCACCACTGCTTCGATCCGATGGAGTATATTGTTCGAAACTGGCTGTTTGACTGCGACGACGAGCTTCTGGCGTACCCGATGCAACCGAAAAGCCATCAGCTGAAAGAAGGCTCTCGTTCGCTTAAAACTATCACTAGACAAAACCACTTCCTCTAATCAGCAGAGCTCCAGTTTCATTCGCCCATGTGATCACTGGGAGCCGCCCATTCTTGAAGCTTTGAGCGATCTCTGCGTTGTGGTTGTCGCCCACTGACGATGGAACGACGAACGCCGAGGGGTAACTTTTAACCGTGTCCTAATCAGCATTCACGTCCGAAATTCTAAGGGTCAAACTCGCTTCATCCAATCGTAATCGTTCATAGTGTCACCAGCGGTGTTCCTCAGGGAGGAGTCCTGTCACCTATACTTTTTAACATCTATACAGCAGAAGTGCCAAAGCTGCTAGAAAAAGATGGGATAAGTTGTAAACAGTATGCAGACCACCTGAAAATTTACGGCGATGTCTCACGGGTCGACGGCACAACGGCTATGCAGTCAGCGGTTGATAACTTGGTTACATGGTCTCGAGAATGGGAGCTCCCATTGTCTCCAGAGAGAACATTGCATCTAAGAATAGGTTCCTCTGAAACACCACCGACATACCATTTGGATACTAGTTCTATTAACCTGATCAAATCAGTCAGAGATCTAGGATTTGCTTACACGAATGAGCTGGATTTTTCAGCTCACTATGATATAATGTGTAAAAAGGCACATGATACAAACGTTTCACATATTCAAGGCGTTATCCACAAAAGATAGAAATATTCTTATAAAAGCGTATCAATCCTATATACGACCACTAGTCGAATGGGGTTGCACGGAGTTCAATCCATCTAGGACAAGAGATATTAACAAAGTCGAGAAAATACAAAGCAACTTCACAAGGAAGGTTTTTGTCAGATCTGAAGGCTACCAATACTCTAGTATCCCACCATCTACGGACAGGAACTCTATTCTAGCATCACCAACGTTGGAATCAAGAATGAGGGTATATGATGCATGTACGGTTCACGAAATCATTCATAACATGTTCAATGTTGATGCTACTGAGTTTTACACGCTTGTTTCTGCGATCACCCGAGGAGGACAATTGAAAATCTCCTACCGTAAACCGAAATCCAGATACAGAACCGTTAGTTTCACAGCCCGAGGACGATCACTTTTTATCACTGAGCAAAACAGTAGACGCGTCGTTTAGAACAACCGCTTCCGAGCGCCGCATCGAAAGGAAGCTGCTAAGGCCATGAATATCTGACAATGTAATGTTTGATATCGAACTTCAATCAAGTCCAAGTGATAAGTTATGCTCCCTTATACATAGGTCTCACTCATGTTTTCCCACGATTGTCTTACACATCGTATTGAAATAAATAAATAAATAAATAAATAGTCATACAAATGAGGATGATGCACTTCAGACGCGTTCGGTAGGGTCGTTTCCTCCGCAGCGTCAGATGTTATCAGATTTTCGCCATTGGACGTCAATGTGTCACTTTTTGACAGAATTTTCCTCAACGTTGATCTCCGTGACGTCTATGGCGAATATTTAGAACTGCTTTCGTACCTACGTCGGGATTCGGAGATTCTTCTTGGCAAGCGAATTATCGAATTCAGAATGCTGGACCTTCTCTTCGTACCGACTGCTAGCTTTGATGTTAAGAGGTCGCTTACACTATCGTACGCAAAAAGACCGTGAGGTTTTTACCTTGTCCAACGCAGACTTGACAGAGTATTCGAGAATATTTTTGCGTCAGTCGTTATTACCTCCTCAAAGAACGCGATTTAAAGCAATTGGAAACACGATGTCCGAGTCTGAAGGGCATCATGGAGACCTCTAGCAATTTTTAAGGGGATTTCATGCAGCTGGATTGCAGATCCTCATAGTTCAAGCTCTCCTCCTTTACCAACGTCATTATTGGTGCAGACACCACTATGATATCGTCGCTGCGCTATGGATTCGTCGCACGACCTTTGAAAATCATACGATAATTCGAAAAGTAAAGCCGGCAATAAGCGCATATTGCTCTGTTCATTCTCCTGATTCGCAGGACGTCCCTCGGCGAGAAGAATGCAACGTAAGCCACCATGAAGAATTTTCTCGGATGGAAGAAGAACAGGCCTAAGATATTCTGCCTTGGATGGGGGCGATAACTTTAGACCTCCCGCAAAAACTTGACGAAGGTTATCCACATGATCTGATATCTGCTTAGGAATCTCCTTAATCAATTCTTGAGTACGGATAAAGGAATATCTCCCGCTAAGAATTTGCGATCGACGACCATCCTCATCCACTCCATAATCTCACACTCCTCGCCATTTTCATAGACAATCTCGATAATCTCGATGGGTTCTGGATTGTCATCTTTAAACTCAGGCTCTTTCAACTTTCCAGGGCTTCCCCACGACTCGAGGTACTTTGTTTTAGTGATAATGGATGTGTTTAGCGGAACCCTGAAGTATACCATATAACGCACATAACGTTTCGCCAGATTAAGCACCATTTTTCCTCTTTATTTAAAGCCGCCTGCTCTCTGGAACAATAGATGTTAGCCAGTCTCGTAGCCGATATGGCCATGGCTGTTGGTTCCACCAAGAAATCCCACATGTTGTTTTGTTCCACTCATTTTTGGCTTCGAATATGCGGTTGGCAAAGATTGCGTCAACGCATTCTCGCAGAACTAAAAACTGCCTACTGTTCGCCACAGTGTCTCCTTCGAACAGATTTAACTGTTCAGGAACAGGAACGACCTTTGGCTTGGGTCGATCGGGGTTATTGAGATACCGTTGGAGACGATTTTCCTCAATCAATGCATCGATATTATCATTGCTCAACGGTCTGGCGGAATTCCCAATAGCCTTCTTGCGCTTAGCAACGTTCCGCTTGGGGATGGAGATTTGAGACGAGAAGTTTTCTAAAAATGCGAATCGAAAGTAATTGACATGAAATCTACTATAACAATACGAGGAAATAGGAGACGCTAACGAAAATGAAGTAATGAAAACACTACAAGTCAAATAACAAATAAATAATTGCCATTGAAAACAAGGAACTTGATGCGTTTCAAAAATCTTCGCCAGATGCGAGCGGCCGCGCAGCGGCGACTGCATTGCAGCGCGCTTGCTCACCTCAGCTGCTCCACCGTCCTCCTTCGGCAGCTTTACAAAGTGATTCGTAGGTAAGTGATACTCAACTGCTGCAACAGGCGATAGATCTGTGCAAAACTAGTAAGAAGGAGCCTCTCAGGATTCAAGGGAAAAATGAATGAAACCGCTTTTAGAAATCGAAGTATTTCCATGGAGTTTCTATGAAAACAATTAATGATAACGCTTCCATACATCTGATACCAGCGGACATTTTCAACTTGATAGATGAATCTTGGTTAGCCCTTTAAAGTAGTTTTGCGTCCGTAGATCTAGTGGTTACCAGGGCCTATGAGTGACAGTTGATCCTGGCTCCTAAAAGTCTTGTTCATGCGAATCAGTCCTCATTCAGCTATCAGAGATCCTCTTATCAGTGCGACGATGTACCAGAGACCGATTATGAAAGCGGGTGCCTAAGTATTATATTCCTTCACGAATGAAGAAATTATGGAGTTAGAAAATTCTACAATAGTTTGAGTGAAAGGGGCGTGGTCCGTGGTGGTTACTGAAGGGAATCGGGCCAGTTGTGGCCGTTTATATTCTCTGTTTCCGGTCAAAATTTATCCCGTTCATCAAATTTATTTCTGAGCGCATACGCTACAGTTTACCTGCGCATTGCCGTGCAGTCCGCACGCTTTTCTCCAATTTTGCGTGGAGCGATATACTCTCAGTGAAGTAGGGATAGAATAGTGGTGGTGTATCATGTAAGAAAGCCTGCTCCAATCGAAGTGGTTTCCAGCGGACATAGTGTCCACACATGTCACCCACGGGAACGATTAGCCGCGGAGCGCTCCGGTAGACTGTGGGAATTCACTGTGGAGCAGGCGGTCTCTTAAGTGTTAAGGGCACAGGGCACCCAAAAAATTAATTTTCAGATTTCATGCTCATCTTGGAGAGAGTCACCTGCTGATCACAGTGGTATCTCTGAAATCGTCCAAGACTCCCTTTGCACAGAGTTATGGCTCTTTAAAATTGCCTAGATTTTGAGGGTAAGAAATTGGTGGACGAGTTGTCTTAGGGCTCTTTCAGAGTCCGATCGCTGTGCGACGCGATGGGATGATAACCACGAGCATTGATTGAGATCGCGTCGCACGTCGATCTGCATTCAAAACATGCCATCGCGGCGATCAGCGATCGCACTCTGAAAGAGGCCTTAGGCCTGTATTTCTCTTCATTCGCAATCGTTGCGCGAGAGCGAGCCACGATAAGGAGACAGCCCAGTGGACCGAAGAACGACGACTTGTTGGAGTTCATCCATCCATCGAGCCGCTATCGAGTTCGAAATCTGTTAGGGGGTCTGCCTTTGGTGGACGCTTATATCTCGCTTATTTAGAGGAAGTGAGATCTCGTATTTAGCACTTGTTATATAGGAGGGGTCTTCTACACAATTCCATGAAAATATCAAAATTCATATCTGAGAGTGTACAGTGCCTTTAAAGGATAGGCATATTTATGGAGTCATACCTTTGCTCATAGGGGGTCTTGGACGATTTAGAGAATAGCATTGTGATCAGCGTGTGACTATCTCCAAGATCAGCATAAAAACTGGAAATTAATTTTTTAGATGTCATGTGACGGCAAAACAGGCATTCATCAAAATCATTTTGATTGAGTGCGGGTAGACGAACGGGAACCAGCCGTCATAAGTTGTTCGTTTTTTCTCCGGCCTATTCACTTTTGTGATAGCCTGTATCTACCTGCTCATGAGAACGTCACAACAACTTTTTTGAACCCTGTATTTACATAAAGGCACAACCCAACCTCAGAGACGAAATTTGAAATTTCAATTGAGTTGGGAAGTAAACCCTACCTATTAACACCTGTCAAAAGTGAGCTCTCGATTTCCCCGAATAAGCGAGATTTAGGAGGAAGCCAACCTGTGGAGCATACATCAGGGAGCCACTTTGGCACGGCCTTTTTTCGATCTTCCGAGCTCAACAGTGGCGAGAAGAGCAATGGTTTCCGATCGCTGGTCCCGTTCTTTCCTTCATTCTCAGCCTCTCTCTTTATTCAGGTCCGATCACACACATTGGTTGCGAATGACGGAAGTTACAGGCTTAGGACCACTCGTCCACAACGCTTTCGCCATTCAAGTGTATGCATTTTTTTGGTGGCCATAACTCTGTTTTCATGGGGTTTTGAAGGATTACCGGGGCATTATTGGATTCAGCATCGAAGCTTCTTTTAAAATGGGCAGAAAAGCAGAAAAAAACGAGTCGGAGGTTGGAATGTGACTTTAACAACAACAATAACAGTTATTGGGGAAATCTGATGGGGTCCGCTTAGAGTCTTTACCGCTTTGTCGGCTACAGATAGGGCAACCGCAAGAATGAGAGAACGAAAATACGGATGTCGAAAAAGAAAACAAGCACAGAAGTCAATTTCAGGTGTTCTCAACACGCTTACGGCACAGATCACGTTTTGGCAGGTTGGTACCAGAGAAAACAGATTTGAAGTGGGGTCTCATCCTGTCAATACAACGAATCTGTCGCGAACGTGTCAAAACACTGAAGTAACTTTGCGGTGGTTTTTTACCTTTCAAACATCCACAAACTTGTTTCCTTCCTAATGTTTATCGACCCAGCTCTAGCATTTAATGCGGTGCAGACTTTAAACGGGCCCTCCACGGATTTCACTAATAATCGATTATGCGTTTCTTCTGCAGGGATATGAATTGTGTTCCCCTCATACGCCTTAGAACTGGAGGATTTGGCTATAGAAGGCCTAAGTTTTTGAAATGTTTTTTTTTGTTGATTGACTTTAGTTGTAAATAACATTGACACTGCGTTTCTGCTTGATCTACTTTAAAGGCATCGTACACGATGAAAACCATATTTGGGTTTTTGATGTTTTCGTGTTGTACTATCCCTATAGTGACTAACGGTAGCAGAACGCCCCCTCAAAAACGTCAACTTTTTGAGAAAAACCATTTTTAGAAAGTTCATAGCAAATTTGAATTTCGCGCCGGCAGCGACTTGGGATAGTTGCGCAGAGAATGCAAGGAACAGTTTTACGCTTCGTTCCGTGGCGCAGCGTTGGAAGCAATTCACCGAGGTTGCCGCTCAACTACGACTTCAGCTGAATTAAAATGGGCTACCCACCAGCTGCGTCCAGTGCTGCCGGCTGCTTTCGATCGATGCCGAATTCGAAATTGACTGGCGTGTGTATTGCGCCCTACGACGCGTCAAGGCCCGCCCGCCGTCAGCAACCCAGGAGCTTTGTCCCTTGTAACAACGGGGCGACTCAAGGCCGGCCCCCAAACCCAGGAAGCCAATTTGAGGTAAGCGAATCTCCACTCAGAGACGGTTTTGTAACTCCAAACTTTCTGAGTGACATTGTCATGGCCCACTAGTCCGAATGAACGCATAAACCCAAATTCGGTTTTCATCGTGGACGATGCCTTTAAAGGCACAGTACAACCTCAGTGATGAAATATGAGATTTCCGTAAGCAAAGTGAAGTGTAGGAAGACGCCATCCTGGAGCGCCCTCACCAAGAAGCCACTTGGCAGCGACCTTTTATACAACTTTTGAGCTCTGCATTATCAAGATGAGAGAAAGTTATCGATCAATAGCACTGTTGTTCCTCGATTCTCATCCTCTCTCAGGATTTTTCAGCTTTCCGCGAGACGATTTTTGCAAACGTTATGAACAGTCATCTCACAAATCTTTTGTCTCCTTTAAAGGGTGGTTCGCGATAAAAACGATTTTCGAGCTCTCTTCATGAGAATGTAGATTTTATCATCACAAAAGTAAAAATAATGGAGGAAACCCGGAAATTTGCGGGGAAAACGCTCAAAAACAAAGCATAACGGCTAATTACTGGTGTCGGCCGGCCCCCTAGTTAACGCGATTTTCATTAATGCTTACTTATCCGTCTTTTATTTTGCTGTTAATGTAGTCAGTAGTCTCCAGGAATGCTAAGAATTCACTTTAGAAGCAAAATAAACGTTGAAAAACTAGGCATTCATAGAAATCTAGATAATTGGGGGCGGGAGGACAGCAAGCGATAGTTTGTTCCTGATCATTTTTTCTCCAATTTTCACTTATTTTCACTTCTGTCACGGCCAGAACTACCTTTTCATAAGAATAACGAAACGACCGATTTTATCGTGAACCCAGCCTTTAATACAAGACCACAGCTGATGATTGGAGGTCGAAACCAAGGAAGTAATTCTGCCTTGACCGTGTCGTGATGACAGAACCGGGACCCAGGCTGCGCGACCAAAACACTGGAACACTATTCTGAGCAGTTATTTTCCTTGAAAGGCCGCATACACGTGTTTGAGATAACTGCGGAAATAGAATCGTATGGCTTAAAACACAACGCCTACGCATTTTGAAGCGTCAAAAAACGACCCACAATGCCGCTACACGAGTAAGAACTTGGCACCCCCTGTATCTGCCCGCACCTGTATTTGCTGTTCTTCTCTAAAACGGAGTGTTGGGCCATTCCCACATTCATCGACGTTTGGGGGTGGTACAATAAGTACAATAAGCAAACCACATACGTTGACGACGGTGGGAATGGCTCAGCACCCTTGTATTGGAGAAGAACAGCAAACACAGGGGGCTGGCAGAGGCGAGGCCAACTTCTAACTCGTTAGCGGCATTGTGGGTCGCCTTTGACGTTTCAAAATGCGTAGGCGTTGTGTTCTGATCCATACTAATCTATTTCCGTAGTTATCTCAAACACGTTTGCGAGAGTTTATGCTGCCCTTAAAGGCAGTGTTCACGATGAATATCGCACTCGAGTTCGACCCCAAAAATGGGATTGTTTGGTCTTGAGGTGACTAATAGTGAAGAAACAGGGAAGAATAACGTCCAGAATAAGTCAAAATAGCGGTTTCTAAATTCAGGGCGTGAACGAGAATCATGGGCCCTGCTGATTTCGGCAAGCGCGCGCTAGTCGCGAAATCTGCGCGAATTGATAATGCTAACTGCTGCAGAGTTGCTTGGCAATTTGCCATCGAAACGTGTGCGGCGCCGCAAGCTCGTCCGATTGGGGGCGGACCGGGATAGGTAGGCGCACCGGGAGAGCTTTCAAAGCCGTTTGTATTTATTTCTGGCCAGTTTTCGTTGCTTTCTTTGACCCTATCCTCTACAGCACCTGCCAACTTAGTGTTTCACACCGAGACCTCAAGAACGAGATTTATCGTGAACACTGCCTTTAAAAGCCATTGACCTCATTTCCCGACAATGCTCTGCTTCCAAAGACTTTCAGAATATTTTCCATTGAAGTTAATTGTGAACAGTGCTACTGAGAACGAACACTAACATTGAGGTGCTTCGCATTACGGGATTCATTGCACGACACCTGTGCACCCTATTTCGAGTGCGTATGAAAGCGTACATCTCGAGTGCGTATGAAAGCATACCCTCTATTGCAGGTTTAAGTTCACGTAGATCCATCGCGTGAATGTGCAGACTAAAGACTGACTTCCAATCCACTTCATTTAAAATTCATGACTCAGGATCTATGATCCTGATCTCAAACATCGCAACTAAATAATGGTATGCAGCGGCTATAGTACGCGTTAAGATTACACTTCCGTAGCTACACCCTCCCTGAATTTCTCATTCGAAGTAGACAGGCCAAAACAACACAACAATAGGCATGTACATACAAAATGTTCAGATTGCAAGCTATGTGTAAGTATAGACAAGGTCGATGTTTTCATGAGGTTGAAGAAATGCATAGGCAAACCCAAATTTCCCTAGAAAAAGCACGATTCAATAACAGATAACCCTAAATCTCACGAAGAAAAAAGGCCAGTCTAAATTTTTTGTTTGTATTTTTAAGCAAGTACAGTTCCTGGCAACCTTTCTTGGAGAGAGGATAGCCGTAACAACAAATAACCTCCGTAAAAATCGTAATTCTCATCAATCATGGCGCGAGCGGTGCGCGCGATTCTGTGCCCTGCTTCTGTCATGCGCTCTCTTGCAGTTTCTAACCTCCGCTCCGCACCAACACGCGTAGGAACCAAGAGAATTTCGCGAGTGTACAGCCTATATGTGCTCATCGCTCGCTCTTTCGAGAGATGAAGACGGACCTCAGATTCGACTTCAGCGTTCTAGAAAAGCTGTGAGGTTTGGCGGAGGACCCTGAGGGCAGATTCATCATTGCACCAACCGTGGGTTTGTGGATTTGGGTTGGGTTTCGCTCCAGCATTAGCGCGCGTCTGCACGAGCTAAACCCAACCCAAATCGACAAACCCAGGCCTAACGCAATGATGAATCCGGCCTCTGCTTGACCCCCTCGCAATTTACTCGCTAAGTGATTTCTAATTTTCTGCCGAGTTATGGGGCACTTTCGGAAACCGGGAGGCCAAGAACCTTCGAGAATCGGAATCCTGCTCACCTCTGCTCGGCACGCACAAACAAATTAATCAATCCAATTTCGCTACGAAATAGGGTGTGATCAATTTGAGACACAGATATTCCCCCACCGAATTCCTAGTTTCTGTCTTGAAAACGTCATGGCAAGAACTCTCTGTGAAAAATTCGCCAAAAAACTTATATCACAAATTTGTGTCATTGATGAAATTTGTGGGTGCATGTGCAGTTTTTGTCAAACTCCGCTAGTCCCATGCACATGGACTGTGCGAATCAGCTGTTTCACACATGTTGCGCCAAGTTTCACTTATCGATCAGTGCATATTGACATACATGTTTTTGCTGGCTTTCGGGATGAACATCCTCTCTTGTCTCCTCACGTATTGCTCCAGCGTCTCTCCCAAGTCTGCAGTTGTGTGGTTGCTCTTTGCACTCTCAAATACTTGCTTTTGATGGCTATATTCCCCACGTTTCCTCTCAGTTGCTATTGTCTGTTATCAATCAAGTTTTTGTGTTGCACTGGAACAGAATCTTGCATTTGGAGAAAAATCCAAAATATTTCGCAAAGGAGTGTAAACGTCTACGTCATGAGCTATATTTCGTTTGCGAGCAGGGCTGGTCAAACGTCCCGGCTTGGCGAATTTGAATATGCACCCCCCTTAGCTCGGTAATTTTTAGGCACCCCCTTATGGGAAATCGAAAGTAGCTGTTTTCCGAATAGTTGGACAGCCATGATCTTGATCTCCTGATTTTGATGAACAAGAATATAAAAAAAGCACTGAATAGAGAATATTCCGAAAATGGCAACGAAAAAGGTAGTGTAATTTCTGAACTTCAAAACAACCCCATGAGGAAAATTTGTTAGTAAGACGGTAAGTTATGACAAAAGATAAAACATTTTTCAATACAAAACAATTGAACAATTACCAACAACAGAACTACTACTATTGCGATAATTAATGTTTCCTGTCGAATGATTTTATAAACCTATAAAGGATTGGTTAATCTGTGTTTGATTGTTCTGATGTGGAAATCAGAACTATTTTGTGTTGTGGAACAATGTTAGGATTCATGTGATTCGTAGGGAGTAGAAAACCCGAGTTTTACCCTCCTAGAATGCCGCAATCCCTTAAAAATCGGCTTGCCGTGCGATACGGTGTTTGTACGCAGCTACACAGCGCACACGGGAATGGACGCGCACGCAATATTAATAAAAAATGTATTTTATTACAGAACGGGGAGGAGAAAAGGATTGAAACTGAAGGAAATGGAAGATGGTGAAGGGAGTCTATTCTGGATGTACCCATTTTAGAAATTTAATGTAAATAAACAAATTTAGAGCAGGTGTAAATATTTAGCCGTGACAAGGTTCATTCAAACGAACCTAGTTTATCAAAACTAGCCTTAAACTGAGAGCAAAGGATATTGTTAGAAAGAGGAGAATCTGGCAAACATTTTAGTTTCAATAGGACTGATTTTTAGTGTGATTTAAGGACCATAAATCTCGTCCCGGTTTTACCCCGAAAACCGGGACAAAACCGGGACAAAACCGGGACGAGGTTTAAGGTCCTTATATCACATCAAATATCAAACTTCTTGAAACCAAGGTGTTTGCCAGATTCTCCTCTTTCTTTCAATGCTCTTACTTTTTATGTTCAATGCTGTTTTCATTCAACTAGGTTCATTTGAATGAACCTTGTCGAATCCAAAAAACTCACCCCGCTCCAACTTAGTTTATTTACATTAGATTTCTATAATGGTTACATTGAAAGTATCGTACCTCTGCCTTCTTCCATTTACTCCAGTTTCAGCCCTTTTCTCCTTCCCGTTCTGTAATAAATTACATTTTTAAATTAATATTGTGTGCGCGTCCACTCCAGTGTGCGCTGTGTTGCTGCGGACAAGCACCAGATCGCACGGCGAGCCGAATTTCAAGGGATTGCGGCACTCCAGATGGCTACAACTCGGGTTTTTATACTTCCAAAGCCCTATTCAGTGCACTTGTGCTCTTCAAGGTACTGATAGCAGTTTTTTTTACCATAATGGGAGACATGGTACTTGTCAAGGAGGAGGACACGATCATTAACTTCTCTCACAAGACCTTGCGAAGTCCTTAATTTTCACAATCGGATCTCTTCATAAGTCACATTCTCATGAGCTAAAATTGGTTGGCTAGTCGTGATACTAAATGTGCTACCTGTAATTTCAATCTGTACTAATACAACAGTTCGCTGATTCTTTTTCGAACGTGAACGATAGCGCTTCTGAGCGCTCTCTTTGTATCTTTGCCTCGAATCGGTTACCACCCGTGTAATAAATGAACGTTGCACCAGAGAAACATGACATCACACCAATCCTTATTTGCTACTAGATAACGAAGTAGTGTTTATTTCTTTATCAAAGTAATCAAACAAATTATAGATAATACTTAATTCATAGAGTTATTAAAAAGAAACCTCGACAGCAACTATTAATTTTTGCGAACGCAACCTGCATATCAATAATTTGAATTCTGTGAGTGTTTTTTTTTCGAAAAGCGGAGAAGAAGAGTTGACAAATCAAAAGAAAAGCGTGTACTATTTTTTTCCCTGAAATTCGGCAGCACAGGCACTTTGTTTTTATCTGGGTGTTCGGTTTAGGCACCCCCCTTTGCACTCTCCGCAGCGTCCAATATGCACCCCTCTAAGGTCAACCGGGACGCGTGCCCAGCCCTGTTTGCGAGACTATAAGGGCCTTCGACCAGCATAGAATAGATATTCACTTGTACGCCAACTCCACGAAAAAGACATTCTTCGTGTTTACACAAAAACGCACATACAGTTTCGGTCAACACAAATTCTATCTTTTTTGAACTCCAGAGGTCGGAATAATTTGGAAAGCAGACATTGCTCACCCGTGCGTGGCGGTCGGAGATAGACGGGCGCGACGAAATGGGCGGTGACCATAGGTTCGTTGGGGTGGAGACCGCGGTCTGAGAGGTGAAGGTTGTTTAGGATACCTGAGTGGGAAATGGTGAAGGTTCCCCTACACGTGCAACTGCAACTTCAGAAGTCAAAGTTTTCTAAAAACTCTTTGTGCATTCAATATATTATTTCTAATTATTAATTTCGAAACATACTTTTTTCATTAGGTGACCGTCTTTTAAAAATCACTATTCTTAAAAAAATGATCAGCGGTGGTCATGAAAACTTTCCTTTAAGCTCTCTCGAAGTAAAACTTTTTCGGAATAGTTCTCCAAGCGAATTTTTGAGAAATACTACCTGTTTTTCGCTTATTAGAATATTACCCTTGATGATTGAATAACGGAAGTACACAGTTGTTCCCGGAATCTTCAAGGAATCCCGCGTCGAACAACGTTTTCAATTTGAAATAAAAAGCGTTCCCAATCTCTAAGTCGATTTCAGTTTATGAAATACCGTTTTTTGACTCGGTAAAGATTGTTTTTGGGAACCTCACAAAATTCTGCATCCTCAGACAATAGCAGGCCCCGGGCGCAACCGGCTCCGCCTCTCCCCGCCCACTGCAACCGAAACGCAGAGCAGGTGATATTCGATTTTGCGGCGCGTTCCGGTTGTGATTGCAACGTGCAGTGCGTTCAGGTTGCTCTCCGGGCCACATGCGTTGACTGAAGCGCGCATTTCGAAATTGGATGAATCAATTGAAACAAGGAAGAGCATCTGGGCTTCCTACGATTTTTGAGTGGGATTCTAACTGTTTCTCGTGTGGGGCTTCTGATTGATTTCCTCTGCTTCATTTGTGCTCAATATTCGACCATCCTAGAATTCACTATATTCTTGATATTTGTGCTATATTAGGACTGCATTCAAAAATGAAACGTTAACATGACATCCCGAACGCATTTTGCAAATATTCATGAAGGGAACATTTCGGATCTATTCAACTTTTTTGGAAAAAATGATAAAAACGAATCGCTCGGGTATTTAAATTTAATCATCCACTCCGAAAAATTAGAAAGTCCGAAATCGAAAAAAAACAATTGATCCGGGAGGGGCAATTGGATTAGTACGCGTTTTGAGTGTTTTAAAATAAGATATTCAGCTTATCATCTGTTTCCAAGTGAAATTTATTGCCATTCATCGCGTGCATATGCTGCCGTACGCTGCGTCTCCTTCTTAACACACTTTCTCGCTGACTCTACCCTCGCTCCGCACAAGCGCGCGAGGGAACAGAATAAATTTGGCTTGGTTCCAGATGATACCTATCCGGTCGCTTTAATTTAGGCAACGATTTTCCAAGGAAATTCAGTAGAGTGTGCTAATTCGGTAAATGTGTGGAAATCGTTGGATTCTTCATTGAAAAATCGATTAGCTAAAATGGGTGCGATAATCGATCAGCGAAGCGTCTGAGCCAGGGATGAGCGGAGTTCCGCGTTCCGCATTCCGAAAACCGCAGAAAACGCCGCGGAATGCGAAAATATTTTGTCATCTGGGACGTAAGAAAACACTAGATGATCTCTGAATTTTTCTGCGTTTCGCGTTCCGAAAACCGCATTTCCGCGCATTTTCAGGCGTTTCGCGCCCGATTTCCGAAGCCCGAGAAAAAAATTTTTGTTCCGAAACCCGAAAACCGATCTCCGAAATTTCATATTTTTATTCTGCTCATCCCTTTTCTGAACCACTTCGAGGTATCAATTTTGCAACTGTGTTGCTTAAATCGGTTTATAGTAAGCGCTCGGGGCGCAACCATATACGCTGCATGATGTATTGTGAAGTCATCAGCCGACAGTAGCGCTCAGGGCGCTGCGTGAATCAATCTCGTCTGTAGCACCCGGAGCGCAACGTATGCGGCCTGGATCGCAACATATGTGGCCCGGAAATTGCCAAATTTGTCACCCTGAGCGCAACATGGACGCGGTTCCGGGTGCATTCGGGGTGGGCTCAGGGCCTGCTATTGCCTGAGTCAGGTAGCGTTTTCAGGTTCAAGATGTACGGTCCCACTCCATTAGAGGATTTCAATTTCTAAAGTGGTTTTTTTGACTGCAGCTTTGTTGGTTTTTCGTTCATACCTTTCTTACGCTAGAAGATGAAGTTTTGGTGAAGGCAGCGTTTGGAATCTCCATGAAATTTTGCGTTGCCCAGTGTTTTCAAGTTTGAATTTAGAATTTCCCGATTCTTCAGCCTAATTGATTTTATAGATTTGCAGTTTTTTGCTTATAACTCTTTAACCGTTAGAGATAGTGTTATGGTAAAGGTTGTTTTCGAATTCTCCGTAAAATTCTGCGTCGTCTTGTATATCGGTTTCTTTACTATACTTGCTCCATAACCGAGCCAGTTCGGTAGAGCCGACCCCCCATTGTTGGTTCCAGTGAACCTCTGCGTCTCTCATTTACACTATAGAGGGAAGAGCACCCTATGGAGATTACAATGGAGCTCGGCTCCACCGACTTGGCTGGCTTATGGAGCGAGTAACGATAGGAACCGGATATATCATTCGACGCAGAACTGAGGCATCGGGAAACTATTACTCAAACGTGAAAACACTGGTCAACGCAGAATTCTACGGGGATTCTGAAAACAACTTTTACCAAAGTTCCATCTCTTAGCGTAAAAAAATTATGAGCGAAAAACTGATAGCGGCAGGCGAAAAAAATGCACTTCGTAAACTGAACTTGGCTGGAAGAGTGGGAACCTATATATCGAACCTGAAAATGCTTTCCGATGCAGAATGCCATAGGAATTCCAAAAACCACCTTTACTTGAGGGCTATCTTCGAGGGTAAAAAAGTTATGGACGAAAAACCGGCAATGACACTAATCCCAGCAGGAAAATCACTTGCACGAGTGCCGGGTCACTTCGGTTCTATTTCGAGTCTTTTTCCCGGGCGTTACCGGTTCTCCCAGTAGTGAAGGTTTCCCCCTCTACCTACCCAGAGGTGAAGGTTGTTGGAGTATACGACTCCAGAAGCT
The DNA here is from genome assembly GCA_029168955.1 of Aplectana chamaeleonis. Classification (NCBI taxonomy): domain Eukaryota; kingdom Metazoa; phylum Nematoda; class Chromadorea; order Rhabditida; family Cosmocercidae; genus Aplectana; species Aplectana chamaeleonis. The sequence continues at coordinate 105,189 of JAPDOI010001161.1, read as the reverse complement.
AGGGCGCTGATGCGGCATCCCCGCATTTGGGGGAAATCAAGTAAATTTGCATTTCCTGGAGCCTTATTACCCTTTCTGTGTTCTTTAAAGTCGCTCACGATGGGCGTTTTCTCGTACAAAGTCATCGGACCGTGACGCGTATGCATGCGATTGAGCTATGTTGTGGAGTCGATCAATTTGTTTGCTCAAACCACCTGTCAGTGAGGGGCGCAGTGTTTAGGGGGAGCTGAATAGAAGTCTGACACTATATGTTCTTAGAACGGTTTTTCGAATAATAATTCATATTTCAATAATTCTACCTAGACTTATTCGAGCAATTCAAAGTGTGGAATCATCAAAAGTCCTTTCCGTGATGGTGCAAAAGCGGAGCTCCGCGTTTCGCATTCCGAAACCCTCCTTTAAGCGTATTCTCTACACGCGTCGCACCTGGGGCCGAATGCAACAACAGGCCGGGATGGGGCAGGTGCAGGGCAGCCCGCACCTTTGAAGTTGTGCGTGAATCACAAAATCAATCGTGCCCTTGCTGCCCCAGCTAGGAGGCTGGGGCAGCTAGATCAGCGAAAAACACTGCTGGGGCACGATTGATTAGATGATCTACTGCCTCGCACTGTGATCGGCAAAGATGCCGAATGCCCTGCCCCTGCCCCAACCCGGCGCGTTGTTGCATCCGGCCCCTGGTTTCCCATACCCGAGACTGTACGAACTTAGAACCCGACTCCCGAACTTTCGAATTTTTCTTCCGCTCATCATTGTTCTAACTTAAGCCCTCTTTCGAAAAAAAAATGCTGCGAACAGGAGGCTCTCCTACTCCTATCCATGATTCGTCGATCAGCTTGACTTCATCTGCCGTTCTTATCCAAAGAGCCGTTCATAATTCCTCCGCCGAGCATCGCGGCGAAGCGCAATCTTACAATATCGATCGTGCCGCGCCGCGTGATCAGTATTGCAGAAATGCACTGTACCGCGCCGCTCGGCGGCGGCAGTATATACGACCCCTAACCCTGAAAGTGTCCCGTTTGTAGCTCAGTCTGGACTAGTGTGGATCTATAAGTCAACCAACTTTGGAAACTTTCTAAATGGTGGCGCCTAAGCTAAAAAAAAAACGAGGATCCGAGTGGACAGATTTTTTCGTCGTTTCAGTTAATAATTTCTCGTTTGAACTCAGTGCCCTGATTGTGCCTTTTTACCAATTATGAGCTGTTGGCAGCTGCTTGTAATCAGCTGGAGACCTGAACCTTTGCCTAAAGTCAAAACAACAAAAAAATCGCTTTTCCGAGTCATCCTGTGCAGGAGGCGCTATACAAAGGGGACATTCACAGCGGATCGGTAAAGCAAACCTACTAAGGAGCTCGAAAATTGGAAAGTCGCTCGTGTAGACAGAGTAGAGGAGAAAAACTACTCGTTGGAAATTTTAATTATACCCCGTTTTTCATGTAGCCTTTCTGGTCTTGATGACATTATATGAAGGGGGATCCGGGGAGGAGGTCTGGAAACGATTTATCGCAAACCATTAACAAGGAAACTTACTTTTAGTCAGCCTAGCAATTCCAGATCAAATGTCCTTTTCTAAAACCGTTTTAGACTTAGAATCCAGTTATAGCCTTCGCAGCTGCATTGAACTACTCTGAAAATGTTACACGCGTTTTTCAAAGCCTGGCGGCAAGGAAAGGGCATAAAATTTCAAAGGTTTTTGGAAAAAAATTCGGATTTGGCTCAAAACTTGTATGTGGGGTAATCTAGGGTGCTGAACACGAATTTGAAGTCTGGATTCCAAAATTCTTAAGTTAGGTTGCGGTAGTCACCATGTCATTTATGGAGAAATCCTTACCTTAGTATTTCAAAAAATAAGAAACGTGCGTCAGATTCATAGTCATCACCCCAGATCACCCCTGCATACAATTTTTAAGTCAAATATGAGACTTTGACCAAACTACCTTATACCCACCGTAATCTGTCAGAAATCGATGAACGATTTCATATTCGTGTTCAGCACTCAAAATAAATCGTCAAAAATCGCGATTTGCCATCAAATTTTACCCCGATGGATAGCTTTGAATTAACCAAGACGAAAACTGACGATTCGGCCCCACATTTATGATCGGCGCCCAAAATAACCTACCTCGGTGGATTTCAAGTCAAATCTGGGCCATTTTTTTCAAACGCTTCAGAGCCCTCTCTATCTAAAACGCGGAACAAGTCGAACGCTGTCAGTCTTGGCAAAGTGTGGGTAATATGTATTCACCCTAACTTAGCTAAGGGGGTTGTTTTGGGCATGCTGAACACAATCATGAGGTCAGATTCCGGTTTTTTTAAAGGTGCAGGTTCCGCAAGGTACAATATTACGGAAATCCTGCGAAAAAAGCGAATGACTTTTTTTCAGAGTGGGTTTAGGCAGCTGCGAAGTTCATAATCGGATAAAACGTCAAAAATGGTTCTAGAAAAATACATTTTATCCGGAATAGTCAGACTGAATAATAATAGTGGTTTCCTGTAGGGATTTTTTCGAGACTATCCGCCATAGCCAAATAGGCAGGGAGGTGGAAAAAGAACAAGCACGCTCATGCCGATCATTTTTTCCGCAGGGCTACCGTAACCCTCCTTCAAAAATTTTCCAAGTTCCAGCTTGGATAAGAGCACATCGTAGTAGCCAACAAACATTTTGCACAATTTCGACCTCCTCCGCCACTCCCCAGTGGCTACTCGATGGGAGCGGTGTGTGAAAGAATGCATACCGCTCCTCCGCCCTCTCAGGCCCCGGTCATAGTTGGATGAGCCGACGTCTCCAGCCCGGTCGATACACACAGAATACATTGGAAATGGGATGCAAAAATCACTCGGTGTACCCCCCCCCCCGCACCCCCAACACCCCCCAACACCCACCCGGTCGATACGTATGTTTAAAATGATGGAGCGAGGTTGAGAAAATCACTCGGTGTATCCGACGCGGTCGATATCCATGCTATACGTGGATGACAGCGGATGAGAAAATCACCGGGTATGCGGACCGATGATAAAACATTGCGTATCACTAGAAAGCTAGCCTTACTGCTACCTCTGTTTCTTCACTATGCTCTCCTTCACTATTTCTCTGAACAGGTGCAATCCTGTTGGCTACGTAATCATCGTCATATCTAGTTGGATACACCGAGTGATTTTCTCAACGTCACTCCATCATTTTAAACATACGTATCGACCGGGTGGGTATTGGGGGGTGTTGGGGGGTGTGGGGGGGGGGTGTTGGGGGGAGTCGGTGGGTTACAGATGCAAACAGCACCAACCCTGACCGGGGCCTCACACCCCGCATGTTATGAGCGGGTGTTATCGTTCGTTATCAGGTTTTGCTCAAGATTGGTTACGGTGGCCCTGCGGGAAAAAAAATGATCGGCATGGGGGTGCTTCTGGAAAAAGACGAGAACTCAGGCCGGGGTTGTACCAGAAATTTACCAGAGTTTTCCTAGCAATCACTGGTAAATCTGCAATTACTGCCCGATTACGGAAAGTTTGCTAGAGAATTCACCTTGATCTCTGGTGCTGGAAAATTCTGCCAGATTACCAGAAAAATACCACGAAATTTCTCCGCAATTCTTCGGACTCCTCCCGTAATCTGTCAGAAAACTGGAGAACTCTGAGAGCCTACAAAATTCGGCTCTGGAATTCAATTCGGCAGCTTCGCGGCCAGTAAGAATGACCCGTCAAGATCGAAACTCTTGCAGGACTCGGAACGGATGGTGAGCCTGGGCTAGTACTCTAGCAAACTCCGAAGCAAAAGGTCACGCGAAGACGCGGAAGTGTCTCAGTGATCCATGTAGCGCAAAGTGTGCCAAACTTATGGACGGACGCGCAAGTGCGCTCTCCTTCCCTCCACCTACGTGCGCACGTAAGCCGAATCATACGCACATGCACGCCCATGTGCGTGCACATACAAGCGCCCTCACGCCACCCACCCAGACCGTTATAGCACGAGAAATTCACCAGAGTTTGTCCAGGTAGCACTCGTAAGTGCGCAACTACCACACAGTTACGGGCATTTCGCTATAAAATTTATGCCAATTACGTGCATTTTGCTAAGAAATTTCAAACACCTTGTGCTGAGGCAGACGCACGCACGAGCGCGTACGCTTTCTCCTCGCACACATGCGCACGCAATCACAACCACGCGGCACCTGCACGCGCATCTTCTCCCCCTGTGATGAAATGTGCGCGCGCAATCACATGCCCTCACATAGAAACACACACGCGTGCAAAGGTACAAATGCTCACACGAGCCTTTGGTTACGCTCACATAAGTGGGCGTGGTATCATTTCCATTAACAAATCTGATTTCTGCGGCTTAGATTTCTAGCCACCAGCTGCTTCACACCATCGCGGTTAGATTTCCGTGGGAAAATTTCCGATGAAAGTTTCTTTTGAAGCGCTCCCCACGTGACAAGGACGTGACAAGGAGCGCGTTGCTGCTTGCTACCCTCGTAGAGGTGGACACTTTGCACCTCATGACTTTGTAAAGTGTGGAAGAATTGAATCAAGGTTGAGAATCCATTCTGTTTTTTTCTGAATTTAATCAAGTAGCGTTTCTCATCCGTAACACACATTGTAGTGTCCAGAAATTTCAATCACATGTAAAATTAGTAGAACATTGTGCATCAGTACGGAGAGTCGCGCTCACACACATATCTCGCATCTCACCTCGATGACACCACGGTAATCCCAACAACATCATACTCAAGATGGATCTCCATGGCACCATTAGGCTGTGATCTGCTAGATATGACCACCAAAATCATTCTTGGTCGGAGCGGAATCAATACGTCCACTCAGCTGACGTAGCAGCCACGTTTTTCCCCATAAAACTATTTGTTGCCGACGAAGAAATCTTGTTCTTTATGTTCTCTTTTATTTTTCTGGCAACTGGGCTTTTTCAGCTTCTGTGTTTTCTTTGCTTGGTCAAGTGAATGATTCTTTTTTTAATAAGACACACGTAACAAAGATTTCGAAGGTTTGAATACATGCAAATTCCTGGTTTCTCTCTGAGTCAAATGAATGATTCAAGCATGTACTCGAACTTTTGCGTAAGTATTCGGCTTCTTGAAAAAATCAGGGTCTCAAAACTAGTATATTTAATTCACGTAAACAGAGAAGATTTTTTTCATTTCAATCCATTTATTACTCTGTGCAAGACAAGCGTGGGAAAAAGAGTATCCTATTTGGAATTTCCTAGAGTAGCGAGCAACTTTTTTTGCAAAAACAGTGGCTTCCGAGGTTTTTTTTGGGCACAGAAAGCGCCACATCGTCATAAATTACTTCAGTGGTCCGATTTCGATTTTGAAGTAATTGCTCAATGCGTTCATCGTGTTCTATACATTAACTTTGTGAATTGGGGGTGTACTTTGGGGGTGTGTATACAAGTCTGTTGGTACCTGCTCGTTGGTGCCCCTGCTTCTACTGAACCCAGCAGACGTTTGAGTGTACACAGGGAGCGTTCGAGCGATATAGCGTGCACAACTATATCGCGAAAGTATCCCGCACATTGCATAAAGGTGTCGCCGTCCGGCACACTAAGGCCTCTGGTCCATAACACCTTAGGATCCGTACCTAGGGGTCATGGAGTCTTTGGCCACAAGCCACAATTTCACCACCCTGAACTGTCGATCGCTGTCGAGTGATATCCAAAAAACTGCGCTATCCAGACTTCTGAGCTATTTCCATGCACCGTTTACTGCTTTGCAGGAAACCCGCCTCAAGGATAGACCCGTCATCAGCGTCGGAGAGTACACCATCTACTGCGGTAACGCTGACGATAGGAGAGTGGGAGGCTGTGCAATAGCTGTAAGGAAGGATTCCAATGGTATGGTCAAAGAGTTCGGCTCAACGTCGTGCCGGAATGCATTCGTACGACTGCGGGATCACAGAGGATTCAATCTGTGGATAGTGAGTGCTCATGCGCCCACTGAAACCGCCGAAGACAATTCGAAGGATGCGTTTTATGAGGAACTCAATACGTTGCTGGCCAGGATACCTTGTCAACATGCTGTTGTCGTGGGGATTGACGCAAAATGCGAAGATGGGGACTTGATCAGGAATGAAGAACTCGGTGAATGGTTCTACCCAGTGGAGCAAACATCGGACAATGGCTACCGCCTTGTCGACTTTTGTGAACGCAGTGGTCTGATTATTGCATCGACATTCAAGAGGAATCATCGCCGCCATCAGCTTACGTGGCAGGGACCAACCCGGCTATCTCCAGAAGAGCAGCGGAAGCGGAGGATGACAACTTTGAAACTACAGCTTGACTATGTCCTGACGAGGAATATTCCAGTATCGGACATTCGAAGATCTAGAGCTGTGTGGGATGTCGCATTCGATTCGGATCACCGTCCTGTTCTGTTGAACTTCACTGCGAGGATCCATAAGAGGAATCGAGGGGCTCAGCCTCTCCAGAGGATTGACATGACAAGTCTCAGAGATGAAGAGTGCAGAAGGAATTTCCGACAACGCGTTTCTATTCACATCGGAGTACGGACTAAGAAGAAACTTTGCGACGCGGATTCTTTTGTCAAGTGCATCCAGGACCCTTCGAAAGAGGCACTTTCGGTTGTACAGCCTAAGAAGAAGTTCCCCTACCTCTCAGAAGAAACAACATTCACCTACAACAGAGTATGTGCTCTCCGAACTGCAGGAAACTTCGTGGAGGAGAAGCGTCTGAGGAGGAAGTTGCGTCGGCAGCTTCAAAGTGACCGCGAACGAGAGTGGACGTGTAGAGCTAAGGAGTTCGAGAAGGCTTGGGAGGAGAAGAATCCGAAGAAAGCCTACACGTTGCTGCGACAGTATAGCGGGAAGATGAAGAGATGTTCTCCTGTCTTGAACACTACCAATGGAGTTGCAGTTGGTGATGCGACGCTGCCAATATGGAAGGATTACTTCAGTTCACTACTGAATCGTCCAGCGCCATCAGTACCTGAGCTCCCGCATGTTCAGAGAGCACATTACGATGTCAGTGAGGAACCGCCGACTGAGTCTGAAGTTTTGGATTGTGTCCGGAAAATGAAGAATGGAAAGGCAGGTGGAGATGACAACATCACTGCTGAAATGCTGAAAGCTCTTCCTCCGTCTGGGATTCGTGAAATGACCAACACCATCCGTGCCATATGGATGAGCGAAAGGACACCCGATTCGTGGAGACATGCGATCATCGTACCTCTTCACAAGAAGCTATCCGTCACGGATCCTAAGAACTACAGAGGAATCTCTACTTCGTGTCATGTACAAGGTTTTAGAACGTATCATTCTCGAGCGACTTATCAAACATCGTGAAGGAACGACCAGAGATGAGCAAGCCGGTTTTCGACCTGGAAGATCGACCATCGACCAGAAGTGTTCGTCGTGAAGAGTAATTGAATCGTGGCAGCGGTTTTCAGAAGCCATTACAGCTTGCTTTTTTGGACTTTGAAGCCGCGTTCGACTCCTCATCGTGATCGATTGCTCAATGCTCTGCGAGCAGATGGAGTCCCGGAAAAGTATGTTCGGTTAATCGAGGACATGAACAAAGGAACAACAGCAGCAGTTCGTACACCTGTCGGATTTACGTCAGCTTTCGAGGTGAAAACAGGAGTAAGGCAAGGAGCCGTTGCAGGACCTTTTCTTTCAACTTCGCCGTTGATGACATCATGCGTAGAGTTGCAGAACAGTTTCCTGCGGATGTGATCCTAACACCATCAGGACGCTCCTTGTCGACCTGGAGTACGCCGACGACATTGTGTTATTCGCTGAAAACAACGCAAAACTGCAAAGGATTGTGAACCTCGTTTCGAAGTATGCCGCAGCCTATGGACTTCGTCTTCGTCCCGACAAATGCAAGCAGATGTGGGTCTCTCAGAGGCCTTCAACTGGAGTTTGTGTGGACGGACAACGTATCGAACTGGTGGACGATTTCTGTTATTTGGGCTGTTTGCTGAAGAACGATGGTAGTTATGCAGCGGATATTCGACAACGATGTGCGAAAGCTACGTCTGCATTCAATTCTCTAACCAAGTGTTTGTGGTCTACCACCATCGCGAAGGAAGTCAAGTTGCGCGTCTACCTATCCGCTATTCGCCCTATCATGATGTACGGATCGGAGACGTGGGCAGCACCGAAAACGCAGATGGAAAGGTTGGATTGCACGGAGAGGAAGCTTTTTAGGCGTTTGCTTGGATATTTCTGGCCGCGTGTATGCCATAACGAACCTTTACAAGGAAATCGACGCAGTACATCAACGCTTGACACGAGGAGGTGCCAGCATCTCCTAACGTCATCTCAAGCAGCAATGGAAAGTCGACTTCGACTGCTCGGGCATACTAAGAAGAAAGCCGGATCGTCTCGTACAACACGCTTTAAAAATGCTTCCAAATCCTGTCTGGAAACGGCCACCTGGGCGTAGGCGAAAGTTCTGGACGGATGTGGTGAAAGAGGATTTAAAGTCACTCGGCATCGAAAGACAGTTCAGGCGCGATGTTTCGTTTCGCAGGAAATGGAATAGTGACAGCTGGATGGAATGTGTTCAAAAAAAAATGTGGCTGAAGACCGTGAAAAATGGACACGGCTGACTACTAGGACGGCACACCTCGGTGAAGATGCGGAATGACCGCGTCAGGCGAAAGCCAACCGATTAAGTCAAGTAAGTCAACTTTGTGAATGGAATCAACTCCTCGAAGTTATTGCGAATTGTATACTTCCTCTTTAAAATCCCTCGTTAAGAAATGATTGGACGATCATTATAGAATAATTTTGTCATATTTTGACTTAGTGTCGATGGGGTTTCCAGAAGGAAATACACGTTTTTCCACAAAATACCGCACTAAAAAATATTTTTTACGCATACTATTGCATTTGCCTAGCTGATAGAAACATGACAATTTCTGAAGGGTGGAGTGCATGCAGAAACTTGCCTGATTTCGGATTTAAAGAAGTTTTTCAATTGCTTTCAACAAGTTCAACAATTCTATAATTCCTCTTCAAAATCCCTTATCAAAAACTGATTAGATGATCATTATAGCAGAAATTTGTCATATTCGACCTGGGGTCGATGGGATTTCCAGCTGGAAGTACACGTTTCTCGAGGAAAGTCGAAAAGACTTATCCAGCATGCATTGCTCTCGACTCACTGACAAGGAAGCTACTTTTAGCGAAACTGGCCATTCCCATCGAAATGAATGTACTTTTCTAGAATGATTTTTTGAGTTCGAATATGCTCTTCGCAGCTGCCTAGAGTCACACTGAAAAAAGACTTTTTTCTCTGGTTTTCGTACATATTGTCCCTCCAAAAAGCGCATTAATTCTACGAAAATTCTGAAATGGACCCTATACTCGTGTTCAGCACCCGAAAAAACTTCCTTAGGCAAAGTTTGGGTGAAAGCACATTTTTTGAGCCTTCTGTAGACTTATAGCGCTTTGGACCTACACGGATTTTCGATTCAGCGTTCAATTATATCAATTACGGGGTACAGCAAGCATTGGAGAAAAATATTCTAGATTTGACTTAAAATTAGCCCTGGGTGTTATTGGGGTACCGATCACGAATCTGAGGTTTACTTGTCGTTTTTCCAAAGTTTTCAACTAAATTTGTTCAAAGCTTCCCACCGGCAGAAAAATTTGACGGCAAAATCTACTTTTGACGATTTCCGAAATGTGACACACAGATGTGGCTGAAATCGTTTTTCTGGGTGTTATTTGGAGTGCTCAACACGAATCTGATGTCAGTTTATCATCTGCATCTGCGGAAACGAGTTCTATTATCGCTGGTATCGCTATGGCATCTGTGCGAAACTGTGTAGTATTCCGCCCCAATCTAGTTGTTTCAAGATGATAAGAGCTTGAAGTTATCTTACGCGCAGAAAACCGTAAATTATTTTCCTACGTTTTTGTGAAGCTTGGCTCCTCTAGTGAATGGAAATGCCGGAAGGACCCTTGAATACCTTTCATTTTTAAGGGAATACCTACCTGAGCAAAACGTAAAAGTGAATTTGAATTTTGCGCCAAAATCCTTTTTGAAGTTTTTCGGCATTCAGAGACCTGGTCACCGTAATTTTTGAAGTTTTCCTGCTTGTGAAGTTTGTGCTACAGTTGTTTTTTTTTGTTGTTTGACGGTCGCATCAACATCTCGTGAAAAAAGGCTAGATGATCGACCCAGAAGTGCTAGACGATCGACTTCACAGCTGTTTTCAGGTGGCCTTAGCTTTTACAGGGCGTTTTTTCAGAGCTTCTGAATTCGTGGGTGCTGCCAGCTAGCCCAAACTGTTTGGTTGTACACAAAGAAATTGAAAGTGATATCCAGCGCGTAGGATACTCTTAAGACAGTCGTTTTTGGTACTTTTTGTACCTTCCAAAACGTGCAGTGATCTTTTTGAAAATTTTCAATGGACCTCTTAATCGTGTTCAGCGCCCACAATAAACCCCACGAACAAAACTTCCTCACCGTTTTTCGTCGCACTTCTGTTCCTAATCTTCTCAGAGAATCTAAAGCTTACGTTTTAGCCAGAAAACTGGCAATCTTTATAACTGCCTTCAACATTTAATTTCATTTAGCCTTGAATTTAACATTCATCTTTATATTCTTCTATCCCACCAACTTCATAATGGCGTGCACTCGTATCTCACTCAAAACCGCAAGAGTAGAACATGATTTCTTTCGGGATCCGAAAAAACTTGTGGGGTGTGTTTCCTTCTTTGTGTTAGCATTCTTTAAAATTGCCAGTATTCCAAAATCCGAGAGAGCGCCTTTGATCTATACAATACTATAGAAAACAGATGTCAAAAAAGTTGGTAGTGCGGCGAGATATTCGAATAATCCTTATTCGATTGATTCGAATAATTCGATTATTCGGAAGTTGATTTTTCGAATATTTTGTTTATTTGACTATTCGGAAAACTCAATGTTTTGAATAATTGCTTCATTCGACTATTCGGAGAAGTCAATGTTCCGAATAATTCGTTTATTCGAATATTCGAAAGAGTCAATTTTTCGAAACATTCGTTTTTTTTCGAAAAAAATATTAGTTTGATATACTCTACTTCCCACCAGGGGGCAATTTTGAGCTGAAAACAGGACCTTTGTCGCCTTGCTAAGGAGGGTGAGTTCATACTCTACGTCCGAATATCGTTATTTAAAAGTACATTTCATCCAAAATGACCACTGCAACCAGAGATTGTTCTCTTGTAAGAGGAGGAAATGAAGTATGTGCAAGCTGATAATTATATGAACAGAGACAGCTTCACTTTAGTCGCATTACTCGAATTGAGAATAAGGCAGCTTGTGATCATAAAGCAGTAACATGTATGTTCCACTCTCGCGATAAAATAGCCGGGCGCGAGCAGTACTGATCGAAGAAAGTACGTTATATCAGATTACCAAAGAATTTCGGCGGAGAAAAGAAGGCGGGATGTCTCAGGCAAAAATACTGCAAAATTCCAACAATTCTGAGTACATATCTGAAGATTTCGGAAATCTTGGGCTCCATTCTCGGCCTATCGGGGCCCTTTCATCGGAATAATTTCCGAGAAATAGAAACTTTTTGAGGTCTGCTAAATATTTTGCAGCCTATGTGAGTAGTGGAGAATTCTGCCAGATAACTAGAAAAGTCTGCCAGATCACGAGAGAAATCTGACAGAATACGGGAAAATTCTGTCAGAGGAGGACAACATCGTCTGGTAATCTGGCAGATACTTCTCGTAATCTGACAGAAATTCTCGTAATCTGGCAGAATTTTCTCGTATTCTCCAGTCCGTATACGGGAGTATTCTGCCAGATTTATTAGAGAAATCTGTCAGATCACGAAAGAATTCTGCTAGAATACGGGAGAAATCTGCCAGAGGAGGGCAACATCGTCTCGTAATCTGACAGATTTTTTTCGTATTCTTTCAGAATTTTCCCGTAATGGTCTGGCCTGAGAAGTTTGTTCAGCAATTCCGCTAAAATATGTAGACTCTGGTTTATACCAAGTGAGCTCCTGTTTTCGATTATCACAGCGCGTAGCGGTGGCTTTTTCGGCGGAACCTCCTTATCACTAGTTATATTCCACCGAGGCCCACCGCAGTGCTGCTGGTGATAATCGAAATCTACAGGTCATTAGGGTTTTGATAGAGTCTATATATGTACGTTGATGAAGGCAAATGTTTACCTGCGTATACACGCAAACTTTCCATTACCTCCACTGCCACCATTCATCACTTCTGCCTCATTTCTACTTTCACAGGATGAGTGAGAAGGTCACGTCATTACAAACGAAGCCGGACATTTCGAAACCTCGATGGGACCAGAGCACTTTTGAAGGTAAGCTTGGACAGATTCATTGCAGCAGAACTACTCTGGTCTCAAAATGGGCGTTTTTGCTAAGCTTTTAATTCGCGCTGTGGATGCATGGGCAGGAGTATCGAGCTTTAGCTCAGGTTGGGGGGTCTTTCACAGGTGACTTTCCCTCCCACACTTCGACCATTAAATGAGGTCAACTTCAATGAATTGAGAGGCGTTACTTCCATTGCAATGAATTGCGAAGCGTTTCAGAAAACATCGTTTAACCGGAATCGGGAATAACTTTGAACGTATAGCAGAGTTACACCACTGCAAACGAGAAGCGTTTTCAACATGTTTATCTTAGGCTGCGAGTGCTAGTATGGAGCTTCGGGGAACCGGTCTGCTCCTAAACAAATCATACGTATCGATCAAATGTGTTCATACGGGTGATTGCAGGTAAGCATGCTATGTCACTTCAACAGGTATGTTTTAACGTTAGGAGCCGATCGGTTCCCAGAAGCTCTCTACCGCTATTCTGCTCAGAGCGCCCAGAAAAGTGGACGGGACCCAAGTGGGAGTGCGCAGAGCGCCAAAAAAAGTTTCAGAGACCTTAGGGGTATGGTATACTTTTGCGACACACGGTCGCGTCGCTCTGCACAGCGAGAGCGACAGTGGTAGCGACAGGCTATGGCTTATTTGCAGTATGGCAACCCTCCGCGACACGTCGCTGCGACCCATACGCGACATCTGTTCCTATGACGGTCGTTGCCGTTGCTCCGATGCGGGTCCCGCCGCGATTTGTGTTAGATTGCATGCATGTCGCTCATTACAGCGAAAACGTATACCATACCCCTTAGTGGGAGTGCGCAGAGCGCCGGGAAAAGTGGACGGGACCCAAGTGGGAGTGCGCAGAGCGCCAAAAAAGTGGCAGAGATCTTAGGGGTATGGTATGCTTTTGCGACACACGGTCGCGTCGCTCTGCACAGCGAGAGCGACAGTGGTAGCGACAGGCTATGGCTTATTTGCAGTATGGCAACCCTCCGCTACACGTCGCTGCGACCCATACGCGACATCTGTTCCTATGACGGCCGTTGCCGTTGCTTCGATGCGGGTCCCGCCGCGATTTGTGTTAGATTGCATGCATGTCGCTCATTACAGCGAAAAAGTATACCATACCCCTTAGTGGGAGTGCGCAGAGCGCCGGGAAAAGTGGACGGGACCCAAGTGGGAGTGCGCAGAGCGCCGGAAAAAATTGGCGGGAATACACTGGGAGAGCGCCGGGAAAACTAACGTGTGTCCTACTTTGCAGAGCAGGAGCGATGGGCGGAAAGGCCATATACGGCCTGTTTTATTCTTCTTTTTTTTGAAGAAAACCTTCGCTAAACTGGAATGAAATTATCTAACTGTTTTGCTTCGCTTCGAGAAGTTTATGATTTGGCATAATAATATATATGAGAAACTCGTAAAAGAAGTGAGATGCTTGAAGTTCCTGATTTGTCATGAGATTTAACACGGAAGAAACACTAAAAGCTCGATGAAATATTGTACCATTAATTTGGACGTGCGCTTTCTTAAAGGCAGTGTTTACAAAGCGTTCGCCCCCAAGTGTTATCACAATTACGAAGAAACGGCGAGAAACGCATTAAAACGTCGTATTTCAGTGACCTTATTCTCTGGCCTGGACTAGTCCGATTGGATGAACATGCTCCCGATGGTTGGGATCGATGAGAAATGGGGTCAGTCGAAAATGGGAAAATATTTGATGCAAAACAGTATTATCTAACTGTTTTGCTTTGCTACGGATTAGTATGATTTGGAAATGAAACATTTGTGAGAAACTCGTAAAAGAAGTGAAATGTCTTATGCTACTGATTTGGCATGGGAATAAACTCAAAAGAAGCGCTGAAAACTCAGTGAAATGATTCATCGTTGATTTGGCTGTGCACTTGTTAACTAAACAACAAAAATTGAGTGTGACATTGAAAAACCAAATCACGCACTTCTTACTGAGCATTTATGTATTCGTGTGACAGCAGTTCTCTTAGTTGACGACATTCGCATTAACTCACTACGTGATGTTATTTCCACTTTCATTAATTGATAGTCAATCGGAAGCGAACGCGTCAAATAATTTAGTAATGCTTGAAAATCAATATTTCTGAATGATTGAGGTGGGAGACGCAACATAATTTTGCAAGGACCTGAGACTTGTTAACCAAAACTGTTGGCTGCTACGGATCTTACTCAACACAATGTTTTCTCTAAGTGATCGGCCACTGATTTTCGACGAGCTTATAATCGAAACGTCAGATCTTTCAAATAGAAGCACTGTTTTTGCGGGCGAGAAGCTTAGTTTGCTTTAAGCTTCTTTTTTAATCAATCTGGTTGTATATTAATTACTTTTATGTTTCTGTTCTCGACACTGCATTTGTTTGATTTGTTTGTTATACATATTGTTTTTTTTTTCGACGCACCTTAGCGTGCATTCTAATAAATAAATAATAAATAAATAATAATAAACCTAAACTGCAAGCGTTAGGTTGATTTCAGAAGAGAAGCGCGTGATTTGGTTTTTCAATGTCACGCTCAATTTTTGTTGTTTAGTAAACAAGTGCACAGCCAAATCAACGATGAATCATTTCACTGAGTTTTCAGCGCTTTTGAGTTTATTCACATGCCAAATCAGTAGCATAAGACATTTCACTTCTTTTAACGAGTTTCTCACAAATTTCACATTTCCAAATCATACTAATCCGTAGCAAAGCAAAACAGTTAGATAATTTCACTTTATTTTAGTAAAGGTTTCAATTTAAAGGCACATTACACCCTCAGATATGACCTTTCAAATGTTCATGCAGTTGTGTAGTTGACCGCTCTTGCATAACACTTGACCACCCCTTCTAGCACCACCACAGTTCACACCCTTTTTCTTGATTTCCAAACCCAATGACGATTAGATATAAACAGGATTATAATTTGCCACCGGTACGAAATTCTCACGGAAGTGAAGTAGTTTTTCTTACCAGAGTTTTCCATGAGTAGGCCCCAATATCGTGCTATATCTATCACCGGTGGGGCTGTTTCCCTAATCCCTAGTGTGTTCAGCTTCAGCCGCTCACCTCCGGAGAAAGATGGTGTGTGAATGAAAGCACACCGCTCTCAATTTCTTTTATACCCTACCCTTTTTCAACTAGTTATTATCAATTTTGTTTACCGCGAGAATTTTGGGCCGGTGGCAATTTATAATCGTCTCTAGATGAACGGATGAATCGCAACCGCGTTTTTGATTTTGACTCCTTTGCCGGTCCTCCCACTTGGGCCAAACACACGATCCGTAACGCTTGGCGTACTCCCAGTACAAGCACGCTCATGCCGATCATTTTCTCCGCGGGGCTACCGTAACCCTCCTTTAACATTTTTCCAAGTGTCAGCACATCTTAATAGCCAACAAACATGTTTGCACAATTTCGACCTCCTCAGCCACTCCCCAGTGGCTTCTCGAGGAGAGCGGTGTGTGAATGAATGCATACCGCTCCTCCGCTCTTTTATACCCCGCATGTTATGAGCGTGTGTTTACATTCGTTATCATGTTTTGTTCAAGAATGGTTACGGTAGCCCTGCGGAAAAAGTGATCGGCATGGGCGTGCGTAAAAGCACGCCCATGCCGATAACTTTTTCCGCAGGGCTCCCAGTTGGGTCTCGCACTCTTTCCCCTGTGCTGGCGCTTTTTCAATCGAGTCCCACACACTTTCCCCGGCGCTTGGCGCACTCCCAGTTGGGTCACGATTACTTTCCCCGGCACATAGAGCACTTCCAGTTGGGTCCTGTACGCTTTCCTTGGCGCATGGCGTACCCGAAGTTGGGTCCCTCACACGTTCTCCGGCGCTTGGCGTGCTCCCAGTTAGATCCCGCCCACTTTCCCCGGCCTTTGGCGCGCTCTCAGTTGGGTCCCGCACGTTTTCTCCGGCGCTCGGTGCTTTTTGATTGGGGTCCCGCACACGTTCCCCGTCGCTTGGCACACTTTTAGTTGAGTTCCGCGCGCGTTCCCTGGCGCTTGGCGCACTTCTAGTCAGGTCCCACACGTTCTGTGGCACTTGGCACATTTCCGTTGGGGTTCCGCACACGTTCCCTGGCGCTTGGCGCACTCACAGTTGGGTTCCGCACACTTTTACGGGCGCCTGGTGCCTGCGTTTGGCACACTTCCAGTTGGGTACCGCGCACGTTCCTTTGCGCATGGCACACTTCCAGTCGGACCTCGCACAATAAACGGTGTGCATACGGTTCCTGATGGAAGTAAAGAAGACCTACTCTAACGCTTGCAATCAATTCACTCTTATCACAATACCACTCCATTTCTCTGAATTGGCCAACCATGTTTCTTATCATTCAAAAGTTTCACCGGACTCACACACACACACACACACACACACACACACACACACACACACACACACACACACACACACACACACACACACACACACACACACACACACACACACACACACACACACGCACACACACACAATACACACGCACACACACACACACACACACACACACACACACACACGCACACACGCACACGCACACGCACACACACGCACACACAAGCACACGCACACACGCACACACGCACACACACACACACACACACACACACACACACACACACACACACACACACACACACACACACATTTTAAAATTCACAAATTTTTCAATATCTCGAGAACCACAAAGCAGATTTTTCTGAAACTTGGGCCGTGTTAAGAACCTATACTGCTCCACATTTTGTGAAAATGCCAAATTTGGAACTGTCTTCCAAACCGAGTTCCTGTAACGAGGGGTGTGCGCAGAAGCAATCCTTTTCCAAATCAGGTGCGCGCTTCGCGCGCACCACAATTAGTTAGGGTCCGAAGGAAGGAACGGAGCAACAGAAATCAGAAAATGGCAAAGGACGGGTCCAAAAGATATTTCATTGTCACAACGAACAGTTCCTGGGAGAGTCAAGTGGCGGAATGAGAGTGAAGGATTTGGTGTCCTTCTGGTCCGTTTTTCTCAGATTCTCCGTCATTTTAGTTCTACCCGGGGGTCAGTTAATCGATTTATAGAAAAATCTCAGAATTGAGGATTATCGTGAACACTGCCTTCAGCAAAAATCGAGAATTGGGTGTGGTTTTGAAAGGCCAAATTCCTGAAAGTTAAGGTTCCTGGCAAAAATAAAGATTTGTCATGGCCATTTTTTCGGAAAATTAGAAATATACTCAGTTAAAAGAGGAAGGTAAAGAAAAATGAAGAAAGTTTTGAAATATTCCTGAGAACGATTTGGCGTAGAATATTTTGATTTTTGGGAAATGTAGTGAAATAGTTGAAAGTATGATTCGGCAGTCGAGTTTGAACCAAGCATTGATAAGAGCTGTGCAAAACGAGAGATCGCATTGTATGAATTTATCCGTAGAACATATCAAAGCAAAATCACGCGTGATATGGAACAAACACTTGATTTTACTTTACTTAATACGTGAAGACTGCAGCATTCCAGCTCCCAAACGAGCTTTTACTGCTTGCCTTATCACGCGTGATCTTGCTTCGATATGTTCTACGGATAAGCTCATACAATGCGATCTCTCGTTTTGCACCACTGTTATCAATAAATGGTTCAAACTCGACTGCCAAATCATACTTTCAACTATTTCACTATATTTCCCAAAAATCCAACTACTCTACGCCAAATCGTTCTCAGGAATATTTCAAAACCTTTTTTCATTTTTCTTTACCTTCCTCTTTTAACTGAGTATATTTCTAATTTTTTGAAAAAATGGCCATGCCAAATCTTTATTATCGCCAGGAACCTTTACTTTCAGGAATTTCATTTATTTTTCCTAAAGGTTTCCTTTCTAACATGATTTATGCCCGGTGGTGTTAATTCAAAGCAAACCCACTGATGCCCTGCCCCCTCCCCCCCTTTTATAACGTCCTGCACACTCCCATCAATGTCCTGCACACTTTCTATGTTGTCCTGCATTTTCCCACTAATGTCCTGCACCCTCCCACTGATGTCCTGCACACTTTTTATGAGGTGCTGCACACTCCCGCTAATGTCCTGCATACTGCCACTGATGGCCTGCACACTTTCTGTGACATCCTGCATACTCCCACTGATGTCATACACACTTTCTACGGCGTTCTGCGCACACCCATTTGGGTCACAAGCACGCTCATGCCGATCATTTTTCCGCAGGGCTACCGTAACCCTCCTTCAAAAATTTCCCAAGTGTCAGCCTGGATATGAGCACATCGTAATAGCCAACAATCATGTTTGCACAATTTCGACCTCCTTAGCCACTTTCCAGTAGCTTCTCGAAGAGAGCGGTGTGTGAATGAATGCATACCGCTCCTCTGCCCTTTTATACCCCGCTTGTTATGAGCGTGTGTTATCGTTCGTTATCATTCGTTATTTTGTTAAAGAATGGTTACGGTAGCCCTGCGGAAAAAATGATCGGCATGTGCGTGCTTGTATTTGGGTCTCGCAAACTTTCTACTGCGTCCTGCGCACTCTCATTTGGGTCCCACACACTTTCTACGGCGTCTTGCGCACTCTCATTTGGGTCCCACATACTTTCTACGGCGTCCGGCGCACACCCATTTGGGACCCACACACTTTCTACGGCGTCCGGCGCACTGTTATTTAGGTCCCACACATTGTCTACGGCGTACTGAGCACTCCCTCTTGGATCCCACACACGTTCTACGTCGTCCGGCGCACTCCCACTTAGATTCCACACACGTTCTACGGCGTCCGGCGCACTCCCAATTGAGTCCCACACATTTTCTACGGCGTCCGGCGCACTCTCATTTGGGTCCTACACACTTTCTACGACGTCCGACGCACTGTTAGTTAGGTCCCACACATTTTCTACTTCGTCCTGCGCGCTCTCATTTGGGTCCCACACACTTTCTACGGCGTCCTGCGCACTCTCATCTGGGTCCCACACACTATCTACGGCGTCCTGCGCGCACCCATTTGGGACCCACACACTTCCTACGGCGTGCGGCGCACTCGCATTTGGGTCCCACACACGTTCTACGGCCTCCGGCGCACTCCCAATTGAGTCTCACACACGTTCTACGGCGTACTGCGCACTCCCACGTTGGTCCCGCACACTATCTACGGCGTTCTGTGGCGCACTTCTGAGTCACACCGTGCGGCGTTCCAAAAAGCACTTCCGAGATCCCGCCGTATTGATTGAAGCGTTGCCCCGTCCCGGGGAGCGTTCAATCCTGAGCAAAAGCCTATCACTAGCGGTGTTTATTTCACTAGTTCATTTTTACGAACGAGTAAACGTCGGATGGTTTACAATAACGAGTTTAGGTGTTTTTGTCTTTCTTGACCCTCAATTTTGAGGTTACGCAAAAATTTAGCTACCAACTTCAAAATTCGACAGGAGCTAGGTGCAAACAAAGCCAGCTCCCTGGCCAAAAATGAGCTCTCTAGCTCAACGATAAGTGTTCCAACAAGATCGTGAACGCCAACTGATAAAAAAGATGAACATTTTTTCGACCAAAATGACGTGGTTTTGACACTTTTTCTCGAATCTCAGTTAACCATTTCGGACCATTTTTTGAACAGTTATTCAGCTTTCTAAGGTATATTGAATGCAAAAAGAGCGGTCTTTCTACGTTTACTCTGGACCCTGATACTGAGATCAGGGTGTTGCGCGATGGCGAATCAAAGCCGAATCTGGTGAGCGCTTCGCGCTCACCACAATCACACGCGTCTCACTGAGCCCAGACATATAGCCTAGGCCCCTCATTTTGAGCCGGTCGAAGTGAGGCTTATCGGACTTATCATGTCAATATCTCATTTTCACTGTTATATTTTGCCATTACCGACCGCTCCACTACCTACCCCGCCCGGACTCATCCGAGCAATCTAGGCTTTACGTGAATTCGTCAAAAATTAGAAATTCGGGTGAGAGCCACAACGTAATTTACCAAGGAGCTCAGACTTGCAAGCTTTGACTGTGAGCAATCAATTGTTCTTAGAGAGCGCGTGATTCGGTCTTTTAAAACCACTTTAAATTTTCGATTTTTGTTATGAAAGCGCATATCAAATCAATGGTACATCATTTCATCGAGCTTTTACTGTTTCTTCTGTGCTAAATCCCATGACGATTCAGGAACACCAATTATTTCACTTCTTTCATGAGTTTCTCATAAATATTATTATGCCAAATCATTAACCTCTCAAAGCGAAGCAAAACAGTTAGATAATTTGACCATGTCTATTCTTCACCACATTGCGCTACTAAAATGGCATTGTAAATAATTGAGGGAGTAATCAGACACAATTATTCTTTTGAGAGACTTGATAACCCATACCAACTTACAGGCCGAGCTCGTCATTTTTTCACGACGGTGAATCCTCTGAATATCTTGATTAGTGACAAAGTACTTGAAGAGAGCAGGAAAATTGTTGTGGACTACAAGTAGGGTTTTGATCTATTCTCGTAAGTATGAGTACTGCTGTAGAACGTTCGTTTTTAGGCGCGGTCACTACACCAACGATCTGACGGTAGACCAACTTTGGAGGGCAAAAGAAATCTACGATTCTGCTTTCCATCCAGATACGGGAGAAAAAATGTTCATACTAGGAAGAATGAGTGCGCAGGTGAGGTGCAATATATTTCTAAGAACATGTTTCTGACCTTGTTTTTTGCTGACGAAGTTAAGGAAATGTGGCAGTTGTGGCCCTACAACCACTGAGCAGTCGTTTCCGTTCCATTTGCTAGTACAACAAAAATCTGTATAATATCCATACCGGAATGAATTCCGGACATTCTGGCACGTTCTGTCTGGATTCGGAATGGAATTTTACTGAGAACGTCTGAGAAACAAGTTACAGCTTGTCAAAATTAGTATTTTCTGAAGCTCAGCTGAAAGCCGCATCTGATAGATTTCTTGATAGGGCTTGAAAAATGCTTTGAAGCGTTAGTGGACATGCTGAACTTGGCAAAGAAATTGCTTAGAAGCGCGTCTAGTAGCCTACGCTCGTATGTAGAGTGTCCTCATATTAATCAGATGCCTCAGGAAACGCTTCAGAAAAACTTTTTAGATCTGACTCCAATATTTGTTATGGGATTGTTTGGAGTGCTATTCACAATTATGAGGTCCATTTACCATAGTTCGAATGATTTTGGTCACGATTTTTTGGTGTGCAACGAGAGATTTGGCTCGAAGCAGTTTCATGAGTGGTAACTTGCAGCGTTTAACACCAATCTGACGCCCGTTTAACGATTTTTGATACATTACGGTAGGCTACGGTGGCTGTACCGTAGTTTGGTAGCAATTTGAGATTGGCTGAAAATTCTGCTCTGGATGTTAATTGGTGTGCCGATCACGAAATTGAGGTGTAGTTAGGACTGTGGCTTGTTTCCTAAAGAGAAAGCATTTAAAGGTAGTATACACGCTCGTAAACGTGATTGAGATAACTACGGAATTATACAAGCACCCTCATGTCGATCATTTTTTTCCGCAGGGCTACCGTAATCCTCCTTTAAAAATTTTCCAAGTGTCAGCCTGGATATGAGCACATCGTAATAGCCAACAAAAATGTTTGCACAATTTCGACCTCCTCAGCCACTCCCCAGTGGCTTCTCGATGAGAGCGGTGTGTGAAAGACTGCATACCGCTCCTCCGCCCTCTTAGGCCCCGGTCACAGTTGGATGAGCCGACGTTTCCAGCCCGGTCGATACACACAGAATGCATTGGAAATGGGATGCAAAAATCACTCGGTGTATCCCCCCCCGCACCCCCCCCCCCAACACCCCCCCCCAACACCCACCCGGTCGATACGTATGAACAACATGGTGAGGTGAAGTTGAGAAAATCACTCGTTGTATCCGACGCGGTCGATATCCATGCAATACGTGGATGACGGCGGATTAGAAAATCACCGGGTGGGCGGGTCGAAGATAAAACATTGCGTATCATTAGAAAGCTAACCTTACTGCTACCTCCGTTACTTCACCATACTCTCCTTCACTATTTCTCTGAACAGGTGCAATCCTGTCGGCCACGTAATCATCGTCATATCTAGTTGGATGCACCGAGTGATTTTCTCGATCTCACTCCATCATTTCAAACACGTATCGACCGGGTGGGTGTTGAAGGTGTTGGGGGTGCGGGGGTGTTGGGGGAGTGGGTGGGTTTGCAGATGCAAATAGCACCAACTCTGACCGGGGCCTTAGGCCCCGGTCATAAATGATGAGCCGACGTCTCCAGCCCGGTCGATACACACATAATGCATTGGAAATGGGTTGCAAAAATCACTCGGTGTATCCCCCCGCACCCCACACCCCCAACACCCACCCGGTCGATACGTATGTTTAAAATGATGGATCGAGGTTGAGAAAATCACTCGGTGTATCCAATCCAACACCCCCTCCCCCGCACCCCCGCACCCCCCATTAAAACCTTGCGTATGTGGCGCGAAATCGTAGACGTCACAGTTACCTCACATTAAACACGACATTTGAAAGGAAAGAACGAGTAGGAAAGAACGTACATTTACAATGAGAAAGATAAGGAAATTCAACTAGCTTCTGAGAAATGACATTTCATGCAGCATTTCGAGCAAGTGCGCAATTATATGTCGTACATAGTTCGAGCAAATTCCACCCCATCGTCTTTTGAAATCATTTTTAACTATCCAAAACAAGATTATTCAACAGGTAAGGCCCCGGTCAAAGTTGGTGCTATTTGCATCTGTAACCCGCCGTCACCCGCCGACACCCCCAACACCCACCGACACCCGCCCGGTCGATGCGTATGAATCAAATGGTGGGGTGAGGTTAAGAAAATCAACCGGTGTGGCCGACTAGAACTCACCGGATATGATGACGATGGTTCCATGGCCAGCAGGATTGTAGACTCTGGCCCGTAGTAAAGCCGGCAAAAATTTCAGTTCAGCCTATCTGAATCCATGTTCTGAAAAGAATTCAGATGAGCCGCACACATTTCAGACGTACGTGTTGTAGGATAGCGACCTAGGCTAAACAGAGAAAGTCGGCAACAAACAAGTTAAGCTGAATCACTCAGTCAGATCTGACTGAATCGATTCAGTCAGATCTGACTGACTTCTTGGCTAGAGAAGAGAGAAACAGCGTGCCAGGTCAGGAGTGCGCTCGAGACTGTTTTAAGGAGCAAAGGAGTAGCTTAAATATTTCAGCTGAGATTTCGGCTTATCAATGTATTATTATCAATATCAGCTTCCACGAAACAAACAGCATTTCATTTATTGAGAAACGGAGCATGGAGTTGGTCGATCCGTGAACGACCACGTAGAGAATAATGGCCTGTTGTTCTTGTCATCACAAGTATAATCATACCACCATCATCATGGCTTTGCAAGACCGACCGCTTGAATGCAATCTATCGCTCGATACGATTTCGGACTCGTCTGAACCCTGTCTGAACCAATCTCCATGTGCGACTCTCCATAAACCTCGGCATGGTAATAATCTAGATGTCTGATGATGTTGTACTCGACACGAGGTTGGTATATCTTCTTTATGGCCGACGTTTCGGAGAATTCTCCTTCTTCGGAGCCTGAAAGGATCGAATAAGATTTGTGCTTACTCGATCAAACGTCGCCTTAAACTTACCGATCCGAGAGCACAAATTTCCCCGCGTAGGTGTGAGAGAGGAAGGCAGATGAACCTCACCCAGCCAGAAACTCGCTAGTAAGCAAAACAGCGCGGAAAGTCGATAGTATGGCCGTCTCAC
The DNA here is from genome assembly GCA_029168955.1 of Aplectana chamaeleonis. Classification (NCBI taxonomy): domain Eukaryota; kingdom Metazoa; phylum Nematoda; class Chromadorea; order Rhabditida; family Cosmocercidae; genus Aplectana; species Aplectana chamaeleonis. The sequence continues at coordinate 81,137 of JAPDOI010001161.1, read as the reverse complement.
TCATTTAAGTCCGAGCAGAACATGCAGCGGAGCGGTTGGTCATGGCAAAACACAACAGTGATAGGAGATTTCGCCTGACTCAGAATGAGGAGGAGAGGCTATAGGAACGCTGTAGACCACCAATTGTGATGTTAGAAGGCTAGTCTTACGTATGGCCTGAGTTCCCGCGTTATATGCAGACCTTCTCCTTTCGATTAATCTGCGGGTCATAAGCTTGAATGAAAAATGCCTCTAATGTTTTCGCGCTGCGGTATCAGTCTCCCGAGCCATTATCTCGGCCTTGATATCAAAGCTCTCACCAAAATGGGTCATGACCCGATGCGCCCCAAGCACCGTTGTTTCCTCGCTGCCTTTCATTGCCGTCCAAGTGTTCTTTGATCCTGACATGGAGCGGCCGCGACGTTCCCCGATGTATTTCGCTGCACAGCTCACAGGAAATCATATAGACCACACCGCACGTGGTGCAATCCCCTGTCCTTGCCAGCCGGGCAAATCACACAATTGGGAGTTGTACATATGCGGTCATAAATGCGGTTTCGGACGAGACGTCTTTTAAGGTTGTTAGGAGGGATATCGACCAGAAACACGGAGTTTTTCCATTCCCGTCTTCCTTAAACATTTCCTGATTGAAATGCTCAGTTGATCGGATATGAACGGTACTTTGAAGGAATTTTCTGTTCAATTGAGCTACTCTGAGTTACATTGCAGCAACGTTGTGTTTCTTGACCTGCGCCAACTGAATTCGCTGGAGTATCCCGTTCAGATCGGCTATATCTCGAGGCCCTTCGGATAGATTCCGTTCTTTCCTCTTCTCCGCTACATACATCACTGGCTGTTCGGAACATATTCGCTATTACAGCTTTCTTTGTTTGATATGGATGTGCTGACCGAAAATGGACGATTATGTTTTTATTGTTGGGTTTGCGGTACCACTTTGTAGCATATCCTCCGTCACGCAAATGGACTTGAGCATTCAAGAAAGGCAGCCAATCTTCGACGGGTTTCTCCCTGGTGAACTTTATGCTTTCTGCCCGAGAGTTCATAATGTCAAAGCAATGATCCATCTCTTTCTGTGTGGCATAGACGATGAAACAGTCATCTATATACCTGCAATAAAGCATGAGAAGGCGGGCCAGCTCCGGAAGTTCGATTTTTCCCATATAGGCGATAGCAAGAGTGGGCGCAAGGCGCTGTCCCTTTGCCAGCCCTCTGATCTGCTTGAAATAGCGGCCACACCATCTAAAAACATTGCAGCTGAGACTCTCTTTTATGAGTGACATCAGTTGGCCAATGGATAGTCCGTACGTGTTGACTGAACGTTGGTGTTGTGTGAGTAGTTCGAAAATTGCCTGCATTGCGTGCTCGTTGCTGACATTTGTGTACAACGCAGTTACATCGAACGATTCCATAATACAGGAATTATTTAGTTGTGCGCTGCGCAAATTGTCAAGAAAACACTGAGTGTTTGGGAGATGCGCTGGAATGAAGTTAAGCAGCTGCTTCAATACACAGTTCATGAACCACGCAATTCTTTCCGTAGGACCGCCCACGCAGCTGATATTCGGCTGATAACCCGTACTTCATAAAACGGCTGAAACTTGACACACCAAGCTGTCCAGTTCTCTATCTGCTGGTGAAAACACACAAATTTCCGCAGGGTGAAGATCTGACTACAATCTCTCCCTCCGCTATCAAAGTCAGGCCGATTATCAGCTGCGTGGGCGGTCCTACGGACAGAATTGCGTGGTTCATGAACTGTGTATTGAAGCAGCTGCTTAACTTCATTCCAGCGCATCTCCCAAACACTCAGTGTTTTCTTGACAATTTGCGCAGCGCACAACTAAATAATTCCTGTATTATGGAATCGTTCGATGTAGCTGCGTTGCACACAAATGTCAGCAACGAGCACGCAATGCAGGCAATTTTCGAACTACTCACACAACACCAACGTTCAGTCAACACGTACGGACTATCCATTGGCCAACTGATGTCACTCATAAAAGAGAGTCTCAGCTGCAATGTTTTTAGATGGTGTGGCCGCTATTTCAAGCAGATCAGAGGGCTGGCAATGGGACAGCGCCTTGCGCCCACTCTTGCTATCGCCTATATGGGAAAAATCGAACTTCCGGTGCTAGCCCGCCTTCCCATGCTTTATTGCAGGTATATAGATGACTGTTCCATCGTCTGTGCCACACAGGAAGAGATGGATCATTGCTTTGACATTCTGAACTCTCGGGCAGAAAGCATAAAGTTCACCAGGGAGAAACCCGTCGAAGATTGGCTGCCTTTCTTGAATGTTCAAGTCCATTTGCGTGACGGAGGATATGCTACAAAGTGGTACCGCAAACCCAACAATAAAAACATAATCGTCCATTCTCGGTCAGCACATCCATATCAAACAAAGAAAGCTGTAATAGCGAATATGTTCCGAACAGCCAGTGATGTATGTAGCGGAGAAGAGGAAAGAACGGAATCTATCCGAAGGGCTCGAGATATAGCCGATCTGAACGGATACTCCAATTCGGTTCGCGCAGGTCAAGAAACACAACGTTGCGCAATGTAACTCAGAGTAGATCAATTGAACAGAAAATTCCCTTCAAAGTACCGTTCATATCCGATCAACTGAGCATTTCAATCAGGAAATGTTTAAGGAAGACGGGAATGGAAAACTCCGTGTTTCTGGTCGATATCCCTCCTAACAACCTTAAAAGACGTCTCGTCCGAAACCGCATTTATGACCGCATATGTACAACTCCCAATTGTGTGATTTGCCCGGCTGGCAAGGACGGGGATTGCACCACGTGCGGTGTGGTCTATATGATTTCCTGTGAGCTGTGCAGCGAAAAATACATCGGGGAACGTCGCGGCCGCTCCATTTCAGGATCAAAGCACACTTGGACGGCACTGAAAGGCAGCGGGAAACAACAGTGCTTGGGGCGCATCGGGTCATGACCCATTTTGGTGAGAGCTTTGATATCAAGGCCGAGATAATTGCTCGGGAGACTGATACCGCAGCGCGAAAAACATTAGAGGCATTTTTCATTCAAGCTTATGACCCGCAGATTAATCGAAAGGGAGAAGGTCTGCATATAACGCGGGAACTCAGGCCATACGTAAGACTAGCCTTCTAACATCACAATTGGTGGTCTACAGCGTTCCTATAGCCTCTCCTCCTCATTCTGAGTCAGTCGAAGTGAGGCTTATCGGGCGTATCATGTCGAAATCTCCTATCACTGTTGTGTTTTGCCATGACCAACCGCTCCGCTGCTTGTTCTGCTCGGACTTAAATGAGCGAGACGGCTATACTATTGACTTACCGCGCTGTTTTGTTTACTAGCGAGTTCCTGGCTGGGTGAGGTTCATCTGCCCTCCTCTCTCACACCCACGCGGGGGAAATTTGGGCTCTCGAATCGGTAAGTTTAAGGCGACGTTTGATCGAGTAAGCGCAAATCTTATTCGATCCTTTCAGGCTCTGAAGAAGGAGGTTTCTCCGAAACGTCGGCCATAAAGAAGATATACCAACCTCGTGTCGAGTACAACATCATCAGACACCTGTCTGAATCGTTTCGGGCTCATCTTATCACCCATTCAGATAATCCTGACTGAGTGGTGGGTTTACTACGGGCCTCTGTTTCATTCCAAGTGAACTCATGTTTTCGGTTATCATAGCGCGGAGCGGTGGCTTTTTCGTTGAAACCTCTTTATCGCTCCAGCCGCGAAGCGGCTGGAGAGGTTTGGTTTTGCCTAGGCCTTGTGATCACTTTGATTTTTATAAAATAGTTTATGGAATCTTTGAAACTAAATTTCTCAAGATTTCTTTCTGGATATAAGCGAAGGGGTCCAGAATACACCTGCTCTCCGAATTTCAACAAAATCGGTTCACAAATAACAAAGTTGTGAGCCCGAAAGCTTAAGAAAATTTCATGGTGTGCGCCGTAGGCCGTAGGCCGTGGGCCGTAGGCCGTCACGCTTTTCAGTTCTCACTGCTAATAGCCACTGCCAATGGTCGAAGGCAATCAACTTGGCAGACAGGTAAGTTGGTAGTGCGTAGGCTGGTAAGTGATCGATTTGTAGGTGAGTGAAGATTCTGATGGCATCATCGGGACGTCGCGAAAAGTGCTTCGGGCTCCTGATGACGTCATCACGACATCGTCAGAAGTGCTTCGGGCTTCTGATGACGTCATCAGGACGTCGTCAAAAGTGCTTTGGTTTGATGACGTCATCGTGACGTCGTCAGAAGTGCTTCGGGCTCCTGTTGACGTCATCGTGACGTCGTCAGAAGTGCTTCGGGCTCCTGATGACGTCATCGTGACGTCGTGAAAATGCTTCAGGCTTCTGTTGACGTCATTGGGACGTCGTGAAAAGTGCTTCGGGCTCCTCATGACGTCATCGGGACATCGTGAAAAGTGCCTCGGGCTCTTGATGACGTCATCGGGACATCGTGAAAAGGGCCTCGGGCTCTTGATGACGTCATCGGGAGATCGTGAGAAATGCTTCGGGTTTCTGATGACGTCATCTGGACATCGCGAAAAGTGCTTCGGGATTCTGATGACGTCATCGTGACGTCGTCAGAAGTGCTTCGGGCTCCTGATGACGTCATCGTGACGTCGTGAAAAGTGCTTCGGGCTTCTGATGACGTCATTGGGACGTCGTGAAAAGTGCTTCGGGCTTCTGATGACGTCATCGGAACGTCGTGAAAAGTGCTTCGGACTCCTCATGACGTCATCGGGACATCGTGAAAAGTGCTTCGGGCTCTTGATGACGTCATCGGGAGATCGTGAAAAATGCTTCGGGTTTCTGATGACGTCATCTGGACATCGCGAAAAGTGCTTCGGGCTTCTGATGACGTCATCGGGACGTCGTCAAAAGTGCTTCGGGCTTCTGATGACGTCATCGGGACGTCGTGAAAAGTGCTTCGGGCTCCTGAGGACGTCATCACGACATCGTCAGAAGTGCTTCGGGCTTCTGATGACGTCATTGGGACGTCGTGAAAAGTGCTTCGGGCTCCTGATTACGCATCGGGACGTCTTGAAAAAGTGCTTCGGGATTCTGATGACGTCAATGGGACGTCGTGAAAATTGCTTCGGGCTCCTGATGACGTCATCAGGACGTCGTCAAAAGTGCTTCGGGCTCCTGAGGACGTCATCACGACATCGTCAGAAGTGCTTCGGGTCTCTGATGACCTCATTGGGACGTCGTGAAAAGTGCTTCGGGCTTCTGATGACGTCATCGGGACGTCGTCAGAAGTGCTTCGGGCTGCTGATTACGCCATCGGGACGTCTTGAAAAGTGCGGGACTATCCTAGACGGGGGGGGGCACTCAAGATTAAAGTCAGAAATAGAATGAACGACCGATCTGTAACGCTATCAATCGAAGTATTTCTACAGAACTTCATCAACAACAATGATTGATAGCAGCATCGAACATCTTTTGTCAGGTTTTCCATTCATTTTCACGAGCGAATCGTGGGTGCCCCCCTCCCCGTCTATGATAGTCCCAAAAGTGCTTCGGGCTTCTGATGACGTCAGCGGGGCGTCGTGAAAAGTGCTTCGGGTCTCTGATGACGTCATCGGGACGTCGTGAAAAGTGCTTCGGGCTTCTGAAGACGTCATCGGGACGTCGTGAAAAGTGCTTCGGGCTCCTGAGGACGTCATCACGACATCGTCAGAAGTGCTTCGGGCTTCTGATGACGTCAGCGGGGCGTCGTGAAAAGTGCTTCGGGCTTCTGATGACGTCATCGGGACGTCGTGGAAACCCGGAGAGTGGGCAGGTGCTTTCGGGATTGCTGGTCATCCGAGAAATTGTGCAGGACACCCTGTAGAGTGATTAGGAGTCCCGGACCCGTCACTGGTCATCCGGAAATTTGTGCAGGTTACCCAAAAGAATGAGCAAGAGTTTTGAGCTTTGCGCTAGCCGTCTGAGATAGTGTGCTGGATGCATCGGAATTTGCGAAGGAGTCCGAGAACACATTGAAAAACTTTTTTAAAAATGTGCTGATGACAAGCATAGCGTGCAGAAAGCTTGAGATATTATGTAGGTCATGTCGCCAGGCTGCTCTTCTGTTTCGTAACGCGCTTAATCTATTCACCCAACCCCATTTTGAGTGCTCGCTCATTCTTCTTCACCAGCCTACTGTTTTTTTTTCTGCAATAAATGGTACTTACTTATCAGCATCTAAATTCAAAAACAAATTGTTAGAGCTATCTCCATTCGCAACTCCTTTTTCATATCAAATTCATGGAATCGAAGCGGTTGTTCTGCGAAGGAATGGGGCGGCGCAAACGAACTAATGAGTATGGAAAACTGCTTTGTTCCACTAATGTGAAAGTGTCCAAATGGAATGGAAGGTAGTTTCTGACTGTGCAGGTTTTGAGTTATGAAGTTTCATTCGCAAGCGAAGAACTGCGGGCAGATTCTGCATCCGGCTGGAGGCCAGCAGGCTTTCATGATTATCGACCGGGCTGGCTACGTCTGAGCGACCAACTATCACCGGGGCCTAAGGCCCCTGTCAGAGTTGGTTGAGAGAATCACCGTGGCCGACCCGTTCGATACGAATGAAAAATATGAAGGTTGCAAATAACACCCGGTGTAGCCAGCTGTGGCTGACGCGATCAACATGAATGAATTATGTAAAACGATATCATGGATATCACTCATTTATTAGCTTATATCATGTGAACATCGGTCGCGCAAGCCACATCGGGTGATTTTTTTGAGATAGTTTTATAATAGGTTGGGTCATTGATTCTTGTGATCACAGAAAGAGGACTGATCTAACGGGGAGATGAAGAGGTTTTTGTTCTAAATTCTTGCATGGGATATTACTGCGTAATATCAAGAAAAAGTGAACAATTCTGTAAAAAAGGTGTCCCAAGCAAAAGTGGTTTTGGTTCGCGTTACAAACGTTTCAACAAAAGGAACAATAGGGAAGTGGAATGAGGAGAGTGTACAAAAATGAAAAATATCCTCTAAAAACTCTTTTCTTGGTCGAAACTTCTAAACAGCGGAAACAAACCGTTGCGGTTCTCTATGAGGAAGCGCTTTTGGCTGCATAAAGGACTTTGATTATGTGAGTGCCGATAAAATATGTATATATCGCTTCCTCATACAGAACCGCAACGGTTTGTTTCCGCTGTTTAGAAGTTTCGGCCAAGAAAAGAGTTTTTAGAGGATATTTTTCATTTTTTGTACACTCTCCTCATTCCACTTCCCTATTGTTCCCTTTTTGTTGAAACGTTTGTAACGCGAACCAAACCACTTTTGCTTGGGAGACCCCTTTTTTACAGATCACTAGTTATATTTCACCGAGGCCCACCGCTCCGCTGCTGGTGGTAATCGAAATCAACAGGTCACTATGGATGTACCAGAGCTTACCTGTTTTGAGAAATAGTCGAAGAGAGGGAAGAAATGGAGGTAGCAGGGTGGATGGCTTCCAGGTGATTCGCAATGTTTGATTATCGGAGCAGCCGGCGATTTTCTCACCCCGCCATCCACGAATTGCAAAGATATCAACCACGTTGCCCACATCGGGTAATTTTGTCAACCTTACCCCACCACTTGTTTGTGGTCTACCCCCATCGCAAAGGAAGTCAAGTTGCGCGTCTACCTATCCGCTATTCGCCCTATCATGATGTACGGATCGGAGACGTGGGCAGCACCGAAGACGCTGATGGAAAGGTTGGATTGCACGGAGAGGAAGCTGTTTAGACCCTTGCTCGGATATTTCTGGCCGCGGATTTGCCACAACGAAGATCTCTACAACGAGATTGACGCCTTACATCTACGTTTGACACGAGGGAGGTGCCAACATCTCCCAATGCCATCTCAAGCGGCAACGGAAGGTCGTCTTCGTCTGTTTGGGCATATTTTGAGAAGAACGCCAGATCGTCTTGTTCAACACGCTCTAAGGATGCTTCCAAGTCCTGTCTGGAAACGGCCGCGTGGACGTAAGCGAAAGTTTTGGACGGATGTGGTGAAGGAGGATTTGAAATCACTCGGCATTGAAAGGCAATTCAGGCGCGATGTTTTACTTCGCAGGAAGTGGAATAGTGATCAATGGATGGATTGTGTTCAAATTGTGGCTGAGGACCGTGACAAATGGACACGGCTGACTACTAGGACGGCACACCTCGGTGAAGATGCGGAATGACCGCGTCAGGCGAAAGCCAACCGATTAAGTCAAGTAAGTCACCCCACCACTTTCTTCATACGTATCGACCGGGCGGGTATCGGCGTGTGACGGCTGGTGTTGACAGGCCACACCGGCAGTTTTTTGCACCCCATTCAGAATGCTTCCTGTGTGTATTGACCGGGCTGGCTACGTCGGCTTAACAAACTTTGACAGGGGCCTAAAGGCTACAAAACCACAAAAAATAGGGAAGAATGCTGAAAAAATGTTCTTTCTTTGCTACCCCAGCGCCGTCCGCAACTGTTCGTCTTTTTTACGTGGAATTGCGTCCGCCCGGAAGATTTGAAATCAGTCCACGAAGCGACTTCAATTCACGTTACGGAGCAATTTGAGGCCGTTGCAGTATCGTTGGTCGCTTCCACTTTAATTCGAAGCGACCAGCTATGAAAGAGGCTCTACATTTTAGCAGAATTCGATCAAATGCATATACATACCCTTACCCAAGGGAGTCTTCAGCAAAATCTGTTTTCAGATCCGGAGAAGGCGGGCCAGAAATAACCAGAAAAGATTGATCGTCTTTCTAATCCGATAGATTACCATGCGAGGTTCCCTAGTCAGTTTGTGGGACGTGCAACATTACACACTAGGCTTACTGAGCCAAATAAACTGCTCTTCCGTAACTGTAGACGGGTGGCAACGGAACTGCCTTTATGTATATTGTTACAATTCATGTCGCCTAATTCATCATAATTTCCAGGTCCCGTGCAATATGACTATTAATGGAGGTATGCTCACATTTTATAAAAGGTGAGGGAAGCTTTTTGCTTGTAATTAGCAGAAATGAATCACCTATAATTGTAAACATGAAGTTGTTACGGAAATCTAGTGTATGGCAAGGATCAACTTGCCATCGCAGCGAACGAATCGCGCCGGTGGCAATGAAAAGGGGTCTGCAGAGTTGCACAGACCGGCGACTGGTCGTCGAGCGTCAGCCTTGACGCTGCTGCAAAAATGTTTACGAACGATATAGTCGCCGCGTTGGTTGCCGCTCGCTGGCAGTAAAGCATGGCCATCGCGGTGTCAAAACACTGCGGTGCCCCCTTCAGGCCGCGTCGGTCGCACTCGTCGCCGAATGTAACCGAGATTGCATCACCCAGCTCTGTTTTGCTGCGAGCAACACCGCGACTTCATTTCTGCAGACCCTTAAAGGCGACCAATAATGATGCCTTCATCGCATCTCTGAGTTGCTGTGTTAAAAGTAGCATCTTGACGTTACTCCATGATGGCGCTAAGACTATTGGTATATTGTCTATGACTTGTACATATCAATGAGGCTAGTGTCAATCACCTCGTGAGGATTGATTTCTGAAACGCTTCTTTGATGATTCCCCGGTTGTAAAAATTTTGGGCTCGATGAACCAGAAGACCACAAGACAGCCGCCATAATCTTCGGCGCTGACAGTCCCAGTGTATACGTCTTTGATGTAAATTAGCCGAGTGCGTAGAATGATCTTCCTTAAAGGCAGTTTCACGATAAAAAAATGTTTTTCAGTAGTGGAGGGGCACACTGTAACGGTGACGTCGAAAGAACGCATGAAAACGAGCCAAGAAAAGCTCTAAAAGAGCCCGAAGTTGCCACTTCGAGCGCAAGGCAAACCCCAAAAGCGCAACACACGCCCACCGACGTGAACAAATGAATGCTCGAGATCGTGAGATGAGCGATGATTTCCAGTCATTAGCCCCGTTGTTCCCTTCACTCTCAACTTCTCTCTTTACTCAGGTCAGCTCGCATACATCGGATGCAAAAGACGGAAGGTACAAGCCTCGGACAACTCGTCCACCATGTTTTCTTAGTTCAATTTTTGATACACCATAACTCCGTTCCCAGAAGGTCTTGTGATATTTCAGAGACATCATTGGAATCAACATGGGGCCGTTTTCAAGATAGGCGGAAAAACAGAAAAACGATTTTTATCGTGAACACTGCCTTCAATCCTTGCGTCTGGCAGTATATCTGTTGTCCAGTGCTCCATTGTGGGGACCCTAACTTCTCTATAAGGGGAAACTAGAACAATACTAAATTTTGTTCTCCTTGCTAGACATGGTCTGAGGCCCTCGAATAGCTTTTTAAGGCTTTGACCGGCCAAAGGAGAGAATGTCCCCAGACGAACGGAACACTTCTGCAAACTGGCGATTGAAAAAGAGGCTACTTCTGGCACGCGTTTCGACGAACAGAGAGCAGGCAATATCGTACCCTTTAGAGGCAGCATGAACGATTTCAAACGTGGTTGAGATAATAGCGTGAATAGAACCGTACGGCTTACAACATGATGTCTACGCATTTTGAAGCGTCAGAAACGGCCCACAGTGCAGTAGCAAGTTTGGCCCCGCCCGTATTTTTACGCCCCTGTATTTGCCCTTTTCCTCCAACGCAAGGTTGCTGGGTCATCTTCACCGTCGGTACTGCTGGTGGATGGCCTAACAAGTAAACCACACGTCACTGAGGGCGAAGATGACCCAACAACCCTGCGTTGGACGAAAAGGACAAATACAGGGGCGTGAAAATACGGACGGAGCCAAACTTGCTACTTCTGTAACTGCATTGTGGGTCATTTTTGACGCTTCAAAATGCGTAGGCAATATGTTGTAAGCCATACGTTTCGATTGAAGTTGTTATCCCAACCACGCTTACGAGCGTGTATGCTGCCTTTAACGCTAATTTCCTCAAGGCAAGCGTTGAAGTAGGGGCTAAACTTTGCAGGTGAGTTAGAATCCCATTGACCTCCCATATCGAGGTTTACTCTGCCCTAGGCGGTCTAACCTGGCTAGGACCTTTCATAAACCTGCTAAGGAAATCTCACCCAGAGACATTCCGAACAACAAGTCAAGCAGAGTAGTGATGGTGGCTTTGTGAGAAGCCACTGTTGAGCAACCCTTCGCGAGTCTGTCGAAACAAAATTGCATATCGTGACGTGTGTAGCTTTATGGCCAATGGTTCACCTTTGCGACACGCGTTGCTCTACACAGCGACAGCGACTGCCTGTCGTGAAGCTCCCGCCCTTTAAACGTCGCTATCGCAGTGCGCTGCACATCAACAGCGACAGTGGCAGTGACTGTCGTGAATGACTCACGGTATTCCGGATGGGTATATAAACCGTCCCGGCGGGCTAGCGGCTTCAGATGGTCAGATCGCCTTAGGGCGGCCTTCGTGCCTTCGTCATACTATTCTTCTATCTGTTATTATGAAATGTCGTAATGAGTCGGTTGATTGCTTATTTGTCTACCTCGTTTCTATGGAGAACCACCAGTGTATCAAAACACGGTGCATCGGAACCGGATGCTTCGAAATCTGGGAAAAAGACAAAGTCGAAATGTAAAATGAAACGCATTTTTTGAATATTTGCAATGATAGTAAAAAGTAAACCGGTATTCGTCTATCGAACTTGAAATTCCTGCAATTGCACTGCCTTTTTGATAATTTAGTTGCCATTTTCTACCTCAGGGATGCGTTCCAAGAACGTTCCCACGACGCTGTGGGAGGAAAAGCAGCCTCACCATGGACAAATTTGCTTTCCATGGATGCGAATTATAACTGAAAATTGCTCCCACGTGGCCGTGGCTACGTTTACATGGACGCGTTCTGCCATGGGAATGTTCTTGGAACGCACCCCAGGTCAGTTGATCGGCTGACGATCTCTATCTTTCGGCAACTTAGAATTGAATTTTAAAGCTATTTCTTTACGTCGTCTTAATCATCTGATCGCTTTCATATTCCTAGGCTTTGTTTGCGTTTTATCCCATCGTCTATGGTAAATTGTTGTAAACCATGTACATGGCGGGGTATCGGACACCAGAGGTCCGTTCAAGCGCTCATTTGAGGAGGCTCGTTACCTAGGTGTTTTCCTTATTCATGCGTGAGGGTTGTCGGACACCAGAGCGCCGACCGGGTGCTTCATCTGGAAGGCCCGTTAATAGCAGCTAATCGAGGGTTAGTTTGCACCTATAGTCGTCCAAGTACGACTTCCATTGGAGAGAGTTCCAGCCGGGCGGACTGAAGGTCTGCCTATTCTTTTTTTCTCCGTTGGAAATCGTAAATGAAATTGAGTTTGTATAGGAAAACGCAGGGCTAATGGAATCTGTGATTTGAGCGAACATTTTTTTGCCATTACTGATGATATTTCGCAATTTCTCCATTATATTCGGTGATTTCCTTCGGTTAATCACTTGTTCGTGACTTACGTCGAAAGAGGGAAAGTGCACTGGATATGTTTATCTGCATTCCAACGACACAGTAACCTCGAAATCTCGTCGGAATCAGCTTTCATCACCGATCACACCAGGGAATTCGCGTAATCACGGAACGACGAGTCTTTCTGCGATAAGCGAAGTAGCGGTTGAAAATATCCCGTGGCTCGACAGCCGACGACGCCCTACCCCGCATTCCAATGTCCACATGATCGGCATGACAGATAAGCTCGGAGCTTTCCCACCACGGCTCGAGTCGGCGACGGTCTACCCGCATTCCAATGTCCGCGCGATAGCATGAGTCATAGGAACGGTATCTCATTATCGCCGCGCGGCGAAAGCGCGGTGAATCCGCGACGTATCAATTGGCGTTCCCAGCTTGCGTTATCAGAACAACAATCTCAAGCCGAGGTGTGCGCTAGCATCCACATCCATTTACTTCATTCTTCTTCTTGATGGCAACCCTGACCAGGTTGGATATGATTCATGCTAAGCGGAGGATTGGTTTCCGGCTAAATAGAGTGGCACGATTTATTTCGGCAAGTGAGATTTATAGCCAAGATGGGTCTTTCCTGAGGACAGGTACGTCTTACTGTCGTTTAGCGAAACATCGTAACTTCAATGATGAACGAACTACGTAAACTTATAAATAAGGTAACCCAGATTATGACGGAAACGCATCGTACTCTACTCTTAATGGAATTACGACCCGAAGAACAGGATAGGGCTGTAGAGTTGACCCGGGATTTTAGAATGTACTTCGAAAGGAAAGATGGGGACCGTATAGTTGCACAAGGTTCTTCTTTGGTACATGGACTAGAAATTCGTCTGCTTGAGCTAAGTCTAGCGTACATGCAACGTTTCGTTGGGTAGAAGTTACTTTGTTTCGTACATAAGGCGCATGCGTCGAGACAACTGTTAAGACTGTTGAAATTTACTACTTTTTTATAAATATCGCACTCGCTGTGAAACAGCTCCATGAGCAACTTCACAACGACGATGTTAACGTAAAGCTGCTATTGCAGCAGATGGATAAAATACCGCAATCTTCAGAGGATGCCTTCCAATTACGAGCTACCTTTAATGACCTAATATCCATTTTAGTGCCGCTTTCTCGTGCTGAAAATCATATTGATGCAATCGAATATAAAACCAAAGTTCGGCATAAGTTCCCCGTTCCCCCTTACAACGAAAATTATTATCAAAGGAATACGATGATTCAGTATGCTGAACAATGGAGAAACTCATGTCGGAACAAGTCCGAAATAACGCAAGTCTACGCGCAATCTTTGATTCGCGAACTCAATACCCAACTCGAAACCCTCCATAATGATGCCATCGAAAAAGAGGTAATCCGTAACTATTGTACACCCACTATGCGATTTCCTAACCTTTCTCGTTATGAAGGAAAATTTTCGCTATCGAACCGTTTCGCATGTCGGACGATGGCGTAGAAAACGAAAAAGGGTTAGTAGAGATTCGGAATAAAGTTAGGCGAGTGTAACGATCCCTTGTTCAGGCCGCGGCAAGGAAAGCGCGTTCCGATATTGCCATCGTCGAAAATCAGCTGCAGCGACTACTCACTATGGCGGACTTCACAAACGTGCTCGGAACGAAAGGAGCCACGTCTTCGCAATCGGCAGTCTCCACGTGCCTAACGCCGCAGACACCGAAAGGACCCGGTCCCCAAGTTGCACCGCTGCCACTTCCTCCGCCCGTCATTGAAAGGGGACGCTGCGAATTCATGTGCAACTCATCCACGCATGTGTTTGCTACGGATTGCGACGTATATGTCACGATTCTGGCGCGCACAAACCGCATGGCTGAGCTTCACATCTGCACACGTTGTTTTCAGCAGCATTCACCCTCAACGTCTGCTGGAGGTGAACCCTGTAAACTCGTGCCATGCTACTACTGCACGGCAGCGAAAAGAGAAATTAGATCGCACGTGTCAGCGCTCTGCCCGTATATGTTCCACCCGTGAAGTGGAGTCGCGATGCAATTCGAAACTCGTAAATTGACGCTGTTCATCGAATACTCATGATCTGTCTTGCAGCGACAACGGCGATGATGCACTTTGTTCGAGTAAAGCTGGGCCAGTGGCAAAGTCGTCACAAGACTGATTCGAATGTTTATTGCTTTGTTGTGATTTGGTCGATTTGTGAAATCGGATTGATCTCAGTTTTGTCGATTTTTTTGGGGGGTTTTGTGTTATCCCCACCTGGCTGATTTTGTGGAAAACCGCGAGGGAGCCAGAAGTGATGCACACGCTCGGGCCGGAGAGTTCGTACATATTTATCCTGTCCCCAACTTCGCAAAACTCGTGCCAGGCCAACTGTGAGGGTCACTCCTCGGCAGAATGGAGGGCATAGGGTGGCACACTAAAGATAGTGACGAATTCACTTCCGGTTAGATGTATAACCTATCGTAATGAACCCTCGTAATTTACTCGGAACTCTCGTGAGGCCGGAGTGTCGTGAATGACTCACGGTATTTTGGATGAGTATATAAACCGCCCCGGCGGGCTAGCGGCGTCAGATGGTCAGATTGCCTTAGAGCGGCCTTCGTGCCTTCATCATACTATTCTTCTATCTGTTATTATGAAATGTCGTAATGAATCGGTTGATTGCTTATTTGTCTACACGGTTCTATGGAAAACCACCGGTGTATCAAAACAGTGACAGGCTTCGGTACATTTGCAGTATGTCAGCTCACGGCACTGGCGGTAACAGTCATCAGGTGTCCGTCGCAGCGACGGACACTCGACAACTGTAACGGCCAGTGCCGTGAGCTGACATACTGCAAATGTTTGCTCGCTCTTGACTCATGACGAAATCGAGCTGCGACTTTTCGTCGGCGACCAAGGATCTGACGTCAACGAAGTGGACGAAGAAAACCTCTCCCTACGTCTTGACGCTGGCGAGGAACTCGAGTCCTGCATCACTCTGAGAACTCAGACTCTGGGGGGGGGGGGGCAAGCGCCGGACAATAGAGCCCGTTTTCGACTTGGGGAGCGACAGCGCAGGCCTCCCCGAGGGGGCTTCAGGAGGCCCTGCTCTCCTCCGGCGCTTGCCCCCCCGAGAGGAAGAGAGGGAAAAGATGGGAAGAAGTCGTAGAAGGTAGTTTACGACAATAGAGGCCAGAGAAGGCATCTATCACGTGCTCGAGCGGTATAAAAGGCGCCTCACCTCATGGACTCAGACTCTGCGGGGGGGCAAGCGCCGGACAATAGAGCCCGTTTTCGACTTGGGGGAGCGACAGCGCAGGCCTCTCCCTGAGGGGGCTTCAGGGAGGCCCCTGCTCTCCGGCGCTTAGCCCCCCCGAGAGGAAGAGAGGGAAAAGATGGGAAGAAGTCGTAGAAGGTGTTTACGACAATAGGAGGCCAGAGAAGGCATCTATCACGTGCTCGAGCGGTATAAAAGGCGCCTCACCTCAAGGAGAGCCGCATTCGGCCCAACAGGGCCGGCCCTGGACGGCGACTTCTGAGTCACTGTCAGAAAGGGATATTTTGGAGGGAAGCGGAGACGCTTTCCGGAGGAAGGTGACGTCACTGCTCCGGTAGTCAGACGTCACTGCTCCGGAGCCGTGACGTCATGGCTCCGGGGCAGTGATGGGGGAGCTTCAAAGCAGTGACAGGGGGCTTCAGGGCAGTCACAGGGGCTTCAGGGCAGTCACAGGGGGCTTCAGGGCAGTCACAGGGGAGCTTCAGGGCAGTCACAGGGGGCTTCAGGGCAGTCACAGGGGGAGCTTCAGGGCAGTCACAGGGGGCTTCAGGGCAGTGACGGGGGCTCCGATCAAGCCAATTGTCGCTCCGGCGGTAGCCCCCGATTGGGGGGGCAAGCGCCGGTGCCCGGAGAAGGTTGCCCCCTGAAGAGCTGCGCCAACCCTCCAGTGTATGAGGAGAGCCGCATTCGGCCCAACAGGGCCGGCCCTGGACGGCGACTTCGAGTCACCGTCAGAGAGGGATATTTTTGGAGGGAAGCGGAGACGCTTTCGGGGGAGGGTGACGTCACTGCTCCGGTGTCAGACGTCACTGCTCCGGAGCCGTGACGTCATGGCTCTGGGGCAGTGATGGGGGCCGCAAAGCAGTGACAGGGGCTTCAGGGCAGTCTGCAGGGGCTTCAGGGCAGTCACAGGGGGCTTCAGGGCAGTCACAGGGGGCTTCAGGGCAGTCACAGGGGGGGCTTCAGGGCAGTCACAGGGGGCTTCAGGGCAGTGACGGGGGCTCTGATCTGCCAAATTGTCACTCCGGCGGTAGCCCCTGATTGGGGGCAAGCGCCGGTGCCCGGAGGGCTGCCCTGAAGAGCTGCGCTAGCCCTCCAGTGTATGAGAAGGAGAGTATTTTGATGCATCAAAATCAATAGCTATCGAAGCATCAGCGTTTAATTACAACTAGGGTTGCTAGCACAACTGAAAGACAAGCGACCAATGTGAGAACGATGTTAGAGTCCTTCTATAACGAAAAATTATGAGCTGGCCCTTCTCTAGGGAGAAAGTTTGGAGTCTCCTCCGCAGTTGGAAGGTTTCACTGCCTTGATTGCAAGTTAGGCCCGCAACATAGAAAGGGAGCGAGGAGCCCATGGGTGTCGCTTCGCGCTCGAACCAGCGTAGAATAGATCCCCCACAAAGAACGATCAGTGGGCAAAATGGGGTTTTTGGGTGTGATAGGCCACGCGTTCACTTGGATCTACCCACATCGATCATCGATTGGTTGGGCAACACATTCGTTTTTCCCTTGACTCCACAACGTTTTCAAGCATGAGAGACCAAACTGAACTCACAAGCAAAGCCTAACTGACAGTTGCGAGCTATAGAATATATTCATCGGACATTTCTGGAGAGCTCTCAATTTCGATTATCATCTCAAGAGGAGCGGCGGAAAATGGTGAAATAAGGTTGACGCTTAAGATAATTCGACGGAGAAATCTGTTGGTCGCTGCTGGTGACCATCAGAATCGAGAGCTCCTATGAGTAAATTCGAGTTCTTCCCCCAAACTTTGTGGCGAATACCAGAGCTCTACTTTGGAGCTAGTAGACAAATAATAGGGGCAGGGCAAATATTGTCTAGCTTTACGTCGTTCGCTCAGCTGCCTGCCCTCTTCGCCCAGATATCACTGAGCAGCTTGCTCATAGCAAAAAGCTCCTCGCTCGTCAAAAATCGACCAAATGATGCTCAGCGGCAAATGTGTTAGAACCAAATAACGCTAGTTATCGGGGCCGTTTGATACAAATGAGGCCGGCGACGACAACGGTCTGGCTGGCAGCGTCTTGTCTTTCGGCCCGCTTTTAGACCACTTAAAGGCATCGTACGCGCTGAAAACCACTCACCGTTTTTTCGGTTCAAATGATTCTCTGGGCCCACCTAAGAACGTAGGGAGAGTTTGTTTGGTTGAAAACGCCTTGTTGTGGAGATAATTGAGCTTGAATGTCTTAAATTCCGTCAAAAGAGGCCGGCCCTCCGTCAGTCATCTGACACAATTTGCTGTCAGCCATCATATAAGTAAATTTTCAACTTTTGGTACAGTGCAACCGAGGGGAAGTTGATGGAATATACCAAACAATTACGTGAAGAATGACTTTTCTACACACATCGATTAACTTCTCCTTCTCAACAAATCACTTGAAAGAAAGATAAACTTCATTTGACCTTGAGATCGTCGGTCAAAACAGCTATCTCTAACGATCCACTCTTCCTTTGCCAAAAGTCGATCGAGATATTTTGGGTCTAAAAAGGGGGTTTACAGTGGATTTTTCGCGGTTTTTTCAACGTAGATGTTCTATAGGGAACTATAGCTCTCATTATACATGGAAAACTCAAAAACGAAATCCATCGTGAACGATGCCTTTGAGCTTGCAATAATTGATGTCTGAACACCATTGCACCTACATATCTCCAGGACTTCGCATGTGGTGTTCTGGCAATGGATAAATCAGACATTCAACGCAGTCGTCAACTATACAAATCGCAGTGGACCTAACCCGGTGAGAAATAGATAGATAAAATCATGCTAGAGACTGCAGAAAAGTGCCAATAGTCCCTGATATGTATTCACTAGGGATCCCATTTTACACTTGCAGGAGCCTTCTGTATTTTCTGATCATGATTTTTGATAAGAACTGTTCTAGGTTTCTAAGGAACGATTATTTACTTCGTATTGCTTTGCTACCGGTGGAGCAATGGCAGCTGCTCTGGGTGGTAACGCCATGCTGGCGAGAATGCCGGTGAGGGTTCCGCGAGAATACATTTTGACTACTGCTGAGCTACTTCTTATCCGGATTCGGCAGCTGCTGAGATTCTCTCAATTAATTAGTATCCTAGTACTAAGTGTGAAAATATCTTATTTAGAATCCACCGAAACTCGTGGCGGCGTTAGTCCCATTCGTTGCGGTGGCTGCTGCTAATGCCATTAACATTCCAATGATGAGAAGCAAGTGAGTTTAGTATTGTTACACCACTAGATACTGTCATCGATAAGTAACAGCTACTGCGTAAAGGTAAAATTTCAGTTCATAGAAAGTCAGCAACATCATTTGTGCCATCATGTATAAACGTGTAGATGCATTGACGGCGAGAGCGGGAGGTGTCTGGTTCATTTCAAGTAAACTCCTGTTTGCGATTATCACAGCGCGGAGTGGTGGCTTTTCCATCGGAACCTCTTCATGACTAGTTACATTTCAACGAGGCTCACCGTCCACTGCTGGCGATAATCGAAATCAACAGATCACTGGAAGTTTTTCAGAGGCTGCCTTCACGTAGTTATTTCCTAGCCTGCTTCCATGATCTCTTCGCGGTAATGGAGTCAGCGCAGCACATATAATAGTTTCTCCCAAACTGGCTGATTGTATTGTGATAAAGCGCTTACGCTTAGGGAAGCTCGCCTTGACTCCTGTACACTCCCCCTTTCGTCGGGCCGGACCCGAGGAGTTTTGGGTGAAATGCGCTCTTCAAGAATGCTTCAGACATAAAGGCACAGTCCCACCTAAGCGTAAAAATTTCGCAGGTCTCCATATAGTAGTGAAGCAGACCCTCTTTGTGTAACACCTGACGAGTGCAAACTCTCAAATCCTTCGAATAAGCGAGATATAGGAAGAAACCACTCTGGCCCGCTCTTTACAAAATGCCACTTTAGCACGCCACTCTTCTGACACCTTCCGAGGGAAAAAGAGGCGCAATGATTTCCAGGAACAACCTCTTTCTTACCTTACCTCTCACCGTGTCTTCATTCAGGTTCGCTCCCGTGCACGCGTTGCGAATGATGGGAAATACAGACCTCGGATTACAACACTTCCGAATTTAGACATTTTTCAATAAGGCACAACTATGATCGCAACTTGTTTTAAGCGATTCCGAGATGAACATATAATTTTAGCGCGTGACAGTTTGCGAACTTAGTAGGAAATCTAACAAGCGATTTTTTAGACGTATTGTGCCTCAAAGGCGACTTGTCCTCAAAAATAATACGGTCATTGGAAACTGAAGACCTTTTCACAGTTACTTTGCCATCCGACGTCGGGCGAAAGGCGCCCACAAGGCCTGTGGGAGAGCAACCGATAATATCGATCAGCTCACCATCAGCGTAGAAATTTCGTACCGACATACGTATGACCTTTCGGCGCGATCAATGAAAAAAAGAGATCTCTCGGCCAGGATGCAATGACAAATGGGGGATCCGGTGTGTGTGTTTGCCTGTGTTGATGTGTGTGGTTTTCGCCACGGTTGCGGACACAAACGGAGGCAGATGTGGCACAGCACTGCTTCATTGAATATCTGTAGTAGTGTCGCAACGCCTTTGACTTTGTAGCAATTGTCTAGCTCATGCTACCCTCTAGAAGAGCAAAACAACAGGGCCAGTAGCAATCCCCGTGGCAGCTACCGGCTCTCACTGCGTGGTGACTGTGTCAATGACGTCTCGGCTATCAATATGAACGGGCCGGCATAGAAATGCACAGGCGGCGCTCAAGTTAATGACCATTGCAGTCAGCCACCTGGGAGCAGTGAGCGTTCTTTTGCGAGGTGGCTGACTGCAAGAAACGGGTGGTGACTTCGCTCACCTCCGCAGAGGAAAGAGAAATAGCGCGCGGAGCGAAGAGAAGCTGGGTCGATGCCGCGGTCATGGGGTCGAGCACGTCCAATGGTGCTGACTTCTTGAAGCAAGTGCGCTTCGAGAAAGGGCAGTGGAGCGCTCGCGAACCGACCAGTCCGCTGCCCACTTATCACCCCAGAATAGCACGGCGGCCTATCTCGTTGTCTAGGTGGGCAAGGAAAAATTGCACCTGCCGGCTGGCGGCCATCCAACTCCGCTGCCAGCTGATAGGAATGACAGGCGAAACGTTCGAAGGTTTTATTGATGTTTCAACGTTAATTTAACGTTAATCTGCCTCTAATCCTTGCGACGATTAGAGGCAGATTAACGCTAAATTGTATGTACCGGTCATGAATACGTCTCCTTTATAGATTTCACGTGCTTTACTCCTATTCTAAGTTCAGCTTCAAATTCCTAGAAGTTGCTTTGGTCATATGCAACCATTTTCGTTTTTTTTTCAATAATCGCTCACCACAAATAAAATCAGTTTGCTTAGAAAGCCATCTGAGAAATATGGCTGGAAAACGGTTTCGTTCGTCAGAAAGGCATGAAACTTACGTGATCTGAGTGTACTAGCTACTAAATGCTGTATAATAGTTCATATAAGTGCGGCTTACAAGTTTCTAATTTGCCAACGGCACAAAATTCTCACAGAAGTGTAGAAGTTTTTCCTCCCATAGTTTTCCATGTTTAGGGCCCGATATCGTGATATCTTATTCACCGGTGAGGCTGTTTCCCTACTCCCTAGTCTGTTCAGAGCTTCAGCTGCTTACCTCTGGAGAAAGACGGTGTGCGAATCTAACACACCGCTCTTCATTTCCCTTATTTCTACCATTTACCAATTGGGTATCATCACATTTGTTAAAGGCACTGTTCGCAATAGAAATCGCTTTTCTGTTTTTTGGCCTTTCTTGAAACCGGTCCCATTCTGACTCCAATGATGCTTCTGGAATCGTACAAGACCTGGGAATGGAGTTATGGTCCCTCAAAAATTGAGCTAGGGATGATGGTGGGCGATTTGTCCGAGGCTTGTAACTTGCGTCTTTTGCAGCCAATGTATGCGAGCTGACCTGTGTAAAGAAAGAAGTTGAGAATGAAGGGAAGAACGGGGCTTCTGATCGGAAACCATCGCTCAATTCACGGTTTCGAGTGTTCCTTTGTTCACGTCGAGGGGCTGAAAGGGGCGGGGCTTGCCCACAATGGCGGGGTTTGCCCACTTTTCTAAGCCGTTTTGCGGCTCCTGGGTAGCTTTTCATCCCGTTTCTTCAACGCTGTTCTGCTTCTGAGAGCCACGAGGAGCGTTTGTCATGAAAAATTCGAGAATGAAGTTTATCGCGAACAGTGCCTTTAACCGTGAGAGTTTTGTGCCGTTGGCAATTTGTAATCGTCTATGCGGCTTTTATCTAAACTTCGCCTTCCTCTTTCACTTCAAGTTCACTTCTTTCTATGTTGACTGGGGACCGTCAAAAAGACTAAGGAAAAGTAGTCCATAATTAGGAAAAAAAATGTTTCGAACTTTTTGGTTCACCTTGTGAAAACACGAGGTTGGCTCCTCGACAATCGTACCACAAAGTATTGGGTATCGTGGTTCAGTGGTAAGTGGTCATCCAAGAAGAAATTTTCAAAATCGTTTTTCAAATCTGATATTTTCTCGCTTTGATGATTTTGGCAGAAAATTCCGAAATCCCATCATCCAATGTTGAAAACTTATCAAATCTGAAAGATAGACACATTTTCACGCTCCCGAAACCCATATTTACTTCTGCTAGTTCGATCAAAGTTACAATGAATACGTAGAACTGTGGAGGGAGTGTATGTAGGAAAACAGAAAGAGTCCTTTATACATGAACATGTGGCCTAGTGCTCTAACAAGGGAACCACAATAAGTCATAGTGACCATTCCAAATGAAATGTAATTTTCTAGAACCATTTTGGGACGAAAAGTCCGAAAATGCCCATCGCAGCTGCCTAGACCCACTCTGAAAAACGTTATAGGCATTTTTTCTAAGACTTTCGTACCTATTGTACCCTCCAAAAAGCGCATTATTTTTACGAAAATCCGAAAACGGACCTCATAATCATGTTCAGCGCCCAAAATTACCCCACTAAGCAAAGTTTGGTTGAAGGAACATTTTCCAAACTTTGCGCAGTCTATTAGCGTTTTGGACTTTTACGGGTTTTCGGTTGGGCGTTTATCTCTCGAGGGCTCTCGAAGCGTTTAAGAAAAATATTCTAGATTTGACTGAAAATTCGCTCTGGGGAGTTATTTGGGGTGCTGATCACGAATCTGAGGTTCATTTATTGATTTTCCTAAGTTTTCGACTATTCGTTCACAGACTCCCATTGGGGGAGAATTTTATGGCAAACCGCGACTTTTGACGATTTCCGGAGTGCTGCCATAGATCATGCTCAAATTATTTCTCTGGGGGTTATTTGGAGTGCTGAACACGAATTTGATGTCATTTCATCGATTTTTGACAGCTTATGGTAGATTACGGTGGGTATACTGAAGTTCGGTCAAAGTCTCAGATTTGTCTCAAAGTTTCTATGAGAAGGTTATTTGTGGTGCTGAATACGAATTCGATGTCCATTTGTCGATTATCGGAATTTTGAGGTAGGTTGTCCTCCTAAATGGCACGTTACCTACCGTAACGTACAGTAAACCTCAAAATTTCTACAAGCGAACTCACGATTCGTGTTCAGCACCCCAGATTACCCCTACATACATGTTTTTAGCAAAATTCGAAGAAAATTTTGAAAACACCTTAAAAATTCCATGGGGGTACCCTTACCTTGCCGCGAAGCTTTAAAAAACGCTCATCACTCTTTTCAGAGTGGGTCTAGGCAGCTGCGATGAGCATATCCGGACTTTTCGTTCGAAAATGGTTTTAGAAAAGTACATATCATTTGGAATGGTCACTATGACTTATTGTGGTTCCCTTGTAAGGCGCTGTGTTGGGCACCCGTCGCGTGGGTTGGTGCGGTGCTAGTTCAAATACGTTGACTAATAAGACTTTTGCATTCAACGCTACTCGAGAAATGTTTTCGTTCTAAGGTGGCAACCATAGGAGGCATCTAGACCTCGGGTTAGCTGCCTCTTCAAAGGCGGTGTCCACGGTAAAATCCGTCTTCGAATTTTCACCGGAAATCGAAAGTCCGAGTCTAACTCCACCAGTAATGTTGAAAAATCGGCTTGGAACAAGCACAGAAGAGCCATATACGACCACAAATTTGAGTGTTCCGCTCACGCAACACCCACTCCTTCTAACCGCCTCTGATCCGTAAATAACTGGATAACAAGTTTTAAGAAAACAGCACACATTCAGGGGGCTATATTGCACTCCACTTAACTAAACTTGACCCAATTGACGATCGATTACCTTCTCAAACTGAAATTTTGAGTTGGACAACTTTATCGGTAGCCATTGAGGGAGTGGGCGTTACGTGAGCGGAACACTCGAATTAGGGCCCTATAGGGCTCGTTCGAGCTCGTTCTTAGCCGTTTTTTCGTGGTTTCTGGTTAGAATGGGCTCGAACCTTGGGATTTCCGGTGTAAACTCGGAGACTGATTATACAGTGGACACTGCATTTGAAGTCACCATATTGGGGGATTGCTATTGTCCCAGGTGCCCACGATCGCGTCTTTTCCGAGTCCGATGAGCGTCCTACGCCTGTCAAACACACTGCCTCGTTCGATTTCATCTTGTTCAGTTGATGCCTGGCGTTGGCTACGCCCATTGGCTCGTATGCGGTAACGGTGTACGTTTTTTGAGTTGGCTCTTCTCCGACGTCATCGAAGGAGATGTTGTCGTCCTGGACCGTCTCTTTTTCCTCTCAAATGGCTTTTGAGAGCTGAACCATCGTGTCGATCTGTGTATTCACCAGTCGGTAGCCTTCGGTTTTTTGGAACTTGACCAAACTGTCGTCTCTCTTCGGGGCTCCTGATTAATCTGTCGTTCTAGCGTGCGTGTGATTTGGACGATGTCTCCGATTCACCTTGTCGTATTCTTCTTTCGAAGACCTTGATCCGTCTACATCCCAATAACCAGCGGATAAAAGCGCCAACACCAAAAAAGACGCTCCAAAAATAATCGCTCCAAGAACATCAAGATATAGCGACACAAAGGATAGGGCGTATATCCATAGGGGAACAGAAAGTGCGCTTGCAATCTTTAAAGGCAGTGTCCACGATAAAAGCCATGTTTGTTTGTTTGGTGGAGATCGGCAGCTGCGGGGTCTAGCGCAACCCCTTACGTTGAAAAAACTAAGAAAAATGAGCTCGGAACGGTCCCCCGCAGCCCCAAAGTTGGACACCCGTCAGCTCGTCACACCCAGATGCACTTTCCACGCCCACCGACGTGAACAAATGAAAACTCGAGATCGTGAAATGAGCGATGGTTTCTTATCAATAGCCCCGTTCCTCTCTTTATTCCCAGCTTTTGTCTTTACTCAGGTTTGCTCGCATACATCGGCTGCAAAATACGGAAGTTACAAGCCTCGGACAACTCGTCCACCATGCTTCCCTAGCTCAATTTTGGAGGTACCATAACTCCGTTCCTAGAAGGTCTTGTACGACTCCAAAAACATCCTTGGAATCAGCATGGGACCGTCTTCAAGATAGGTGGAAAAGCAGAAAAACGATTTCTATCGTGAACGCTGCCTTTAAGAGCAATATTGGCACCCATTATTTGAGACTTGTTGCGCTCATGGCCGTAGAGTACACTTTCTCTGAAAAATTCCTTATTTCATAGAGAGGCATTGCAAGTGGTCTCACCACTGGCGGTGTGTTCGTCTTCTGTAAATGTCGCAGCCAACGTTCAACAACATCGGTGGCCTTGTTCCTAAAAAAAGGCGAAAACCATATCTCGCACGTGAGAACAGCAGTACGACATCAGTTGTCTCCTTGGACAAGGCACTCGGCAGCGATACTCTTGTGCTCATCATTTCGGGCTTGCGCGTCCTTTTGTGAACGAACTGGAATTGATGAGGATGCAAGAACCTCGTCATGATCTTTTTCTACAGCTACACTTTTCAGCAGGGATAAAAAAACAAACCAGATGATTCGATCATGATAAAACAAATTAGAGAGGAAAAGCCTTTTGGCCAGGATCACACAAACTAGAAAAGGCCTTTCGGCCATCATAAACCACACAAGAAAACTTAGTATTTCGGCTGGGATAAAACACATACTTGGAGAAGTGGCTCTTCGGCTAGACTTACATTCACTTGTAGCCTTACGGTCAGGTAGGATCAGAAAAGAGGCTTTTCGACCCGAGAACATTGAAAAAATATGGGCTGTCGGCCAGGATCTTGAACAGAATGGCCTCTCGACCCGAAAACATAGAAAAATGGCCTCTTGGTCAGGGTGCAATGACAAAGGGAGGGTCCGGTGTGTGTGTGTGTGACTGTGTCGATGTGAGTGATTTTAGCGCGTGCTCGGCATAAGAAGAAAGTGTATTGAATCAAGGACAGTCCTTGCGTCTGCTCGTCATCATCCAAGCTCGTTTCTGCCTTGGTGGGGGCTTAGGTTCCACCCGCGTTTCATTTTCTACGAACAAAGCAGCGTCGTAGTCCATTCGGGTCTCCTGTACATGTGGCCTATGCACCGGGTGCTCTCTGAGGAAAACATCTCATTCACAATGCGTTATAGTAGGACGATGCCACTGCGGAAAGTTAACACCAACCCCGACACTCTCCTCAAAGAAGTTCCGCCACGAAGAAGGTATACACTGGCCGACTGTGATTTAAGAAAGCTGTTGGAGAGATGAGATCAAATCCTTGATGAAACATTCAGTCCTATCTATTTTCGCTACGTCTACCTCCTCACGATCCTACCTCCTTACGTACACCTGTCTATTGCGGAACTTCTCTGAGGAAAAGGTCAGGCTTACAAGGGAAGTGTTTAGAGCGGTAAACGCACCCAAGGAAAAGGTATGCACTGTCAGTTTATCTTGGTCCTCTATAGTAACTTTGTGAAATATCCAGCCCCGAGCTGTTGATTCCGAGGAGCTACGAGTCTGCAAAGTTTGGCTCTCTCCGCTCATTGATTTCGGCTGCCTCCACTCATTGAACGTGTCAATGAGGAAGGATGGTTCGTTGAGTGTGGCGGCTTGGTGTAGTGGATAGCGATGTGGACTCATGAACATGTGATGGTGAAGGTTCGATTCCGTACCTGTATGGCTTTTTTGCAATTGCATTGGGACTTTGTTTTCTACGTGAATACTCCGCCTTTGATTTTGTTTTAGCGTTCTAAAGCCTTTTTAGTCACCCTGATATCACATGGGATCATTCACGAATAGTAGGCCATATGAATTTACAATCGATAACAGCGATAACAAACTTATTTATTGTTTCTTTGTTTTTTTTGTCAATTTGAGAACCAATGATAAACTGGCACATAGTGTTGGAAACATAAAGACTATTCACAGAAGGGGCAGCGGATGAAGGACAACGAAATAAGGATAACGAAATATGGATGTGTGACAAGGTAAGTGCTTTATTGTTAGTGGTAAAAGCATCTTCGAAAACAACTAGTATTGTTAATATCTCTTGTGGCTCAATAGTGGAAGTGCGCAGTATCTGGCTCCGAGCCGCAGGTTCCAAGAAGTTATGCGTTTCTCAAGCTTCGCGAAAAGGTAAGGGTACCCATCAGGAACTTTTTTGGGTGTTTCAAAAAATTCTCTCGAATATTGCTCAAAACTTGTATGTACGTGGTAATCTAGGGTGGTGAACACGAATTTGGAGTTTATCTATCGATTTTCAAAAGTCTTCGACTAAATTCATTCAAAAGCTCCGATCGGGGGAAAATTTGAGGGCAAAACGTGACATTTGACTATTTCCGGAACGCTACGATAAAAATGGCTCAAAATGTCTCTCTATGGATTGTTTGGAGCGCTGAACAAGAATATGGAATCCGTTTATCGATTTTCTACAGACTACGGTAGATTACGGTGGGTATACGGTAGTTTGGTGAAAGTCTCAGATTTGACTTAAAATTTGTGCACGGGGGTTATTCGGGGTGGTGAACACGAATTCAATGTCCGTTTGTCGATTTTCACAATATTAAGATGGGTGTCGCCCCCCTTAATGACATGGGACCTACCGTAACCTACAGTAAACCTCAGAATTTCGAGAAACGGCTTCAGATTCGTGTTCACCAGTACCTTTTCCTTTTCGCGAAGCTTGAAAAACGCTCATAATTTCTTGGAACCTGCGGCTCGGAGCCAGAGACTGCGCTTTTCTACTATTGAGCCACAAGATATACTAATAATACTAGTCGTTTTCGCAGATGCGTTTACCACTAACAATAAAGCGCTTACCTTGTCACACATCCATATTTCGTTATCCTTATTTCGCAGTCCTTCATCCGCTGCCCCTTCTGTGAATAGTCTTTATGTTTCCAACGCTATGTGACAGTTTATCATTGGTGCTCAAATTGACAAAAAAAACAGAGAAAGAATGAATAAGTTTGTTATCGCTGTTATCGATTGTAAATTCATGTGGTCTACTATTCGTGAATGATCCCATGTGATATCAGGGTGATTAAAAAGGCTTTAAAACGCTAAAACAAAATCAAAGGCGGGGTATTCACGTAGAATACAAAATCCCGGTGCAATCGCAAAAAGCCACTCACGTACGGAATCGAACATTCAGCATCACATGTTCAAGAGTCCACATCGCTATCCACTACACCAAGCCGCCACACTCAACGACCATCCTTCCTGATTGACACGGTCAATGAGTGGAGGCAGCCGAAATCGATGAGCGGAGAGAGCCAAACTTTGCGGGCTCGTAGCTCCTCGGAATCAACAGCTCGGGGCTGGATATTTCACAAAGTTACTATAGAGGACCAAGAGAAACTGACAGTGCATACCGTTTCCTTAGGTGCGTTTACCGCTCTAAACACTTCCCAGGTTAGTATTCATTTGCGTGGTGTCATGGCGCCATTGTGTCATGCTGGACATGAATTGTTTCCCAGCGGCTTAATTCAGTCGTAATGTTCGAAGCGTCGCTAAAATGGAGAACATCGTCAGGAGTTTGAAGACTGAGTCTGAAGAAGAAGTTGCTCACTGAAGCTTAGAGATTCATTTATTCTGATAGAACAATCTTTATACATGTTTCAAAAACTGCGCCTACGCCTAGCTGGCGGAATGTCGAATGCACGTGATAAACTTTGAAGGTTCTTCAATACTATAATAATATGAAGTCCGACATCGCTATCAGTTTTATTGCGTTTTCTTCCTGAGCGCATGTCTATCACTGGGATCTAGTAGAGAAGACTGCTGTCGGTTTGGATCAAAATACAGTGGAAAGTACTATGGTTTCAGTGAATTCGTGGTTGGAATCCCTGTTGAAGACGAGAAAGGCACAACATTGGGATCTTCCCTGAACGTGCCGTGGACTGCGATTCCTCAGGTCACAGTAAGCCGAATCGGCATGGCCATTCCCAGCATGGGTACGTTTCATATTTGCATATGAAAAATCCAAAGGTCCTGAGCTCATGATTTTGTTGTGTTTTATTATTGATTTTTGCAGTCTTTATCATGGCAGTCTTAAATAGTCGTAAAAAAATCAAATCAATCAAAAATGATTTTGTAGAAAATCTAATATCTGGTTGAAGGTGAATCAAGGTTCCAATTGAAACAATTTCAGTGATCGGACCAATTATTTTCCAGAAGATAATGAAAATGCGGTTTTATAGGGTGAGTCGTCTTTGTTGTTGCCTATTAGGTAAAATAAAATATGTTCGATTTACAGTCATGGATGGCAGCACCAATACAGACGCTCATGTCGGGTCTTTGCTTGACATTTGCTACCCCATTGTGTTGTGCAATATTTCCGCAGAAAAGCGCCATCGCGGTGGGTTTTCAAGCTCTATCGTGGCTTTTTTAATTCGTAGGGTGTTCTACAATATCCCGAGTCCACGCAGCGTTGCGTAGCGAGGCTGACACGGAAAAAGTTCATTATACATTCTTTCTGTTAATACATTCTTTCTTGGCTTTATGGCGGAAGGTGTCATTGAAATTAAGTAGGCAGGAAGTCGACATGGATATGGTCAATCTCGAATTTGATGGAGAGACTTGAACTTCGAAATAGATTTGTTGCTCGTCCTCATCTCCGAATCCGAGTCACAAGGAGTACTATTGAAGATAGAAGTCTATCAAAAAAGGGTCTTCCAAGCGAAAGAGGTTTGGTTCGAGTCAGAAACGTTCCAACAAAAAGGGACATCAGGAAAGTGAAATGAAGAAGAGAGGTACAAGAAAGTGAAACAATGATAATTTCAAGGCGATATTCTTGGTCGACTCTTTCTTCCAACAGTTGAAATAAACCGTTGTAGTGTTCTTGGCAAGGATGGAAGGCCATTAGAGAGGTTCCTGAAAATGGTTCTGACTACGCAAGAACCATAAAAATGTATATGCATGCAAACCTTAATACTGTGCTTATCTGGGTCAAATTCCAACCGCAACAGCGCCTCGACACGCTTTGCGGCTTAAGCTTTTGAGTCGGAAGAGCTTCCTGTTTGACGCAGCCAGGATCTGTTGACTCTAGGTGGGTTTAAGAACTGGAACGTAAACAAAATTAAAGAAAACTGTCTCCAAAAGCCATATCGTGTCGGCTTTGGAGCTGAAAACCTGATTGACTCGAGCGCGTGCGGCCCCCAAAGCGTGTCGAGACGCAATTGGTGACTGGAATTTAACCTACATAAGCACAGAAAGTACTTTACCATCAAAACAGAGAATGATTTCGGAAAAAGACCTCTGTACTGATGGTTAGCTTCAGATGTAAGGAGAAGCGAATTTATAGTTATAGAAGTACAGCATCAAACGAGAATATTCCCATAAAAATCATGGAACGAATAGAAGCCGTTTTCTGGAAAACACTAAACTCTTTCCTCGTAAAAAACCACAACGGTTTGTTTTCGCTGTTTAAAGAGTCGACCAAGAATATCGCCTTGAAATTATACAAGTTCAGCCTTTTTTGTACACTCTCTTCATTTCACTTTCCTATTGTTCCCTTTTTGTTGGAACGTTTCTGACTCGAACCAAACCTCTTCGTCACAAAGACCCTTTTTGATAGAATTGTTCACTTTTTATCGATATTACGCAGTAATATCCCATGTATGTAAATTATGCAAAACTATATACTTCATTACGCTTACTTATTATGCATACATAGGTTGCTAATATACACCGACTTCTCGTCTTTTGTGAAAGAGTTATAATTACAGAAGCTTGCATTAACCGCCTCTGGAGCACCTGAATAGTTCGATTCTTGATACATTATTTATGATCCTTCAGCAACTGCAGTGAACGCAAATACTTTGATTTACTGTCAATATCTGGTGCGAAAGATTCATAAAGCCCAGCAGAAGTAAAGACGACGTCTCGAGGACGTCATCTGAAGCCAGATGCACTTTTCACGACGTTTCGATGACGGGACTATCATAGACGGGGGGCCACCCAGCAAACAAGACAGAAATCAAATACGTCGCCTACAGAAAAAGCTATCAATCGAAGTAGGCTCTGTTTCATTCCAAGTGAACTCATGTTTTCGGTTAACACAGCCCGGAGCGGTGGCTTTTCCGTCGAAACTCCCTTATCACTAGTTATATTTGATCGAAGCCCACCGCTTCGCTGGTGGTGATAATCGAAATCAACAGGTCACTAGGGATGTACCAGA
>JAPDOI010001161.1:0-27500 GCA_029168955.1 Aplectana chamaeleonis | reverse complement strand
CTGCACAACCAACAGCAGATGCTACGCCTAAATTATTGATTCCACCACAAATCATGGTAGAGCCACGAACTCGTAGCAGCGACGCTGTTTCTTGAGGTAGATATTTTTCGTTCGATATGCTGCTAAAGGCAGATGTGAGAGAATGGTCAACATAGGAACTAATAGAGAATTCCGAAGCACAAGAAGCGTGAAATAAAGTAGGAAATAAACGAAACTATTAATGAGTAGCTTAGGCGTGCAACAGTTTTGACAGTTCCCGCTTGGAGGATTTGCCACAACCCAGGAATTTCCCTCTCTTGAGACAAATAGAGTTAAAACGGATCTCGAAATACCCGATACACGACAGATTTAGCCAAGAAACTTATTTATTGTTTCTTTGTTTTTTTTTGTCAATTTGAGCACCAATGATAAACTGGCACATAGTGTTGGAAACATAAAGACTATTCACAGAAGGGGCAGCGGATGAAGGACAACGAAATAAGGATAACGAAACATGGATGTGTGACAAGGTAAGTGCTTTATTGTTAGTGGTAAAAGCGTCTGAGAAAACGACTAGTATTGTTAATATCTCTTGTGGCTCAATAGTAGAAGTGCTCAGTATCTGGCTCCGAGCCGCAGGTTTCAAGAAGGCATGAGCGTTTTTCAAGCTTCGCGAATTTAAGGGTACCCATTAGGAATTTTTTTGGGTGTTTCGAAAAAATTTCTCGAATATTGCTCAAAACTTGTATGTACGTGGTAATCTAGGGTGGTGAACACGAATTTGTAGTTTATCTATTGATTTTCAAAAGTTTTCGACTAAATTCGTTCAAAAGCTTCGATCGGGGGAAATTTGAGGGCAGAGAGTGACTGACTTTCGACGATTTTCGGAACGCTACGATAAAAATGGCTCAAAATGTCTCTCTATGGGTTGTTTGGAGTGCTAAACGAGAATCTGGAGTCCGTTAATCGATTTTTGACAGATTACGGTAGATTACGGTGGGTATACGGTAGTTTGGTGAAAGTCTCAGGTTTGACTTAACATTTGTGTACGGGGGTTATTCGGGGTGGTGAACACAAATTTAACGTCCGTTTGTCGATTTTCATAATATTAAGATGGGTGCGCCCCTTTAATGACATGGGACCTACCGTAACCTACAGTAAACCTCAGAATTTCGAGAAACGGACTTCAGATTCGTGTTCACCACCCTAGATCTACATACAAGTTTTGAGCAATATTCGAGAAAATGTTTTGAAACACCCAAAAAAAATACCTGAGGTACCTTAGCCCTTTCGCGAAGCTTGAAAATCGCTCATAACTCCTTGAAACCTGCGGCTCGGAGCCAGATACTGCGCACTTCTACTATTGAGCCTCAAGAGATATTAACAATACTAGTCGTTTTCGCAGATGCTTTCACCACTAACAATAAAACACTTACCTTGTCACACATCCATATTTCGTTATCCTTATTTCGTTGTCCTTCATCCGCTGCTCCTTCTGTGAATAGTCTTTATGTTTCCAACACTATGTGCCAGTTTATCATTGGTGCTCAAATTGACAAAAAAAAACGAGGAAACAATAAGTAAGTTTCTTATCGCTGTTATTGATTGTAAATTCATGTGGTCTACTATTTGTGAATGATCCCATGTGATATCAGGGTGATTAAAAAGGCTTTAAAACGCTAAAACAAAATCAAAGGCGAGGTATTCACGTAGAACACAAAATCCCGGTGCAATCGCAAAAAGCCACACAGGTACGGAATCGAACCTTCAGCATCACATGTTCAAGAGTCCACATCGCTATCCACTACACCGAGCCGCCACACTCAACGACCTTTCTTCCTGATTGACACCATCAATGAGTGGAGGCAGCCGAAATCAATGAGCGGAGAGAGCCAAACTTCGCGGACTCGTAGCTCCTCGGAATCTACAGCTAGGGGCTGGATATTTCACAAAAATACTATAGAGGACCAAGAGAAACTGACAGTGCATACCGTTTCCTTAAGTGCGTTTACCGCTCTAAACACTTCCCTTGTAAGGAAGAAAGTAGACTCTGTTTCAGTTCAAGTGAACTCCTGTTTTTCATTATCACAGTGCGGAGCGGTGGCTTTTTAGTCGAAACCTCCTTATCACTAGTTACATTTCACCGAGGCCCACCGCTAGGGTACTGGTGATAATGGAAATCGGCAGTTCACTGTGGATGTACCAGAGCTTAATTGTGCAGAACACATACTCTGTAAACTTGTCGAGAATGGGTTGAAAATAGAGGTGTCACCGTAATCAGTGTTAAGAAGTCAAGCTGTCAGAAATTCGGGAAAATCTTATTTAATCCACAGCAACGGGAAAACAAGCAACGAAAGACAATAAACACCATATACCGTAGTAAAAAGAAATAAAGAAAATGAAATGGAAAACTCCTTTTCTATTCGCATCGGAAGGAATTCTATCCTAGATGGGGGACACTCAAGATTTACTCATAGAAATGAAGAAAGAACTTAATAGAAGATGCTTGGGTCTGTTACCAATCATCGTTGCTATTTATTTCTTAAAAAGTACTTCGATTGATCGCGTTACAAATGGGTGGTTCCTTTCATTTCTGGCTTGAATCCTGAGTGCCCCCCCCCCCGTCTAGGGCAGTGCCGGGCATTCTGTTTCTACATGTGACGTGAAGTCTCAATAACTCCGATAACCACTCTAAGCTTTTTGCTCAAATCCTATGCTAGATTCCTTAGTTTACATTCCCATTGAGAAGACTTCCGCTATAATGAGTGCAAAGCTTCCTCCAATATGTTTATACTCCCCATTTCTTATCAGTTTTGATAATGTTTTTGCTTACAGAGAATTACGGTGCCTGTTTGATTTTTCAGTGTTTTGGGTATACAGTTTCCGATCCCTTACGTGCTAACAGTGAAAAAATAACGGTGAAACAGGGTCAGGAAGTGATTTGAATACGTGCACTGCAGTCAGCCCACATTTCTTCTACGATATGTCATCTCGAAATCGATTTTATTAGATAAAACTTGAGATTTTACATGCACTGAAAAAAACCTCAGACATTGGGACCGCCGGCATTCGCTTGGCGAGCAAAAATCATTCCCGGTGTCGGATTGCCAATAGCCGGCGGTCCGCCAGGACGTTGGCCGACCGCTGGTAGTCTCTTGGCTAATATTTGGCAGCCCGCTGTTTAGCAATCATTTGCCAGCTGCCCGCCAGTCTCTTGGCAGACCGATGAATCGAGGTGGGTCCCTCACCGCAGACCGTTGCGTAGGAGATCGCCTACGCAATGGTCTGAGGTGAGGCACTCACCCCACCTCCCGCCCTAGCCGTGGGGACTTGCCCCTCGCTGCCAAAAATATGCTAGCCTCTGTAGAGTGACTTCATGTCACCTTCCAAGGCCGGCATCAAAGTGACGAGTGAACACTCATTGGACTGAATCGCCTTATATACCGGCTCGGCTTATCAATGAAATCAGAGATCAAACTATAACATGTTAAAACGTGAGTAGTCGTCAACTCTCTCGAGTGTCAGCCATCTGATGACTATGTGCCAAGCGAAGGCCACTGGGCGGTAATGCGCCAGCCGAGTGCCGATTGTTGGATAAGTGTGTTTTTATGCGCTCGGTATTTTCGAGGTTTGATGGCCCTTGCCAGCTGAATGCAATTTATCACGCAGCTTTCGGGCAGCTGGCACATTTTCGCCAGCGGTGCGCCGCTAGCTCTAATCGAGATGCCAGGAATGAGCCAGCTGTCGGCCTCGTAATTGCCAACTGCCAGCTGAATGCCAGTTATCCCCCAGCTGTTAGGCAACTGGAACATGTTCGCCAGCCGTCCGTCGCCGGCATTAAATGACATGCCGAGTGTATGCCAACTGTTAACCTCGTGATTGCCATTGGCCAGCTAAATGCCAGCTATCCCCCAGCTATTGAGCAACTGGCGAATTTTCGCCGGCGGTCCGCTGCTCCCAATGTCTGAGTCCACCGATTCGCCTCAGATGCTCAATCTTAAACGAAGAAAACCTTCATCCGAATTCTGTCAGATTTTTTTCTATCAGTGAATGATTTGCCATCCTGGGGTCGGATGCATCAACGCGCCGGGTTGGGGTAGGGGCAGGGCAGTCGGCATCATACAAGATCCCAGTGCGAGGGCAGTAGCTCATCTGATCAATCGTGCCCCAGCTGTGTTTTTCGCTGCTCTATCTGCAGCTGGGGCACGATTCATTTGGTAATTTACAGAGTTCTTCAAGGGCGCAGACCGCCCTGCCCCTGACCCAACCCGGCCCAATGAAGCTCTCAGCCCCAGAAAAGGGAGGTTCTCTTGACAAATCGTGATGCGGCCCGGTCGATGCTACGACGTAGTTCGTGCCTTCTCGAGGAGCAAGTCATGAGTAGATCAGAAAGAAAAGCTCTAGGTCCCGCATGCAAAAAATTCTGCCGAGTCTCTATTATGTTCATAGTGGAGCGAGTTGTGGAAGAAAAACGGGAAACGAAGATTTTCCAATTTTTTTACACTAATTGGGGTTGGGCACTGTACTTTCACCCTGTTATTGGGCGTATGCTTATCTATATCTCTGAGAATATTTGCATAGTGTCACATGTGGGTTATGTCGATGCCACATGTCGGTGTCGGTTGTTTAGATGGTTCCCACCACGGTCTCCATGTGCGGAACCACCCCCCTCCCCCGCCAGTCGTGGGGACCATCCCCTCAGGTGCCAAAAAATTAGTCATCGGCTTCTAAGTGATCCTTCAAAGTGACAAATGGCCTCGGAATGCCGAGTGAGCATTCGGTGAGATGAAGCGTCTTTCATACACTGCGGTTTGTTTACTCTTAGCATGATAGTTACACCAGAAAAGAACTCAATTTTTAACAAGTTCAGGATTGCAGCGCCATAGCGATGCCACATCAATGTCATAGCCATGCTAATTCGCGCAAAAGCTGCATTTCAGTACCACAGCGATGCAATAGCCATGCAAAATTTCTCAGAGATCTATCTGACACCAATCGGCACTCTCAATATATGGTCGATCACTGGATGGTGGGTAGTTACCAGGGCTGTGCGTTAATAACGTTAACGTGTTAACGCATTAACGGGTTAACGCGTTTTTTTTTCAGAAATTAACGATTAACGGTTAACGAAAAAGTCCCGAAATCACGTTAATTTTTATTTCGTTGAAGTTCCATCCATCTATGCTTTTTTGCATGTCAGGATTCCTATTCTTGAAGAGTATTCGTTTATTGTTCTGGCTGATAGTATTAATAATCCATGAAGATGATTTCCAAGTTTGGAGTGTACTGACTGCGGTGTTTGGTATGGAACGTGTTTCATGTTTTTTTGGGACTTGCGATTATTTATCGATTTTCGTGGTGGTCAGGTAATGTTTTCAAAGTTGTTAACGAAATGCAAAATTAACGTGTTAACGCATTAACGGATTAACGCGGTTTTTTCAAAAATTAACGATTAACGGTTAACGAAAAAAATTTTTTCATTAACGCACACCCCTGGTAGTTACCACGAGCACACCTGGCACGGAAGCGAGGAGGTACTGATAGCCATGGATATCGATCAAGTGATGGCACGTTAGATCGCTGCGGCGCGGCTACCCCCCAACCAGTGATCGATGATACATGTTATCTAGCTACATGAAAAGGTAGTAATTGGGCATGAAGTTCGATTAAGGGTTCTTGAAGATCCCAAATAAAATTTCAGGACGAGCTCGTTACTTCTTTACGACCGTGAATCCTTTGAATATCTTGATCAGTGACGACATTCTTGAACTCAGCAGGAAAATTGTTGTGGACTATAAGTAAGCGCTCGATGGGACCCAGCAAATCGTGAGCTTTATTGGTACATATAATTCAAGGCGTGGCCACTACAGCGACGATCTGACAGTAGACCAACTTTGGAGAGCAAAAGAAGTTTATGACTCGGCTTTTCACCCAGACACAGGTGAAAAAATGTTTCTCCTGGGAAGAATGAGCGCTCAGGTGAGACACACAATGGCTGCCAAGCTTCACTTCTAACCTCGTCGTAAACACTCAAAAGTTGCATACAAAAATTCTTATGGTTTGAGGCTGCAAAAGGAAGGAAAACCAAACGCTTTCAAAGAATTTTTCGAAAGTTTAAAAACTTTGGAAGAAACGCCCCTCCTCCTGGTGACCTTTATGTGCGTAACACATTCTTCGGACCTGAACTCAAATAATTATGTTGCGATGAATTCGGACATGTTGATTGAAGTCTAGCCTTCGTGCCCCATTCCCGGTGATCTCCTTCTTATCTCAATAACTTCTGATATTTTCCTTTCTACCATGTTTTCTACCGAGCGGTGGAGAGTGGGTACTACATATAAGACTAGGTAGAGCTTCTTGAGCGTGTCTTACGTCCTATGCTTTGAGAAGCTGTTAGTGGTGTAGGAGGCGAGATTACTGAGCGCTTTTCGGTGTTCATCCAAACGCTTGAAGATAGTTCTTTTTTTCCTCCCACATACTTTTACCCAGAACCATCACTTTCTATCAGGTTGACATTATTGGAATCAGCATGGGACCGTTTTCAAGATAGGCGGAAAAACAGAAAAACTATTTTTATCTTGTACACTGCCTTTAAATTTCTCTTATAAAAGTTAACTGGGCGGTAAACACGAGTTTGAAGTCTTCTTGTGGAATTTAAAAATGTTTAGGGTGGTGTTTGCGTTAGCTGAATGACGTTATACCCCCAGTAACCTACACTCAACCTCACAATGTCGACGAGCAGACCCCAGATCCGCGTTCAGCTCTTTTAGCAACCTTAAGGTACGAAAGGTAGTTGTGAGTCAAATTCTAAGCGTTTTTTTCTTAGAGCTATCGACTAGTGAAGGAACAGACTGAAGAGACTGAAGTAATGGCTTCTAATGTATGTAAAAGTTCAGGGGCGCGGATGAGCTTATGCGCCCTTCTAGTTTCCTCAAGCGCGCGCTAATGGCGAAATGTGCGCGATTCGGTCTGGCTGCACGTGGCGGTGTTGCTTGGCGATTCGCAAATGGAAACGTGTGCGGCACCACAAGCTCGTCAGTACGGGGGGGAGGGCGGACTAAGCAAGCGTACTGGTCTAACAAAATCTTCACTTCGCGGCCGTTTTCATCGATGTTTGGCCTGGCGTGGCATGCATGAACGCTGCGAAGAAGGTCAGGGAGCCGCCCACCACGTCCTAGCGCCGAGCCACGGGGAGGTCCCGAAGGGCATGGCGTATATTAGAGTGTAGCGAACGTAGATGCTTCTTCTACAAGGAACTCTACGTCAAGCGGCACTTTTTCAGCCCAGTCGCACTTTGCCGCTTTTTCGTCATCCCGTGCATTTTAATAATTGGAAGCAAACGCGACTGGGATGACAGAAAGTGCGCGCGTAGAGTTTGCAATTTAAAGTGCATTTACTTCCGCGATGCAGTCTTATACACCATGCCCCTGAACTTGTACGTACGTTAGAAGCCGTTCTTTCAGTCCATTCTGAGCAAACTTCTTCGATGTTTCTTCACTATTCGATAGCTCACGACCGAAAAACCACATTTTTTGGGGCGATCTTGAATATGATATACATCGTGAACACTGTCTTAAAGGCAGTGTTAGCGATAATCTTCGATTTTGAGATTAATCGCTAAATCGATTGTTTGGCCTCCGGGAAGAACTGAAATGACGAACAATCCGAGAAAGACGCTCTAGAGGGCACCAAATCCTTTACTCTCACACCACCTTTTTACTCGCACGGGAACTGTTCGTTGTGACAATGCAATTTTTTGTGGACCCGTCCCTTGCGATTCTCCAGTCCCTACTGCTTCGCCTTTCCTTCGAATTATAACTAATACCGTTTCGCCTGTTATATTCTTCCATTTTTGATTAACCGCACTTTTCACCGGTGAAAACCACAGCGAACATGTTCATCGAGTTGGACAACTAGTCCAGGCTAGAGAATAATGTCACTAAAATAAGACGTTTCAGGGCGTTTCAAGCCGTTTCTTCGTAATTCTGGTAACACTTGTTGACCAACGCATTGTTTTGAGTGGAAAACTCGGAAACGAAAATCATCGAGAACATTGCCTTTAAAGGAGTGTCTCGGAAAAAAATGCCTAGAATTTGACTCACAACTCGTGCCTGAAGGCTGCTAAAAGAACTGAACGCGGATCTGGGGTCTGCTCGTCGACATTATGAGGTTGACTGTAGGTCACGGGGGTATAACTTCATTTAGCCAAAGGAATCAACCCCTTTCAACATTTCCGAATTCCATAAGAAGACTTCAAACTCGTGTTTACCGCCCAGTTAACTTTCCTGAGATAAATTTAAGGGCAGTGTCTACGATAGAAATCGTTTTTTCGTTTTCCGCCTGTCTTGAAAACGGTCCCATACTGATTCCAATGATGTCCCTAAAATCGTCCAAGACCTTCTGGGAACGGAGTTAGGATCCCTCAAAAATTGAGCTGGGGAAGCATGGTGGACGAGCTTTCCGAGGCTTGTAACTTCTGTCATTTGCAGCTGATGTATGCGAGCTGACATGAGTGAAGAGAGAAATTGAGATTGAAGGTAAGAACGGGGCCACTGATCGGGAACCATAGCTCAGGCAAACTGTAGAGCAAAAGCTCGAGCCACCTGAATATAACATGTTAGTCAGCCGGCATAGAGCGGCATTCTCAATAGTGCACGAGAGTTAGTCGACATTAAGACATGTTAACTTCGGGTGATTCAACTCAGGCAAACTGGGGCGTCGACAACAGGTTGATAACTTGTCATCTCATAAACCGTTCCCTGTTGAAAAGTCAAATCGCGCGTATTGTCAACCTGAGACCTGCCCGATGCCCAGCGACGTCATCCTATTGTCGGGCTGTCGACAACTCGGTGTGTCCGTTTAGCGGCCTATTTAGCAGCAGATCACATCCTACGGGACTGTCTCATCTCGCTTAGGAACTACTTTACAGCAACACGCGTCGCGGCCGGCAAACTGGGTGGGGCCAAAGTACCGCAAACTTGGGTAATTGAACCGGCTGCGCTCTCATCATCCGCAGCATGCCTGAAAAATGCGTCGTATACTTCCCTTGTATAGAGCACTAGCAGTCCAACAGCTCGACATCGACGAGATGACAACTGGCGGCCGTAATTGCTGTGCAACAGCTCGACATCGACCAAAGCATAACTCGCGGCCACAGCCCCGCCGAATACCGGCGCGTTGGCAAGAGGGTCAACCTACTGTCGACGCCCCAGTTTGCCTGAGCGATCTAGAGTGTTCATTTATTCACGTCGGAGGGCGGGCATTGCGCTTGTGGGGTTTGCCTTGCGCTCAAAGGGGCAACTTCGGGCTCTATTTGTGCTCTTACTGGCTCGTTTTGATGCGTTCTTTTTACGATAACGTTACAGTGTGGCCCTCCACT
Organism: Aplectana chamaeleonis; assembly: GCA_029168955.1. Lineage (NCBI taxonomy): Eukaryota > Metazoa > Nematoda > Chromadorea > Rhabditida > Cosmocercidae > Aplectana > Aplectana chamaeleonis. Next base: position 18,142 of record JAPDOI010001161.1, on the reverse strand, counting down.
ACACATTGGTAGTGGAAACTGAAACACATTTTTTTTATCGTGAACACTGACTTTAAAGACGACCCTGATACCACCGTGTACAGACTGTTTTTGATGGTATATCGAAAATCAATGAAGAAAAGTCCGTCATCAGCACCCAGTATAATTCTCGTAGATAGTCGTACTCAGATCTAGATTGCTTTTCTTGAAAGAAATCTCTGAAAAATTGCTTCGCGTTTCGGAAGGTTAGGTAGCTAGGGTAGCTAGCGACCACATCCAACTTGTATTTCGTCGGAGCCAGCAGTTCGGGTTCATTTAGTACGTTACCTTACCAAAAAGGACTGAGAGATACTATCAATAAGATCAATTTTTGCAAATGCGTTCCGCTCTGAAACATTTTCCCTGTGAACCGAATGGGACCAACAGTCCATCACATGGCTGCCGCTCTAAGCGGGATTCCATTAAGCTGCCTTTCCAGTCGATTCGTGCCTCTAATTCATGATAAATTTCAGGTCCCATGCAATATGGTCATTGCAGGAGGTATGCTAACATTTTATAGGAGGTGAGAGAATTTTTTTATACTGGTGTCAGAAATCGGTTGACATGGCGGTTGCAAAGTACATGCAGAAGTCCTTGGCTGAGAATGTCACCAGATTTTTGCGCACTATTGGATGATATTCATAACAATCTGCTCTTCACCTATGGTAAACCCCTTATATCATGCGCTTAGTTTTTGATGGGACACTATTACAATGGTGGCTGCTGGTAACACGAGTTGTCTAAAAAGAAGGATTCGTGACGATTGTAAGAACCTATTGTGAGATACGGGAAGAAACTCTGGCGTGCACATATTTTCAGTGGCATGTATCGAAAATCGTCGCCACGAAAGTAGCTGGCGTAGGTACTACCTACATTGAGGTTTGGTATTCGAGGTGTATGCGAAATGGCGAGAGTTGTCTACCTACCATTGAGTTTCGGGATGCAAAACTAATGCTGTGTTTCCTCCATTAGAAGTGCACCTGCATTTGTGGAGCACCAGTTATTGATGCGCACCAAAAAGAGAGAGCCGGCAATTGGAAGTACACCCTCTGTTTGTATTACACCTCTTTTACAAGTATACTTCTTTTAAAGGCAGTGTTCCCGATAAAAATCGAATTTTTGCTTTACCGCCTATCTTGAAGAGGGCCCCATGCTTATTCTAATAACGTTTTTGAAATCGTACAAGACCTTCTAGGAACGGAGTTATGATACCTCAAAAATTGAGCTAGGGAAGCATGGTGGACGAGTTTTCCGTGGTTGTAACTTCCGTCTTTTGCAGCCAGTGTATACGAGCTGACCTGAGTAAAGAGAGAAGTTGAAAACAAAGGGAAGAACGGGGCTATTGATCGGAGACCATCGCTTATCTCACGATCTCGAGCATTCATTTGTTCACGTCGGTGGGCGTGGAAAGTGCATTTGGGTTGTGACAAGCTGACGGGTGTCCAACTTTGGGGCCGTAGGGGACCGTTCCGAGCTCAGCTGCAAACAGCTATAGATCGTTTACAAGCATGGTCAAAGACATGGCAGATTCCGATTTCTCCCGGAAAGTCTTTCTGGATGCGTATTGGTTCTTCCGTGCTGCCCACTTCGTATAATATAGATGCCCAGGGTATTGAGAGAGTCAGCCAAATCAAGGATCTCGTTTCTTGTATGATGAGAAACTTGATTTCAATTCTCATTACAAAGAGTTGTACAAAAGGGCTCACAACCGTACCTATCAAATTTTTAAGGCTCTCACTACAAAAGACAGTAGCGTCCTTTTGAGAGTGTACAAGGTTTACGTTCGTCCGCTTGTTGAAAATGGTACGGTTGTCTTCTCTCCGTACAAGAAAAAGACATCACTCTCCTAGAAGGTGCAGAACAACTTTACCAGAAAGATATTAATACGGCGTGGAGGGTTTCTGTACTCTAAAATTCCAAATGCCAGGATTCCGGAACCAATATTTCAACATAGCGAACCTCGAGTCACGGCGTGAATTGTTTAACATTTGTATGGTGCACAAGCTTTTGAACGGGATGTCTGGTGCTAAATTTTCACACTTCTTCAGTATAGTCCTCTCGAAAACACGAGGTGGGGAGAGAAAAATATCATTGCGAGGCCGAAAACCACAATTAGATGCAAATTCTTCACAGTAAGGGCGGGTTCAGCGTATCTTCGTGTCAGTAAAGCACACTCACTTCCAGTTCAATGATAACATTCAAGCGGGAATGGCCAAACTCTTGCTGAAATCATAGGCGTTTTTGCGTATCTGAGCTCATGTTTATTGATTCGAGTTTTTTCTTTTTAAGCGTGTGTCTTATCCAGCGTACCTAAATAAATAAAATAAATATTTATTAGTTTTTTCAACGTTAGGGTTGCGATAGGCCCCGCAGCTGCCGCTCTCCACCAGAAAATCAGACATGGCTTTTATCGTGGATACTGCCTTTAAAATCAGTGTTCGCACTTGATCATGGTCGGCGAGTTTTCCGTTGGATATAAAGGTCAGAGGCCTTCTGAAGCAATCATGCCAGGGAGAGCTGCGAAAAATGACCCGAAAGCGCTTTTCTCTACCAACACGGATAGAGTTTGTAACGTTTCATTCCTTACATGAGAAACATTGCCTGGTTCGGAGGAGTGAACTTGTCAACGTAGTAAACGCTGTACACCTAGTTGGCTATCACATAGTAGTGTTAATTCTTTTGATAACCGGTTGCTCATCTGCCTACAGCTCTCAAGAGAAGTACTAGCCTGCTGGGCAGGCGTCCGCGGATGGTGGGCGGCACACGATTTTGACCCAATTCCTGGCGATTTTTCACCGTTCTTTTTCCAGGCTTGATTGGAGAAAAGTCGAAAGCTAAGGTTTTTTTCCAGGAATCTGACAATTTTTCCAATGCGGACACTGCCTAGAAGTGCATCTCCAGTGAAGGGATGAGAGCTGCGCGATGTGGATGAAGCAGAATGCACTGTAGGAGTTGTATGAAAGCTCACTGATGAATCCTCCAGAATTTGAGCTTTTAAAATCGTTCTGACCTGCTTTCTGGAAGATCACATTCCTTGATTAAAGTTACGTGAGAACAATTCTGCTAGCTCTACCCTTCTTTCTTGAACAGGTACGCGTCGATGACAAGGATGGCATGGTCGAGCAGATTTGAGGAGTTGTTTTTTGAAAATACGTTTAGCGGATTGGAGAAATAAGATGATACCAAAAGTTTTTTCTGATAGAAATCGCCGTGCACCAACTCGGCAAGTTGTACCCTCTACAAAACGTCGTAATTCACATCATTCGAAGCGCGAGCGGCGCGCGCGACGCCTGGGCCTCCGTCTGTCTTCCGCTCTCTCACTGTCTCTAACCTCCGCTCCGCACCAGCACGTGTAGGAACCAAGGGGAATTTCGCCATTTTTTATCCTGTAGGCAGGTTTACTACGCTCCGTGAACCAACCGCGCAATTCATTCTCAGCGCCGCGAGTCTGCTACTGAATGGTTCATGGGAGAATCGCCGAATTCGAATTTGATTGGTCACGAAGCAAAACAGTCACAAACTGGCATGATATGATATGATTGTCTACACGGACGATGTCTTTAGAATTCACTTGTCTAATAGCTTTTGCAGTACCACAACTTTAGATCTTCACATGTAGTGTTCTGGCAATGGATAAATCAGACATTTAATGCAATCGTCAATTACTCAAATCGCAGTGGACCTAATCCGGTGAGAAATGTACACCTCGATATCCATGTCTGAAACTGTGAAAACGTGCCAAGTAATGCCGATTTTCACTGCGAATACCTAATTTCTACTTGAATAGACCTACTCTAGGTTTCCAAGGAACGCCTTTTCGTCTCGTACTGTTCCGCTACCGGTGGTGCAACGGCTGCTGCTCTGGGTGGGAACGCCATACTGGCGAGAATGCCGGTTGGATTTCAGTGTGCGCTAAATTACGTTTTGTTTATAGGATAATATAAGTTTAGATTGAACTAATGTTTATCCCCTTTTGGCAGGCAATCGGAAACTTCGTTGTGAATAGCGACTTGGTACTAAGTAATTCTTTTTCAGAACTCTCCCAAACTCATAGCTGCGTTAGTCCCATTTGTTGCGGTGGCTGCTGCAAATGCTATTAACATTCCAATGATGAGAAGCAAGTGAGTTTGGCTGTGCTACAACAGTAGGTTGCTGTTCCCAATACCTAACAGCTACGGTCTGAAAATGAAGAATCTGAATCCGGAATGATGATATTTATTATTATAAAAAAACCTGCAACAGTCGCACGAGTTCCATAACAAGTAACAGTGACGAAATCTAATATAACTAAAAAAATCTAACATCTAATGTATATAACGAGATTATGATCCATGACAAATTGACAAACTAATGGAAGACACCGAGTAAATCCTGCTCCCGGAAAATCGAATACTCCTTCTCCTCGACAATTACCTTGGTGCCGCCATACTAAGGAAGTAGGACATGATCGCTGAATTTAGCAGCCATTGGAATCAGATCACCCTTTTCATTGCGAGCTCCAGGCCCAACAGATATGACTGTCGCTTCGAGAACCTTGCCCTGCGATTTCTCCGGGAGCATGATGCCTCTTTTTGTCTTTGACTCAGCAGCGACTCGCTCCACCAACACTTGATCATGACGGGGCTTGAACGACTTCAGGAGATCGCTAGACACAGCACGTCGGATAGCGATGAGAAACATCGTGCAGGAATAGGACCAGAGGTAAAAGCGAAAAGAATGAGCACATCTTTAGTTGCTCAAGTATTTAAATATTTACTACCTATGAAAATCTTAGAACCAACGAGAGAACAAATTTAAAAACTTTTTTTCGGTTGAAAAATGCAAAAGCGGTATGCTCGAATTGCTTATCAAACCATGATTAGTAAATATGAAAAAGGGCTCAATCACCTTATTGAGCGCACCAGCCTGATAACGCCTGTGATCTCATCAGCGTACTTCCATCATTGCTATTGCTAAGAAAATGAGCTCGTAAACAAAACCAATAGCTTCGTGAATGCTATGAGTTTAACGATGTGAACTGACGGTCAGATAGCAATTTGTCAGCTGGGCACACATGTTTGGAGATCATTTGCTCAGATGTTTTCGTAATATCAGCCTCAGAGGAACACTCCCGCATGCCCCATGCCCGACCCTCCTTCCCGGGTGGTGGTCATCGTGTGTTCCGACCTTCGAAGAGAAGCGAGAGACGGGGAGTAGCAGGGGTGTGCGTTAATGAAAAATATTTTTTTTGTTAAGCGTTAATTGTTAATTTTGGAGAAAAAACCGCGTTAACCCGTTAATGCGTAACACGTTAATTTTGCACTTCGTTTAAAAATTTTCAAAACATTACTTGACCACAACGAAAATCTACAAACCACCGGAGGTCCTAAAAAAATAAAATAGACCTTCTAACGACGTCAGCAGGACGTCGTTGAAAGCACGGAGGGCTCCAGAAGACGTAGGCACAGGCTCGTGGAAAATAGGTAGGGCACCCGATGACGTCATCAGTACGTCGTGAAAAGTGGTTGGGGCTCTATATGACGTCATCGGGACGTCGCAGAGAGTGGATGGGACTTTAAATGACGCGGTCCGGATTTCGTGGAAATGGGTAAAGCTACAGATGACGTCAACAACACGTCAACGAAAAGTAGGCAGAGCTTCAGGTGATAACGTGAGGACGTCGTGGAACGTGGGTAAGCGCTGAGATGGCGTCAGAAAGACGTTGTGCAAAATGGGCATGTGTGTATACTAGACAGTCAGTAGCGCTTTATGTACAAGACCCACCCTCTACATTGGCGAATCAGCGAAAAAAAAACGCTTTTTCGCGTTTTTGCACCCTTAGGAATACCTCTGTCAAATTTGAGTTTTCGTGGGTGAGGAAGATATTGCTAGAATCGTCCAGTCAAGAAAATTTCATTGAGTTCCTAAACTATACCTTAATTAAAGACATGCTGCTCGAAAAAAAAACGAAAGTGCCGATCGATCATCCTGACCAGGGTAACCGTGTTTTGAACACAGCAACATACCTATAAAAAAGGTATAGTTTAAGATATCAAGGAAATTTTAACATCATCTTGTTGATCTTGATGGAACAATTCTAGCAATATCTCTCCTACCTCCAAAACCCCAAATTTCACAGAGTTATTCCGAAGAGGCGCGAAAAACGAGCTTCTTGCGAAGTTCGGGGGTGGGTATTGTAGAGCTTGTTAGAAAGTGAGTGGCCTTAAATCCCCGCCTCCAACCCTCATTTGATAGCTTACTCAACCGTAGAAAGGTGGATTAGACCTCACATTTCCTTCCTGGAAGACGAATTCGAATTCTTTGATATTGAGAAGGAATAACAAAAATAGATAAACAATATAATGGAAAAAATTGAGGTCAGCGATATATTTCACACCAAACGAAAACTGACCGCGCCGCAAGCCGGTGCGACGTGCACGGTCCCAGTTTTCAAATCTGCTATTGAAGGAGATCATTCAGAGCCATACTTCCACTGCTATTAACGAACTCAATTTAACGCGATTTTAGTAGTTTTTGGTTAACCGTTAATCGTTAATTTTCCAAAATAAACCGCGTTAACCCGTTAATGCGTTAACACGTTAACGTTATAACGCACAGCCCTGGGGAGTAGCGTGGGAGGAGCGAGGTTTCTGATTGGACGCAACACGGGCTAGCGGCAGCCCACTGGCTGCGTCTCTCCCGTTTCTGCCGCCTCTTCAGGGTTCGGAATACACGATGGCCACCACCCTCCTTACCCCCTGCTCCGAGTCCACGAAGTGTCGGCCTTATATGAATAACCGTATCCACTGCTTCGGAGAGGAATTTATTTCCGGTTATCGCGTGCGCCTGCGCGCGAAGGAACACAGTAGAGTTAGCTAGGAAGTTGAGGATACATCTTAAAGGGAGCATACACGTACGTAAACGTGATGGAGATAACTACGGGAATAGAATGGTATGGCCCAGATTGCAATGCCTACCCATTTTGAAGTGTCCAAAACGACCTACAATGCCGCTACATGAGCTAGAAGTTGGCCCCGCCCTGTATTTTCACGCCCCCTGTATTTGCCCTTTTTCTGCAACGCAAGGTTGCTGGGTCATATTCAACGTCGGTACTGTTGATAGATTTCCTAACAAGTGAACCAAACAGGTCACTGAAGATGGCCCAACAACCCAGCGTTGGAGGAGAAGGGCAAATACAAGGGGCGTAAAAATACAAGGCGGACCAACTTCTAGCTCGTGTAGCGGCATTGTGGGTCGTTTTTGACACTTCAAAATGCGTAGGCGTTGTAAACTGGGTCATACCATTCTATTCCCGTAGTTATTTCAATCACGTTTACGAGCGTGTATGCTGCCTTTAAGCGGCACGCATTTTCTCCGCTTCGCAGAAACATTTCAATAACAGATGTGCAGTTCTCGCGAAATCATCCGTCGGGTCGGTTTGCACTTGAGCAGTCTGGGTTTCTGCGCGTCTATGCGTGGGGCGGTCTGATCGTGGCTTTGCCAGAAAAAACCCAGCCCACCAACCCTTCTGCATCGACGACATGATAGAATTTTGCGTATGAGAACAACGTCTGAATGCGTTGACCGAAATCTCAACTCATGATGAAATGACTTAAAGGCAGTGGTCGCGGTGGGATATGCTTGCCTATTTTTCTCCTCTAAACCCTTCTCTGAATCTGGAGTAGTAGGACCTACAAAGTAAAAATTGCAGAAAAACTTTATTTTAGGTGAGATCATCACCCAAACTCTTCAGTTCTCTTAACGGTGAATGAGCCCACTCCACATCATCAGCATCGATGATCTCTAGTATCAAGGACGTCAGCTGGCTCAAAATCGACATTTAATCGATCACCGATTGCCTTCGAACTTTCCTGACTAAATATTTCTGTCTCCATGTAGTGAAACCTTGATTGAAGTGCTTGTTTTCACTGCCCAACCGTTTTAATTTGTGAAATTTGCATTATCTAATGCCTCTGAATGTCGATGAATTTCGACTACACAGCATGAGACTTCGTCTTTTTTTTGAGCGGAGCTGTGCACGTGTGCACGGATCGACAACTCAGGAACCTAATAACTCTAACTTGAACCCGTTTTTCGCCCTTGAGCTTCGTGATTTTTTCAGCCGTTGACGAACCGAGCTTGTTTCTATGGTTTTCTCAACAACTTTTTTTTACCGCGACCACTGCCTTTAAAGGCAGCATACACGCTCGTAAACGTATTTGTGATGACTACGGAAATAGAATCGAATGGCTAAGAACACAACGCCCACGCATTTTGAAGTGTCAAAAACGACCCACAATGCCGCTACATGAGTTAGAAGTTGGCCCCGCCCTGTATTTTCACGCCCCCTGGATTTGCTCTTTTCCTCCAACGCAAGGTTGCTGGGTCATCTTCACTGCCGACACTGTTGGTGGATTGCCCAACAAGTAAACCACAAACGTCACTGACGGCGAAGATGACCCAGCAACCCTGCACTGGAGGAAAAGGGCAAATACAGGGGGCGTGAAAATACGGGCGGGGTCAAACGTGCTACTCCTGCAACGACATTGTGGGTCGTTTTTGACGCTTCAAAATGCGTAGGCATTATGTTATAAGCCATACGGTTCGATTCACGTTGTTATCCCAACCACGTTTACGAGCGTGTATGTTGCCTTTAATGTATGTAATTTAGTAAATACCTTCTGTGAAGGGCAGTAAATCCGAAAAATTGATCAAAACAAATTTCAAATGGAAGCGGTAAAAAGTCAATGGTGAAGAAGGCGAAACAATTGCAAAACAGGAGATTTGAAAGAAAGTCGGAGGGTCAGAGGACGCCAATTCGCGATGCATATGGCCCAATGAAATCGACTAGAAAAAAGCCGGTTCATTAAAGGCAGTGGTCGCGATAAAATTTGCTTGTCTTCTTTTCCTCTCCAAGGCCTCTTCTAGGGGTATGGTATACTTCTGCGACACACGGTCGCGTCGCTGTGCACAGCGACAGCGACCGCCTCCCGCCCTTTAAATCTGTCGCTGTCGCAGTGCACTGCACAGCGATAGTGGTAGCGGCAGGCTATGTCACATTTGCAGTATGTCAGCCCTCCGCGACACGTCGCGTAGACCCACACGCGACATCTGTTCCTACGACGGCCGTTGCGGTTGCTTCGATGCGGGTCCCGCCGCGATTTGTGTTAGATTGCATGCTTGTCGCTCATTACAGCGATAAAGTATACCATACCCCTTACACTACCATCGATAATCGCCGCGATGGCATGTTTCAAATACGGATCGACTTGCGACGCGATCCCAATCGATGTTCATGTTTATCATCCCGTCGATCCAATTCTGGAAGAGTCCTCACCCCTTCTCTGGATTCAGAGTAGTTGGACCTGTAGGGAGAATTGCGAGAACAATCCGTCTTCGGGGCCAATTTCAAGCCTCAACTATCCGATCATGTGATGGTGGACGAGCCAACTCCACATTATCGGCATCGATGATCTCAAATATCAAAAACATCATCTAGCTTGAAAAAAGATTCAATAAATAGCCTTCGGACTGACCTGCTCGAATATTTCTGTCCTCATCGAGTTATACATTAAATGAAGGGCTTGCTTTCATTGTTCAACTGTTCCAAATAGTTAAATTTGTATTTATTTCTGGCTGCGAACGTCAATGATTTTCAACTGCTCAACATGAGACAACGATCTTCTTGGGCCTAGCTGTGCACGTATGCACGAAATGGCAAATTCAGGATCCTAATAACTCTATTTGAAGCTCTTCTTTGCCGCACAATCTCCATGGACTTTAGCCGTCTGCGTATCAAGCTGATTTTTATAGTTCTCTCCACAACGTTCTTCATCGCGACCACTGCCTTTGCTACAACTTCCAAAAACTGCGCTTGTGCTGGATTGGGACTTGGTTGAATGCATTTGGAGTTTCATTAAAGCTCACTAATACATACAATGAGCGAGTGGGTTCTGATGTCATTGTCAGTTGATTCATATTTGCGTTTTCCCTGGATGCCCTTCTCCCTGATGCCAGTGGAAAAACAGGAGAGGCAACTGTCCTTGAGAAAAAAAATTTCTGAAAGTATGCATGCTTTCAGTGAATTCGTGGTTGGAATCCCTGTTGAAGATGAGAAAGGCACGATATTAGGATCTTCCGTTAATGTGCCGTATAGGGCCATTTCTCAGGTCACGGTTAGCAGAATCGCCATTGTTACTCCCGGCATGGGTATGCTTTATTAGTGTACATCACAGAAGTTGAACATTTTGAGTATAGCTCTCTACAGTTCTCCTATTTAAGCGAAAAATATTTGGAATGTCAATCATAATAGTTTCAGTGTTCGTTCCAATAATTTTCCAAAGGGTAATGAAAATGCGGCTATATAGGGTGGGTCGAATTATTTTAATTTTTTTTTCTTTTCGATACTTTGACTGCAACAGGTAAGAGCTAGTATGGCTCAATTGCCACACTAACGTTTCGGCGGTTTCGCCCTCCTCAGAGTCCGTCTATGTGTGAAATTACTCGGCCAAACGTACATAGTTCTTGCCCAACAGAAAATCGAGACCAATCTTTTGGAACAAATGGCTGGGATACATGCAACTGTGTGACAGACCTTCTCAAAGTCCGTTAAACATCAGGTACTCGGTTGGTCAACGGTGGGATGCCTGCCTGAGCTCATACAGCACATCAGTATCTTGTAGGTGAGCACGAAATAGAAGTTCGAGAACTCAGGAATATCCGAACAACTTACTCGAGACTTTGACGCAAGTTGCGTGATGGCTTCACGCAACCTATACTGAATTCACCTGGAGGTTGAGGCGATGTCACGTGTAACTTTTCGTGATTTTCCATTAAAGAAAAAACCGTATTCTGGTTTTCGATTTTTTTGAGAAGGCAAGTTCAAAAAGTGGAGTATTAAAGGAAAAATCCCCATAAACTTCTAAAATATGGGAGAAGAGAGTGTTTAAAGAAAACTTCTTAAATATTCAATTATGCTTGTTCGCGTGTGTTGCTCACTGCGGCCAGAACAGCGAACTATATGTCGGACATTCTTTGGCGCTTTGAAATCCTTGGGTAAAAGACTTTATTTTCTGTTTCGTGTACCCTAAAAACCTTTCAAAAATAATGCTTGGATATTAGGATTCATGGGATGAAGAGTATTCAAAATTTAGCTACCGTTCCTTTGGTGAGACGAACGCCTACTATTCCGACACTGAGCACGACAACTGTTATATGACGTGGGCTGGGTGACCTGATGGGTTGGCTGGACCGCGAGATTTTCACCCACTTCCTGGCCTTTTTTCGTCGTACTTCCGTTCTTGCTCTTTTTGCAATTTTGTTATGTTTAACGTAAGACCCACACGGGACGCGGCTGGCACATCGACACGAGACGCGGCCGGCGAATCGACGCGCAATGCGGGAGGCTCGCCGAGCGCCACCTGGGGCCGCCATTGGTTGGGTGGGCCTCCGGCGGCTAGGTGGGCCCAAGCACTCCAGACTTGGGTAATTGAACCGGCGACGATGCACAAATCTGAGTCCTGCCTCAAAAGTGCGACGTATACTTTCCTTGGAGACGCCTACCGCGTAGATAAGTCATATGTGCGATGAAATAACACATTCAAGTTACACGTGAGTGTAGTTACGTCCGTGGCTTGTTTCCTCAAGAAAAAACATTTAAATCTGAACCATGACTGGCGCGGACGGTTTAAATCTCACCGACGGCTGGCTGGTAATTATCCGCCAGCTACCGGTGAGATTTGAACCGCCTTCGCCAGCCGCGGTCTAGATTTTAATGTTTTTTCTTGAGTAAGCAAGCCACGGACCTAGCCTTTCTTTATGTCTCATGTAAATCAACTTGCATCGTGCAATATAAGGTGCGTTCAAATGAGAATGGCGGCCCATGCGGCCGGCGTGCTTGGCAGGCGGCCGTCGCGTTCGCCGCTTTTGGACGAGCATGCGAAATGCCCCCACCGCCATCGACTACGAGCGGGGCCGGAACCGGCTGGCAGCAAACACTGCGCCAATCAATCAGCTCTGCGGACGGTGGCACAGGGGACGGCGGTCGTTGAAATCCAACACTCGTCCGAGAGCGGCACTTGCGACGGCCGCATGCCAAGCACGCCGGCCGCGTGGGCCGCCATTCTCATTCGGGCACACTTTTCTCACTATATTAAAGGTCATATGTAATTTAAAGCTGTAAAGATAAGTCGCAGGTAACATGTTGAGAAACCTCAACTCCCGTGCAACTTCTTAAAAAACCACCACATTCAATGCGTGTTGATTATGCTTTCAATTCGAGTGACCGCACCCATCAAAAGCCTCTTTCGCAGGAGCACGTGCTCCAAACAGAAGCATGTGCTGCAAATTCTTTTCGCAGGAGCACGTGCCGTAAAATTCGATTGCAGGAGTAAGTACAGCAAGGTATCCCAGCGCTATCGCAGCAGCCCACTGACATGCGACTCGACCAGCTCGCCGAGCACCATCTGGAGACGCCAGCTGCTTGGCCGGCCAAATACCGCAAACTTGGGTAATTAACCCGGCGAAGCTGCCGACAAAGGAGTCCCTCCTCAAGGGTGCGTTGTATGTTTGCCTTTTTTCGGAAAATCGTTTTGTCGTCGAGTTGAATGTGTATAATGCACACAATAAACGTTTTATTTGTGGGGGCACGTGCTGTAATTTGAAGCACAATAGGAGCACGTGCTCCCCTAGCTGCGCGTTCCTTGACTGTGCTCGAAACCGCCCTGTCTCCGAGTTGAATGCATACTCGGCACGCATTGACTGCGGCGATTGTTGTAGTTAATCAGAAATTCCTGAGAATCTGTGGCGCTCAATATTAAAAAACCTGATTCAGCGCGTCGTTTATAGGTCCAGCTTCACAGTTAAGTATCCAGGGGCATGGCTATGCTCTGGGTGTAGGCCCGACTATGTGTCTACATTCCAGCTCAATGCATGATCGTGTATAATCAAGAACCGGGGTATCTGAACCACGGGAGTCGGCGCTCCTGACAATATCGTCGACGTATTCAATCTCCAAGGCAGTAAGGCTTGAAAATTTGTAACTCTAGCTGTCGCGAACCCCATTTGCCGTGGCGGCTCAAAAGTTTAGCGTGGGGGTGTACTGTGTACAGGAAATGTTTGTGTATCACAACAGATTTTTGCATCGAAGAAATATGTGTCAATTTGCAGCCATGGATGGCAGCACCAATACAGACGCTTATGTCAGGTCTTGTCGGTTTATTGGCGACTCCACTGTGTTGCGCGATATTCCCGCAGAAAAGTGCCATAGCTGTGAGTACTTCTGCTCTATTGTGGCTAATTCCTGTAGACGGGTTATGCCAAAAGTTTTTGCGTTCACATAAAACCTTGAGAAACTCACATGCTGAAATAAGGTTCCACCTCGAATCGTGCGAGCGCATCTCTCATTCGTTTCGTTTTCAAGCAACCGTCAGCCGATGGTTGCGTTTTTGTTTTTGCAGAGGAGATGTCTACCACATTCCAGTTCTTCCTTCGAAGCGTCGACGCTCTGTTGAACTCATTTTTAGCTGTGCTCATTTCCAAAGTATCGTTGGTTCTTCTCAAGACGTGGCTGGCCCATTGAAATTTTGAAACTATCCTAGTTGGAGCGGGGAGGGCAACTAGGGATCACGGCAAAAATAAAATAGAACTAGGATTCATAATGCTATGAACTGGAATAATTCTATAGACATTTCAGAACAACTTATTCGATTGTTTATCCACGAGGTTTCTCATTCACATTTTTACTTGCTTTTTCCAAAATTGTTGGGTTTACAATTTCTATCGCGTGAATCCCTGTAGTATATGAGCATTTTCTCACCTTATTCAAAAAATATTCTTTTCACCTTCTTGTGTTAGCATTTCGGGTTCATTAAGAAATATTGTAATGTGAACATGTTGTAACATGGTATTACTTTACTCAAGAAGAGGAAAACACCTTTCTCGAACACATCAATGTCGTTTGCGAATCATCGGAGAAAAAAGCATTGCCATCGTAAGAAGCAAAGCGATGAACCCTTTCTTGAAAATTATCATCAAAGCAGCAGTTTTAATTTTCAGAAGGCGACAATCGGTTGCCCAATACATCTGCTAACCGATCATCGGAAACTACTAAACTTGACTCGATCACGCAGAAATTTTTTTCGATTATCCTAAGTTCGAGGGCGAGAAAAAAAGTCGAGAAATTTTTCCCCATATTGATCCAAATAGAACAGATTGAGGTAGATGGGTGTTCAATGTAGTAGCCAGTATACTTCGGCATCGAATAATTTCGAGTCATCTAATGAGTGGATTTTTCTTTCGAATGACAAAATGTTTCGAGCCGTCTTCGGTTTCCCGACACAAGTAAGAGGTAAGCTTCTCATAAGTCATGTCATGACAGAATTCTTTGCCTTCACAAAATCATAATTATCAGTTATTCGAAAAATAGTCGACTTCGAGCCATAGTCGACTATTTTTTCGAAAAAGATAATTATGATTCTGTGAAGGCAAAGAATTCTGCCATGACACGACTTATGAGAAGCTTACCTCTTACTTGTTATCTGAAAACCGAATACGGCTCAAACCATTTTGTCCTTCGAAAGAAAAATCCATTTATAGGATGACTCGAAATTATTCGATGCCGAAGTATATCTTCTGCCGATTTTCGCTTCTGAAAAACCGAAAGCACACCAATACCAGTGCGGTACACTCAATAACAATTGCGGTACTATCACGGTGCGAGCACGAGAATGTCAACGGATGGGTCGATTGGGTAACTATCGAGGAACGGACGCGGATCGCGGGACGAGCGGGAGACGAACACCGTACCATCGCCGATCGCGGGAGCTTCACGGTACTAGCGGGAGAGATTCTCTCAGAGTGCATACCTAAGCATCGGTTGCCCGCATCTCCTGATGAGAATTATGTTTGGAAGTGGAGAGTACTCTGGCATCGAGCGTAAGAAAAGTAGTGATCATTATTATTGTTAAGGCGCCATAGATTTCCCTCAGAGTGTCTCTGTGGAGTCTTTCCTCCTTTTCTGCTCAGTGATCACTTCTTCCATCTATGTATTCGTGTGCCTCGATATTTTTCCGCGAAGACGGAGATGCAGCATCTACCTGCACTTCTATTACCAAGTTGAAAGGAATCCCTGTTATGACCAGAGAAAGAAATAAGCACAACAGCAAACACAGAGGTAGAAACGCCTATCAGACTGAGCATATGTAGCCCAATACGTATCTGTGAGAGTGACCGTGATTTGTACAAACACCTTGATAGAGTTTCCTGCATTCCAGACTTACAACACGCTGATCGCTCTTCTTTTCTAGGTGAAGGAACTGGAACCCGATTTGCAGAAGAAAATTGCAGCTCTCTCACGTCATCCACAAGTTGTTTACTATAACAAAGGACTGTGATTGTATGGTTTGAAGAGCGTTAAGAACTCAATGATATATCGTTGCATCATTGTTTGCCTGATAAATCTGTTAGGCCAGGTCTTAAGTACCACAGAGAACTTTCCTCTCGTACATGGACGAAGTCATAATTAACGAGTGATTCGGGGGTGGTGGCCATAATATGTCAGAACCGCGGGAAGGGCGATATGGAGCGAAGGGCCGCGATGAAAGAATACAGCGGCTTTCACCAAAAACTGCCTTTGCTCTACCGACGTTTTCGCGATTTCGCACACATTGCGACCACCAGCCGTGAATCGGTGAGTATAAGGAGGCTCATGAAGTTCAAGCAGGTAGTAGTTGACGGCGGACTGTTGCGTGAAGTTTAGGTGATATACATGCTTTTCAGCCATTCTGGATTACATTTGGTGGGAGGTTTAGTTCAAAAATGGGATGCGAACGTCGTAATGCTGGTGTTTCTAAACGCTGGGTGTCAGCGTGGAAAGAGTGACGTCATGCCGACGATATCGAAGACATGGCGATGGCAGGTCGATTTACTTCGAACTAAAGTATAAAAGAAACAGGATGCTATTTTATATATGAAATGGTCCGCTGACTGCAACAACAATAATGAACTTTATTAAACTTTTCTTTGCATTTGATTTAAATATTGACTTGCAAATCATGAACGGAACGTAGTCAATCTATTTTAAAGTATTTTCCTGTCATTAAAAACTCCCATCTTCTTCAAGGCCGCCACGTTGGTTTCGTTGCAGGAAATAAGACTGGCTTCTCTAGCACATCTTCCAGTTTTTTGCGGATCTGAAAGTATTGGGGCACACTTATAGCCTGTGGAAAATTATTCCTCGGTTCAAGATAATTACGTGTTCTATTCCGGCGAAAATTGTTCATATGCAGACAATGCAAATGCAGTCGGCTGAGATAAAAAATGCATGCCCCCTCTGGGGTTCGTGGGGGAGTTCCAGAGAACGACCGCAGAACTTCCATGGGGAGCTTCCCCGAATCTAGGGAAGGCGAAGGGGACTTCCGGCCAGCGGGTCTTCCCTCGCTCTCCCGATCACCGGTCTTCCCCATGCTGTCGCAACCCGACACCCAATGTTCATTGATTGATCACAAATCAAGCTTGCGAAAGCTCGCTGTTTTCAACAGTTTCCCGCTCTTGAAAAGCTGGTATAGGGTCAAACATATTCATCCCTTACGACAGGTTACCGAAAAGCTTATTATCTTTCTTGAAATCCGGAAAGAGGTTCCTTACGCAGTTCTTGAGTGGCAAATCTGCCCTTTCAACTTGTGAAGTGCCGAGACCACCTCGAGACTAGATCATTGTACGCACTGCGGCTTTGTTTTCTGGTTCGTCACGCTAGGGAGGCCATGCGGATCAACCGTGAAGCAGAACTTACCTTGTTCTCTCTCACACGACTCGACTGTTTCGAACGCCTTGTATCGTTGCGTACTATTTCGAGGGAAGAGGGGCGAGACGTCCCTCTCCAACAAGACGTCTCGCCCCCTTACCGCTCGACCGAGTGATAACTTTGACCAAATCAGGAGTCTATTGTTCTCAGGAAACTTCCCCACAAATATATGCTGAGCCCATCGCAGTTCGAGCCGCTCGCTCAACCGGTGGTGAGCGTGTAGCTATATCAATCTTCAGCCTGCTTTGTCTGTAGATGTACAAGTTTTGGCAAACTACACTATATGGATTGTATCTTATCTCTAAGAAGCCGTAATGAAGCTACTATTACTATCTCGCTATCTTGAGAGCGAATTAGTTGTCTCTCCATTTTCACCAGTGTGTATTCTCCAAATCAATCGCTCAGCTTTCATGATGAAGCTGTCATAGCAGCGCTGCGGCTTCCCCCTTGAGATTGATGATAACTCCCTTTATTTTCATGCCTTAGACAACATTCATCAATGTGGCGAACAATCCTGCGTCGACATCATAGTCTTAAAAGAAGTGTTCACGATGAAAAACGTTATTAAAAAAACTACAAAAATCAGCTTAGCTCAAAAACAGCTAAAAAAACTATAAAAGGTTAGCGCGGTGAAAAGCGAGGCTAGAATTAGAGTTTCTGAGGCCCATTTAAGAATGTTAAGGTTCGTGCACCTCAGCGCCGCCCGAAAAGATCGCAGGTCTGTACTGCCGCGCCGCCAAAGAATCATCGGCATCTAGAGAAGGAAATAACTGCAAATTTACCTAATAAAACATTGATTGAACAATGAAAGCAAGCACTTCAGTCAAGGTTTTTGGATTAGATGAGTACATAATTATTCGAGCAGGTCAGTCCGAAGGTTGAAATTCAAACCCAGCTGATGTTCTTGATATTAGAGATCATCGCTCAGTGCCAACCAATGATGTGGAGTGGTCTCGTTCACCATCAAGAAGAAGAAAGTTCAGGCTTCAAATTTGGCCCGAAGCTTGGCGATTTTTTCTTGTAGGTCCTACTACTATAAACCCATAAAAGGTTTTAGAGAGGAAAAGGAAGACAAGCATGAGTGATCGCGACCCCACTGCCTTTGAAGGCACAAGAAGCTTACCTAGGGAATTATTTCTGTTTTCATGCTGATCTTTGGAGCAGAGTCACACGCTGATCACAGTGGTATCTCTGAAATCGTCTGAAACCCCTATGAACAGAGTTGTGGCTCCATAAAGGCAGTGTTCACGGTATAAATCGTCTTCCTGTTTTTAGGTTATCTTGAAAACGGTCCCATTACTGATTCCAATGATGTTTCTGGAATCGTGCAAGACCTTCTGAGAA
>JAPDOI010001160.1:0-215891 GCA_029168955.1 Aplectana chamaeleonis | reverse complement strand
GGGAACAACTCGTCCACTCAAATTTTGCCCTCAAAATGGGAGGCATTTTTAAAAAGTAGCCTCAACTCCAAGGTTGTAAGGGCACTTGAGCGACTACTAGATCTACAATTGTGATCAGCCTCCAGTTTTCTGGCGGATGAATCATATTGCCTGAAAAATAGCTTTCTGAGTGTCTGTGCCTCTGAAGCAGTTTGCATCGTTCTTACAGCTTCCCAGAAATTGCCCCTCAGCCTTAGTTCAAGGGAAATGGAGAGAGGCTTTGCACCGACTGGGTGGTTCACGGTGATCTGTAAAATTTACTCGCGTGATCAGCTACTCGCTCCTATCAACATTGTCACAAGAGAGAGTGTAGATATGCATATCTCCGGATGCTGCTTGGGTCGTGAGTGAACGACAAACTGGTTACGAATTCAATCATAGTTTTTAGCAGTATGCTAAAGAAGGGGAATCAGCTTCACAAGAATCGTGATAGAAGCTCTGGCAGCAGCTGCACCTGTGCATTGAACACCCCATCCGATGGACAAACCGATAAAGTAAGCGCTGCAGAAAACGTTTTTCCTTTTTTAAAATCTCCTGTTGTGTCATGTACGAATCTCGCTTTTGAAGGACAAACTAATGGCCCTCATATGCAAAGATGCATTCTTAAATATGCCACTGTCTCGCCGATACAGTAGGTAAATTTCCCATGTCCATCGAGAACACTCCCCCGACCCTCACTAGGCCAAGCGGAATCAGAAGAAATCGCGAAGCAGAGCACTGGTCTGCTTGCCTACCCAACACTACTTTAAAGATCTGAAGCCTCCCTGCAAGTGCTGAAACGCATGATCAGGGGTGTACAGTCTAAGGGGGTTGAGCAGAGTGCCAAAAATCAATACGGCTCTCCATCATCATGCCGCGCCCTGTTGGCACTCTGCTCAAAACCTAATGCACAACGGAAAGAGCATGCAAACATGCCATCGATGTACGAGCGTGCGATCGACAAATAGTTTTGACAAACTCTCATAGGCGAGCTGTCGCTCCAAACCAGACCGGCTCCTCCCAATTATGACGTCATCGTAATCCGGACCCAGCTGCCGAGGGGACAACTGGCACCGCGGTCCTGTCCGGTGCCACTTCGCCCCCTCGGTCTCACTCTCCCGGTAGTCGCTCTCGGGAGGCCACGGGCGAGTGCCATCGCCCCAGGGAATGAAAAGAAAGACGCTTGGGATTGGTTGTATCTTTGTGAGTGATAACGTGCGAGCCACGTTATCACTCGAAAAACAACCAATCCTGCGGGTATAAAAGGCGGCTCGCCTTTCGTTGTAGACGGGTAGCTGGCCTTTCAGAGGCCACTCTTGAGAGGTGACCTCTCGGATCACTCTCAGGATGACAATTTTTGGCGGCCGAGGGGATCCCCATATGGCCCGCGGTGGGGAAGGCCTCCTCATTGCGGGACCATGCAGAATAGTATCTTTATTGCGGCCTGTGGCAGGATTAACCTCCTGACCCACAGGCTGCAACAGAAATCTATAATATCCTCTTAACAGGCTTAATCACTCTCGAGAAGAGGCGGAAATAAAGAAAAAATCGCCATGTTAGGAAATTTTCGAAAATCGCCCGAAAAGGACTGCAGTGCCAGTTGGGACCGAAGATCGCTCCGAGCGATACTGCTGTGGCCGGAGAGCGGCTGCTATGGCCCCGAGTAGATGGCTACATTTTCGCTCCCGGAGCGGAGAGGCAGCGCCGCTCAGAGTAGCATCTCCTCCTCTTACCGCTCGGCGCGATGGTTTTGCCTGAGCTTTGGGTATTGACACTATCTGTTGAAACAACACAATGATCTGAGTGCATGCAGCTTTTAGAGGGGGAATGAGGAGGCAAGCATTGATTGTATACGATGGAATTGGAGAACGAACGATTTTCCTGTACGTGCATTGGGGAGAGAGATGATTCGGAAAATAATGGCCCGCTATAAGTAAGACAGGAGTAGATAATGAAGGCAAGGCAAATGCTGAATCGAAATACGCTGTTGATATGGGCCAGGGAATGCGCTGAGACTGATACCTAATCCGTTAAATACCTGCATCTGAATTTGCGGTAACTTATGAGATTAACAATTTAATCAAGTAACCAAAAGAATAACTTGTGTTTGTACTTTGTTCTTTACACCATGACTAGAATAAATTGAGCTCACAATCCAGGAATAAAGTATTATTCTCATGTTTAGCTTCTAAACTATTCTTCTGCACAAGTGTCCCGGCACCCTGACAATTAACGTGAAAGCTATGAGAACAGGTAAGTATTCGGTGCAGAGGTGTGCGTGGCTATCTAACTACCCACCAGAATTCAAGAGACCAACGGCTTTCTCGGTACTACGTCGAACGATTAGCAAGTTCGAAAATCAGTACTAAATTCCGTTAAGAATTTATAATTTTTAAAATCGCTCTCTTATGAAGAGCACCGATGCATCTATTCATTTATTGACTATTCGAATTAGCGTCTGGTCAATCTTAGAGTTTTTCAGGACAAAGAAACCTCATTGCCTTTAAACTTTTCTGCGCTTTTAGCCTATCAAGAAGAAGAAATTATCGCGAAGGTGCCTAGGAACTCTCAATTTTTCGTAGATAATAACATTTGAGTTTCTTACGTGAGCGGATATCACCAACAAAACATGAGACCTAGCGCGCACAATCAAGCATTTGCAGCTAGAACTCAAAGTTAGTATACTACCAAAAAACTACAACAAACAATGTGTACACATTGACTACATAGTATGATTCAGTTCTCGAATATTCTACAATCGAATACACATTCAAAAATTTATTCGATTATTTATTCGAATAGTCGAGCAATCGAAAAATCCAGATACAGTACTGGTCATAATTTTTTTGCGTTTCCGGCGAAATAAAACGCAAAAATGAGTTTCTTCGCTCTTTTGTCAACTATCTCTTTTCAAATTGAATTCAATTTGAAAATCTAAAGAGATATTTGGAACTCAGGATTAAGAGATCTCTATCTTAACATGCTTTTAGCATATGTAGATTTTTATAAAGCCCGTAGGTCGCCAGACTTTAGCGTCTCCTCGATGTTGCCATAGCATTGCAGGCTACTCAGGCAGTAATGGAAAATCACACGGCTATACGGGTATCATGCCGGTTGCCAGAAATACACCCACGGTTGAGCCCCCTATTACACCCCGGGTGAATCCCAGCGATACCTCGGGTGACCCGAATCACTCCCGGGTGGCCCAAATCACTCACTGCCTGGTGACCCGATTAAATCATAGGGTGACTCGATTCATCCCAGGGTATCCATAATCTCTACTAGGTGGTCCGGAATCATCTCCGGGTGATCCGAATCTCTCCCATGTGACCCTAACGTCGCTCCCGAATGATGCCGAATCTTACCCACTGTGTCCTAAACCTACCCATGGTATTACCTGAATCTTGGGGCCCAGAAGACCCAAATTTATCTGATCGAGCCTTCTAAATTTGTTGCGGGTGACCAGCACTTACGTCTGGTGACCCAAATTTACTCGAATGACCCTTGTAGGGTTGGGGTAACCACGAAAAAGATGGACTACAGACACCTCAACAGCCTGCACTGCCTCGCGTGCGCCCACGAAAAAATGTGGTGATCGATCAGCGCACGCGGTGACAGGCGTTCGGGCTGCTGAATGATCCGCCAGTCATCTGTTTCACGGCTACAAACATCATATCTCTCAGTGACTCCTTAAAGTGAAAAGCGCAAGAATGATAGCTCTACTGAATTTACTACTGAACCACACAGAGAAGAGTGAACACTACAGTCTCTATTGATCACCATTAAGCTTAACAATGTTACCTCCATAATTGATGTTATTGACAAAGAAGGCAATACATTGGTGCAATACAAAAATGAACAATAACTTACCGATTGTGAGCACTCATCATCACCCACACGAAATAACAGAGTATCTAGCAAAAACTACATACTTTGAGTACTCCAGCGAACCACACCACCGGTCGTAAAGCACACCCTAACTAGCCAGGAACTACAGATCAAGAAAACAATACGTAACGACAATGGACAACAAGAAAAATACTGCACCTTGAATGACCTGAATCCAGAAGATGCAGCAAACAAACAGCGTTGGAGTCTAATGGCATCGATGCGCGAATTCACGACTGGAGCTCCTCAAGCTTCTTCGTTGTTCCGAAACGCCTGTGCTGCTACCATCCATTGCTGGCCTCCTCGCTCTATGCTGCAAAATGTTTTTTCATGTAATATAGAACAATGATAAGCACATTTATGCCGGAGACTGAATCTAACATCTGGCTCCAATTCAATGGAACTGTCCGTTTTTAATCAATGAAAATCGCCTTATCGCCACGCATCCTGGAAGAGGAACTACCAACACTTATCCATATCGTCACCTGGCTTTGACCGCAACGAAGTTCACAAATGACTGTAAATAATAAATTAAAGGCATCGTTCGCGCTGAAAATCATTTTCGATTTTTGTTCTCGAATTTCATGAATGAGCCCGGTAGACCACACCGGTGAGGTTTGGCGCTTAAAAACCTAGGGTTATGAGGTTGGAATTGTGCGTTTGAAAATCGAGGATATCTCTTACAGTTCTCACACCCAGTCATCTAGCACTTTTCATAGAATGTAGATCTGCCCAGCAAACAAGATGAAAAACAGTTACAGCACAAACCACATATCGTAGAAAAACTTTGAAAATAACAGTGACGAGGCCTCCCAAATGCAGAAAAACCTCACTTTAAACGATTTTGGC
Organism: Aplectana chamaeleonis; assembly: GCA_029168955.1. Classification (NCBI taxonomy): domain Eukaryota; kingdom Metazoa; phylum Nematoda; class Chromadorea; order Rhabditida; family Cosmocercidae; genus Aplectana; species Aplectana chamaeleonis. The sequence continues at coordinate 211,136 of JAPDOI010001160.1, read as the reverse complement.
GCGACGAATCCAAATTCGTATTTACAATGTGTTCCGAATGAACTTTCTTTACAAATGGTAGTTTTCATAGGACGCCTATGAGCATTTTTCGTAAATTTCCACTAGAGAGCCCAAGCTACACAAAAACATGAAAAAATAATACATGGTTTTCTTGCGCGTACGATGCCTTTACTTTGATACCAGGTTGTCTCCAATAATTCTTGTCCGAAAATTTTCAAAGAATTACCTGTAATTTTCCTTAGAAGTGACATAATATCAGGCAATGTTAGAGAACCTTCTAGAAAGGTTCTCAAAAAGAAGTTTTACGCTAGAGGTATATAACGCGCAGTCACCGCGTCTAGCTACTCAGTACAAGCTAAAATGGACCAAGGTCGAATTCCTGGGTTCGTGTAAGGCTCATGAGTGGCTGCTGGGCAAGGACTCCCGGGCATGGCGGTCGCCAATATCTGCAGAGCGTGCGAGGAGGATGCAGTGTTCCAACGCAACAGTCATGCAGCTAGTTCAAATCCTTTCGAGCGGCGACACGAGCCTCTTCGAGGTCGTCCGGGAGCACTTTGGCAGGGAGGCCTTCTACGGTGGATGATGGCGAAGTCCATCGCTGTATCAACTCAGATAATAACACCGGCTGAGCGGGCGAGTAGGCGCTCGCCGGCTGGGCGGGCAGGCTTATTTTTTGGGGGCGGGGCATCTTACCGGCTGAACAGGCGAGCATGCATTTTACCGGCTGAGGGCATGGCTTTACCGCGGCTGAGCGGGCGAGACCATAAATCCACGGCTGGGCAGCATGTCACCGGCTGATCGGGCGAAACCTTATAGCATTACCGGCTGAGGGCATGGCTTTGCACCACCTGGCTGAGCGGGCAGACATAAATCCCACGGCTGAGCATGTCACCCGGCTGATCCGGGCAGACATAGCATTACCGGCTGAGGGCCACGGCTTTACACCGGCTGAGCGGGCGAGACACTAAAGGCGAACCAGGCTCCATGTACCGCGAGCGGGCCGAAATGGACTTCGAGGCTGATTCGGATTGTTGTTTGGCATTCGAACGGAAGGTCATCCCACATGATTTGGATCATTGACCCCTCACCCTTACGGGTTCGTTTGTGACCGTGGGGACATCGACTGCAGGTCAGTTCATGATTCCCTCGAAAAAAACAAGGTAAGGCTTGCCGCTTCAGAAATGAAACGCAAGCCTCGAACTTGCTGGGGAATAGGCAGAGAGGCCTACTAGGGGCTTCATCTAGTCTTGCAAATCGATATCATTCAATTTCCGCCAGTAAGCAACTAATACCGGCAGAAGCGGACCTCCATTTACCGGCTGAGGGGACGAGTGAATGCAGGCTGGAAGGGGCAGCCATTTACCGGCTGAGGGACAGTGGATGCGGGCCTGAGGGCCACCACTTGCCGGCTGAGCGCTCCACCATTTTGCCGGCTGAGGGGGCAGTGAATACCGGGGCATTCCCGGGTGCAATGTTTAGTCGGCCGGTATTGCCTGCCCCTCAGCCGGAGTTGCACTGCCTGAGAAGGAGAAGCCGGAAGCCACGCCTTCCGTGAACTGGCGACGACGCTCGGCTGCAGCAAAATCCACTCAGCCACAATCGACTCGACTTACTCGGCTACCACAAAGTTTCTGGCCCGTTGGATCCCCCCACCGTCTGACGGACCGACGCCAGCAAGCAGAAACCGCGTGGCCGTCTGCCAGTCCCTCCTCGCTTCGCCCGCATCGCAAGGAGTTTCTCGAGGAACCTTACATTACTGGGGATGAGAGCTGGGTCCTAACCGACGACGTCGTCCCGCCGTGCCAAATCCTAGATCCACGCGCGGAGAAGAGCCGCCGAAGCGACGCCCGAAAGCCGACCTGCACCCGCTGAAGAACACGCCTGCTCTGCTGCTGGTGCAGGACACCAAAGAGCATGCTGTACTTCGAGCTGCTCCGCAAAGGCAGGACGGTCACCGCCTCCATCTACACCGATCCCAGTTCGAGAAACTAGCCGCCGACATCCGAGAAAAGCGTCCCCGACGGGCCTCCGGTCCACCTGCTGCACGACAATGAGCGCCCCCACATGACTGAAGAGAGACTCAGCGGAAGTTGGTGACGCTCGGCTGGGAGACGGTTGCTCCATCCGCCACGTCGATGTTCCCGGACCTCGCTCCTCCGACTACCACTTGTTTCGCCGCTGAAGCGCCATTTGACCGGAAGAAAGATTCACCAACTACGACAACCTCAAATCCGACATCGCGGACTTCTTCGGAGTCGCATCCCCGGATTTCTAGGCAGAAGGAGCATCGGCGACCTGCCCAATCGATGAAGCCACTGTTGCTGGATAACTATAGTCATTATATTCTTGATGAGACTTGTTTTTCAATAAATTTGAAAAAAATTAAAAATGGTGAAATTTGCGGACAAGAATCATTGGAGCCATTACCTGGTATTATGTGAATGTCGATATATCCTAGTCAGAGAGATGGAGGAGGGCAGTGAATAGTGAGTGGGTCCGGAAGTTAGTTGGGAGCCTCTCAAAGGATTCATCATGAAAATGATAATTTCTGCCAATATCAAATGCCTGATGGCGTTATCAGTCATTGTTTTCTTACCCCCTTTTCATACTCCGAAAAAAACGTGCGAAAAAATCGCAGAAATCCGCGATTTTTGTAGCTGATATATTCTGGATTTCCCTAGAAACGGGCTAATCGTGCGAGGACCATCTTACATCACGCGTAGGGACGCAGAGGGATCTTTGTAGTGGACAATTGAGAGGAGATGGATTTCGTCCACTTTCTGAGAGAGGTTTGCACTCAGTAGTGTACGCCTTCTCACTGTTTGGGGAGGTGAATGCTCCATTACAATGCGAAAAAGACTTTCAGGAAGTAGATCTCTGGCCACCGTGCAGGAGTGGACAGTGTTACCCAAGGAATGAGCTGGGGACTTCGGGAGGATTTGTGGAGGACGTCATACAGAAGGTGCGCAGGACTTCAGCAGGGGTGTTCAGGACGTGATAGAAAGTGTGCCAGGACCACCACGGGTGGGTCTTGAAGGACTTTAGGAGAGGTGTGCAGGACGCCATATAAAATGTGCAGGACTTTAGTGAGAGTGCGCAGGACGTGATAGAAAGTGTGTGCCAGGACACCCAGTGGGATTGTGCAGGATTTAGGGGAGTGTGCCGGACGTCACCATAGAAAGTGTGCCCAGTGGACGTAAGTGGGAGTGTGTGCAGAAAGCGTGATAGAAAGTGTGCAGCACACTTGCTTGGGAGTGTGCCAGGACGTCATAAGTGTGCAGAGGCACCAGTGGGAGTGTGCAGGATTTAGGGGGTATGCAGGACGTGATAAATAGAAAGTGTGGAGGACTTTGGTGAGGAGTGTGAACAACGTGATGAAAGTGTGCAGGACACCAGTGGGGCCACCGGTGGAGTGTGCAGGACGTGATAGAAAGTTATTTGCATGAGCCTAGTGGGAGTGTGAAGGACGTGATAAAAAGGTGTGCAGGACACCCAGTGGGAGTGTGCAGGACTTTGGGAGGAAGTGTGCCCAGGACTTGGGTGGGAGTGTGTGCAGATGAACGGTAACAGAAACCTGATTAACGAGCTGCACGCCTTTCCTGCTGCGTGCTGTCAATGAAATCGCAGCGGAAGCCAGACTTGTTGCACACTCCGAGCTGTCCTGCAGTATTGGGATCAGAATATCATTTTTTCCTAGATTCTCGGACCGGAGCATTGCATTTGTCCATCTACAGGTCTCTACGCATCGCACTGATACTGGCACGGATCGCACTGATGTGTTATGGAATGATACTGTGCTTATCTGTGGGGTCAAATTCAGGTCCGCATTTGCGTCTCGACACGCTTTGCGGTCGCGCGCTTTTGAGTCGGAAGAGTTTCAGCGCCGCCAACGCAGCCGATCTGTTTGACTCTAGGTGGGTTTTAGAAACTGGAAACTATACCAAAATGTAAAGAAAACTGCATAAAAGCCGCCATATCGAGGTCGGCTTTGGCGCTGGAAACCCAACTGATTCGGGCGCGTGCGGCCGCATTGCGTGTCAATACGCAATTGCGGACCGGAATTCGGTCGAGATAAGCACAGTACCGCATGTGCGCCGAGGTTTTGCGCAAACGCGAAATAAGAATCGCAAAATAGTACGACTGCGATCCGTGCCCAGCATAGATGGATAAATGCAATGCAAGGTCCGAGAGTCCAAAAATATGATGTTGTATCCCAATACTCGATGCAGGACAGCGCTCGGAAGAGGTGTGCAGATTTCGATGCCGCTGCATAGCACTCAGAAACACACTGCTTAGAAAGGCGTGCAGGTTGTTGCCAGCTGTTTCTGTTTCTGCCCATCTGCACCCTCCCACTGAAGTCCTGCACACTTTCTATCACGTCCTGCACGCCCGCGCTGTACTGCCTTGCACTGAAGTCCTGCACACTTTCTATCACGTCCTACACACTCCCACTGCTGTCCTGCACTTTATATCACGTCCTGCACACTCCCTAAATAATGTCCTGCCTCTCTACCCAGACGTCCTGCACACTCCCACACTGATGATGTCCTGCTCACTTTCTCTCTCCATGTCGTCTGCACCTCCCACTGACACTCTCTGCACATTTTCTGTGGTGTCCTGCACCTCCACTGATGTCCTGCGTCATTTTCTATGCAGCGTCGTGCACACTCCCTCGAAAAGTCACTGCACACTCCCACTGGTGTCCTGCACACTCTCTATAGACCAGTCCTGCACACACTCCACTGAAGTCCTGCACACTTTCCATCGTCCTGCACATTCCCCCTAAATTTTGCACACTCCCACTGAAGTCCTGCACACTTTCTATCGCGTCCTGCACACTCCCACTGACATCCTGCACACTTTCTGTGGTGTCCTGCACACTCCCCACTGATGTCCTGACACTTTTTCTATGACGTCCTGCACTCCCCCAGAAAGTTCTGCACACTCCCACTGAAGTCCTGCGCACTTTTATACACAATACTCTATGCGAGCTTAACAAAAATATGCCTGCTAGCTTCTCTGGGATGACGCTGTGGCGACAAGAGATCATCTCAACCATTGTTCTTCTCGAGAATCCCTCGAGCTGCCGAAAAAAATTCGCTGAAAAATTTCTGAGGAATTCCGAAAAAACAACGGTGAGCGACATTCATCGGTGGAATCCGGGCGTCAAAATCGCAAGCTTGAATTCGCGTTTTTTTCGCCAGCGATAGAATTCGCTGTTTCTCTGGGTATGTAACCATTGCAGATCTGCGATTTTTCTCGCAGTTTTTGAAGTATCGAAAGGTGGGTTACACCTTTATTGTTTACTTTTGCGTTATCAGACATCTGATTTCTCACTTTAGAACGCTATCAGACATCTGATTTCTCATTTTCCTACGGATAATCGCGGTATATGCCGCGATTATCATAAGAAATATGATGAATGTGTAAGGAACTCTATGAGACCTATTTCGATTTAGGGAGGCCCCGGTGTTAGTTGGTCGATTGAACGTTTTTATTACACTGATTCCCTGAACGTTTAGGTTCTGGCAAAAGTAAAAAAGATTTGGCATGGCTATTTTTTCAAAAATTAGAAATATAATCACCTAAAAGGGGGAAGGTAAAGAAAAATGAAAAAAAGTTGCGAAATACTCCTGAGAAAAGATTTGGCGTAGAATAATTCTGATTTTTGGGGAAATGTAGTGAAATAGTTGAAGAGTTTTGATCTGGCAGTCGAGTTTGAACCAACTACTTGAGTAAGAAGTTGCTTTGCAAAACGAGAGATCTGACATTGTGTGGGCTTATCCGGGTAGAACATATCAAGAAGCAAAATCACGCGCGATATGGAACAAACAGTTGATTTTACTTCACTTAAAGGCAGCATACACACGCTCACAAAAATGGTTTGAGATAACAGCATAAATAGGAACCGCCTGGCCCCTACACATGCCGTCAGCACGGCGTTTGAAGCCCGCTAAAAACCATCAGGTTGACAGAATTCGAAGGCATTCCCGTCTCAGAATGCCTGGCGGAACCCCACCCCTACAAAATAACAGAATGAAGAGGCTCGAAGCATGTGGAAGCATTTGATAATTTAGAGCGATAGCACTATATAATGAGTCTACGAGAGAAACAGCTTGATTTCCCTGTATATAACTTGTTTACATACCGAATTAATTCCCCCTTCCATTTTCAAGAAAGCCCATCTACTCCGGCTGGCTAATAAAATGGAGCATTTCATCAATAAACAGACATGTTATATTCCAGGGTATTAAACCTTAAGCCGTTTCTCTCGTAAGACTCTCATGCTAGGAGCTATCATCCTAAGCTATCAAATGTTTTCACATGTCTCACTCTTCATTCTATTATTCATGAAGTGGGGTTCACAGGCTTTCGAACGTTCAGGAATCTTTGAATTCTGTCAACCTGAACAGATTTCAGCGCTTCCAGGCACTCGTGGCTGGGCAATGAGGGCCAGAACATTTAACATTTATCCCCCAACCATGTTTATGAAGCGATGTATCTGCTTGCCTTTAATGCACGTGAACTCCGCGGCATTCCAGCTCCCAAAGGTGCTTTTAGGCCCGGTCAGACTCGGTCGAGAAAGACCTGCTGGGTCCGACTGAGTCCTGCCTGAGTCCGGATGGGTCCGGGTGGAAAAACCTGCTGAGTCCGCTGAGTCCAGTTTGCCCCCAGCACCAGCCAGCTCCTCTGCAGAGCGCAATTGATGGTGACGGATTCTGCCTCAGCTGTAGATCAGAACGTGTTTGGTGGCAGCTGAATTTTCTTGTTTTCAACATGTCTGAGATCACGGTCCGTATCGGCAGCACATTGGGAGCAGAGCGCAGACGATGAGTGTCCTAAAGAGATGCGGCGGGGGCTCGGCAGGTCGCAGTCGGCCGAAAAAATGCACCCAAATCACGTGAAAAATAGCTATATCGACCGGGTGGGACTCAGCGGGACTCCAGTAGGACTCAGTGGGGACTCAGTAGGACTCAGTCGGCGCATTGAGCCCCGCCACTTGTACGCATGAAATATCAGTATCGACCGAGGGGATTGCGGTGGGCATCAGACGGTCTGAGTCGGAACTCAATGGGTTGATTTTTTCCACCGTTTTCCCACAGAAGTCGATGCGGCGTATCGACCGGGTGCGGGACTCAGTAGATCTTTCGGTAGCTAAATGACAGGGCCTTACCTTGCCTTATCCGCGTGATTTTGCTTCGATATGTTCTACCACGAGATAAGCTCAGTACAATCTCGATCTCTTATTTTGCACTAACTCTTATTAATAGTTGGTTTCAAACTCGACTGCCAAATCATATACTTTCAACTATTTCACTACATGTCCCAAAAATCAAATTATTCTACGCCAAATCGTTCTCAGTATTTCGAAACTTTTTTCATTTTTCTTTACCTTCCCTTTTTAGGTGATTATATTTCTAATTTTTTGAAAAAATGGCCATGCCAAATCTTTACTTTTGCCAGGAACCAAAACTTTCACGAATTTCATTTATTTTTCCTAATGGTTTCCTTTCTAACATGGTTCATGCCCGGTGGTGTTAATTCAAAGGAAACCCACTGATGCCCTGCCCCCCCCCCTTCTATGACGTCCTGCACGCTCCCGCTGATGTCCTGCACACTTTCTACGGCGTTCTGCGCACAACCATTTGGTTCACAAGCACGCTCATGCCGATCATTTTTTCCGCAGGGCTACCCTCTTTCGAAAATTTTCCAAGTGTCAGCCTGGATATGAGCACATCGTAATAGCCAAAAATCATGTTTGCACAATTTCGACCTCCTTTGCCATTTTCCAATGGCTTCTCGAAGAGAGCGGTGTGTGAATGAATGCATACCGCTCCTCCGCCCTTTTATACCACGCATGTTATGAGCGTGTGTTATCGTTCGTTATCATGTTTTGTTCAAGAATGGTTACGGTAGCCCTGCGGAAAAATGATCGGCATGGGCGTGCTCGTATTTGAGTCCCGCAAACTTTTTACGGCGTCCGGCGCATCCCACCTGGGTCCCACACACGTTCTACGGCGTCTTGCGCACTTCCACTTGGTCACCTCACAGTTTCTACTAAAGTACTTTCGATTGGGTCTCACACACTTTTCACGGCTTACTGCGCACACCGATTTGGGTCTCGCACACTTTCTAGGCGCCCGGCAGCGCTCTCATTTGGGTCCCACATATTTTCTACGGCCTCATGCGCACTCTCATTTGGGTCCCACACACTTTCTTCGGTGTCCGGCGCACTGTTATTTGGGTCCCACACACTTTTTACGGCGTCCTGTGCACCCTCATTTGGGTCTCACACACTTTCTACGGCGTCCTGCGCACTCTCATTTGGGTCCCACACATTTCCTACGGCGTCCGACGCACTGTTATTTGGGTCCCACACATTTTCTACGGCGTCCTGGGCACTTTCATTTGGGTCCCACACACTTTCCACGGCGTCCGGCGCACTGTTATTTGGGTCCCACACACTTTCTACGGCGTGTTACAAAAGAGTGCCTCCACCGAGAAGGCACTCCACCAAACATCAGTGACTGGTTGAAAATGTAGGCTAATGGATTTGCGGTGGCCAAAGCTGTGCCTCTAATGAAAGCCCACGGTATCAAATCAGGTGTAACTGAGAAAGATCTTTGCCATTTCTGCATTTCATGAGACTGAAACCATGGGAATGATTCCATCGGGGTAGTAACATAAGGAAGAAAATCTCGTAAGCGACCGTCGTCCATCAAATATACGTTTGCAAAGCGTCTCGCTGAAACTTCAGCTTTGTCGGCTTCAGTTAGGCCCCGGTCATAGTTGGATGAGCCGACGCCTCCGGCCCGGTCGATACACACAGAATGCATTGGAAATGGGATGCAAAAATCACTCGGTGTATCCCCCCCGCACCCCCCCCCGCACCCCCCAACACTTCCCAACACCCACCCGGTCGATACGTATGAACAACATGGTGAGGTGAAGCTGAGAAAATCACTCGGTGTATCCCCCGCTCCCGCACCCCCGCACCCCCAACACCCCCGCCCCGGTCGATACGTATGTTTAAAATGATGGAGTGAGGTTGAGAAAATCACTCAATGTATCGACGCGGTCGATATCCATGCAATACGTGGATGAGAAAATCACCGGAGTGGGCGGGTCGAAGATAAAACATTGTGTATCACTAGAAAGCTAACCTTACTGCTACCTCCGTTACTTCACCATACTCTCCTTCACTATTTCTCTGAACAGGTGCAATCCTGTTGGCCACGTAATCATCGTCATATCTAGTTGGATGCATCGAGTGATTTTCTCAACCTCACTCCATCATTTAAACATACGTATCGACCGGGGTGGTGTTGGGGGTGTTGAAGGGGTGCTGGTGCGGAGGTGCGGGGGGATGCAGATGCAAATAGCACCAACTATGACCGGGGCCTTACAGCTTTTCGGCCCTCATATCTTAATCATCCAGTAAAATTCCTTTCTGAGAGCTTGGAGTTCACGTATCTGAAAAAAGCATTTTTACTGTTAGACTCAATTATTTTTCTCTACGCTTCTGTTGAACTTTTCTAGTTTTTTGTGAAATCTACCCGCAAAGTCTACGTACCCAGCCCAATGACCAGAAGAATTGGCGTAATTATAAAGACGATCTCTATGCTCTAACATTTTCTCCAGGTGTGCAGCAAGATTACCCAGCATGAACTGGAACCCAAGGGGCATATCTATCCAAAGCATAATGTAAAATCTCAATGAACAATTCGTATCTGTCGTTTACTGTTTCAAGAACTTCGAATGACGCTCGCCATCTAATGTTTCCTAGAAAATTGCAAACTTTTTCGAAGCCACACTTGGAAAAGTTACGGCGAAAAACGAAAAAGAGGTTAGACTCCGATACCCAAATGTGAAAAACTATGCTATCATGATCACTGAGACCAATTGGAGGCTGGCACACCGATTAGGTTTTGAAGAAATGAGTAAGTCAAGAATGGAAGCCCCTCTAGTTGAACCTCTCACCAATTGCAATAATTCGTGATCTTTCAACATATTTATGAAAGCAGTCGAAGCAGAGAAGTTTGCGCGTAGTAATTGCCAGCAAATATCTGGAAAGTTGACATCTCCGACAATAACTACAGGGTATTCCGAGTTCCTCCGAGTTTGGCCCAGTACAAGAAGGCATCCTATAAATTACCACAAATCGAACCGGGTCCCCATTGAAGTAAATATCCAAAGCAAGAATCTCATACCCATCTCTAACAGATTCCGAGAGGAGAACAGAATGCGGAAAGGAATTTCTCAAGAAGAGAGCTACCCCACCGCCTTTGCGACGGGCACGACCGCAGCCAATAATAGTATAGTCATTTAGCCAGTTTTCAAACATAGTTGAAAGGAGGTGATGGCTTTTGAGCCAGGTTTCGGAGAAGACAAAAATTTCGAAACGAGAACTAAGAACATTATCAACGTGGCTCGAACTACTTGCCAAGGATCTTATATTAGCAGATAGACATTGAATATTATGAGAACGCAAACTAGAATCGAAGCTACTGTGATCGTGAGAAACAGGTAACCTCCATAAGTTGCCTTAGGTACCAGAGGTAGCTTGAGCCACGTTTACACTCCCATTTCCAGAGCTCACCTCAGCATTTGAAAGAGCAGCTAAAGGCTGCGTCCCCGAGATGGAAGAAAGTCTAGCTTCACGTCTGCGCTTCAACTCCTCCTCAGTCAGAGATTCCCTTAGGAAAACTCTGCTTGGAAAAGAACGCAGACGAGAAGCTCTTTTCACAGATTGCTGCTGATGAAAACGAGTAGGTAGCACAACTTTTAAAGGCCTTTGTTTCTATCATTAGGACGGCCTAAACGATACACAGCGATAGGCCTGCATTGAACATTGAGATGCTCAAAAATACTCATGACCTTGCCATGATCATAAATAGTCCTACTAGTACATGTTGGTGAAGCGGATACAGGAACATTACATACAACGATTGATCTAAGCCTCTCGTTTTCATCACATCGAACAAATGGAACATTCGTAGAATTATTATTCATAATAGAACTCGAGGAAACATTACGAATTGCAAGAAGTTGGGACTTCAATTCTTCATTTTCCCGGCGAAGATTGATGTTTTCGTCGATTATACTTTGCAATTGATCTGCGATTTGCGACAGCATGGTTTTGACGCAAGCAGGCTTTTTCTGCGAATTGTTGACCTCATTTGTCGCATCAACCATCTAAATAGGTGCGTTTGAGCCATTCAAGTTGCTCCTCAGCGACTTCTTAAGCGCCTTTCACAGTCTGCCGGACGTTGCCGTCCGATACGTTATAAGAGTGCCGCAGTGCGAGGGAAGCTGCGGTGAACAACCGTCCGTTCCGACTCTCCAGTACAGACTATGAGGCGAAACCAACACGTTTTGACCCGTGATAACTTGCTCCGACGTCGTGTCAATGATTTCACCGCAGTGCCACGTGGGTTGGCCGACATCGCAGTGCGGCCCGCACCGATGCCACAGCCCTATCTTATAACGTACCGGACGGCGTCGCCCGGCAGACTGTGAAAGACGCTTTAGTGGAAGAAACAGGAGCAGCCATGTCAGCAAAAGAAATCAGACAAGTCCAAAAATCGTCAAACGAGGAAAATCGGAAGATCAATCACCTGCCAGCGAGGCAAGGCTCAATGCTCGCTATGGTATATCCCCTTGCCAAAGTTGATAGAGACGGGCAAGAATTATAGCCAGTTAAGCCGAGAATAGCCGAAGAAAGACGAAATAGCGTCTCGGACGAGGAAGCTCTCTGCTACACAACCGAACGTGATGCCAGTGCGCGGATGAATAAAGTTAAAATGTGAATGAGAAACCTCATGGATAAACAATCGAATAAATGCAAAACAAATTTTCCAGAAGATGCATTGTGGGAATCGAACTCGCAACCCAGCATCCCTTCGTAGTTTAGCATTCCCAATCATTATCCTCTCGACCATCCCCGGAATAGGGTTATGACAACTTCAATCAAGTGATACGAGGAATAGAATGTACAGTGAGCTCGGAAACGGCTTATAATTCACGAATGGGCCAGAATCAAACCGTGAAACCTTGTAGAGAGCAATTTTATTGTAACTTAGTGTGTGCCGAGCATATGAGCTCACTCCAGTTGCTCCGAGTAGGGGGTTGCAGGCGGTTTCAGACGAATTTTTCTTTTTTCTCTGGAATATCGCAAGGCCCTTAGGAAAAACCGAACATAGATTATTGTTACTCTATCCATCCCCCACAACTCTCAGAAGAACTTTTTTCAGGACGTCTCCTCCCGCGGGGGGTCGTCCTTTGTCAGAAGAGGAAATAAATGCAAATTCAACAGTTGAACAATGAAAGCAAGCACTTCAACCAATATTTTTGACTAGATGTGTACATAAATCCGAAAGTTCATTGATTGAAATTCAAGTTCAAGCCAGCTGATGTTCCTGATATTAGAGATCATCGATGCCGATGAGGTGGGGTGAACTCATCCACCATCAAAAACAAGCAAGTTTAGGCTTCGAATTTGGCCCAGAACAGCAATTTTTTCGCGATTTTTTCTTATATGTTCTACTACTCTATACCCAGAAAAGGGTTCAGAGAGGAAAATAAGACGAGCATTCCTGAGCGCGACAACTGCCTTTAGGGAAAATGTTTTGAGCATCCATCAAGTTTTATTTGAGTAACCTTCAAGGTTGAAGACGCTTATGCTCACTGAACATCTAATAATGCACACTTTCATGAAAACAAATATTGAGCACGGATTTATTTTATTACAGTTACATCAAGAAATCAAGATGCAATCATTGTTTCAGGATCGACTTCTGGTGGAGCTGATGCCCATGAATCAATATCAAGCTGCAAGGGTTAGATTCAGTTACCACTAAGCTTTTTATGTTTTCAAAATGCTCACAGAACATTTATTAACGCAAACACATTCATGAAAACATATATTCAGCACGGTTTTTGTTTTATTAAAGTTACATACAGATTTCAATATGCAATCGTTCTTGCAGGAGCGACTTGTGGTGGGGCTAATGCCCAGAAACCAAGTTCAAGCTTCACGGGTTAGATCCATTTACCACTAAACTTTTTATGTGTTTTCAAAATGCTCACAGAACATCTATCAACGCAAACACTCAACACAGCATCACCGAAATAGTCGAGAATAAATGCTCTACAGGTTGATATGCGGCGCATTCCAGAGGCGTGATTGAGATGACAGCACCTCCGTTGGTTAGTTTTCCAAGTTCGAGGTACTTGGACCTCTTTCGGCCTCTGAAGGCCGCCCTGGCGGCCCCAGATGGTGGCTAGGCGAGCCGGTGACGGTTGTGTCTTGGTTAATTTTGTTTACTTCTAAATACTTCTCGGTTAAATCTCGGCTATTTCTCGTCTACTTCTGGTCCGTTCCGTGAGAAGCCGACAAATGAAATAGCACACCAGGAGCCGCTGCGGAGCCTGGTGGGCTATTTCGCGGTTATTCCTAGGGAAAATTCTGGAGTTTCGAAGAGTGAATGTGAGGTTTTGGGTGACAGTGAATTATGAACTTATACACTCTGGCTATTTATAAAGTATATTCACAGTAGTAATATCTGGTCGATATGAGACACGTGTTCGAAACACAATATCCAAATTATCTAGTAACGATTTCGTGAAATCTTTATATTGAGCATTCATTATTTAGATGACCATGCCATTGAAAATATCTTTGGTATGCAGACGTCGAATCTTTCTATGACTCGACACTTTAGCCATCTGAAGGTATCGCTAATGGAGAGGTAGTTCCATTATTCCATGTTTGTTCGTTTTCACGTTCAAGCATTACGATAGTCTTAGGTAGATGAAGTGATTGAAGAAGCGAGGACTATGATGGTCGTGGAGCGGCAGGAGTACCTGAAGTTGTGGATTCAAGCACACAGAAGTAGGGTATGTGTTCTATGCAAAACCTAGAGTTCACGTGATAATTTTGGTCCGATGAAAGGACGGGGCCGCGACGGTAGATCACCCCGCCAATGCCGCAAGGCCAGCCGCCTGGTTCGTGCGTTAGACTAAAACGGAAACGGAAACCATATATACCCCTCTACTTTCCTTCACTAAATTGTTTGAGAATCATGATACATGCTTTCATCGTATTTACAGGCATCTGGGTCTCGAGTGGAAAGTTCAAGAAGGCCACGAGAATTTCAGGACCTCAGGACAGGTCATTCGAATGATCTACAAATAGAAGACTTGTTTTTTGCTATCTTTGTCTGTGTTTCAAGTCGTCGTTTCGGTATCCTCCTTCTGCAGCTAAAAATTGATTTTTGTCGTTAGATGAAAACCGGGTGATCAAAGCGGTACTTCTGCACGGGTAAATTGTGATTGAAGATTTCGGGATCTTGGTGCACATGATTAAATGCCTAATGTCGTCTCCGAAACTGAGCAGTCCAGGCATGGGTCCGGTCTGCAGCTATCGGTTTTGTTCACGTAGTACATGAACTATACACAGTGGGTAATGTGCAGTGAGGCAAGATGTCCATCTGGCATTCTCGCCGAATTCAGACTCAGTTTTGCAAATTGAAGACGTCACTACTCGTTATAGAGTTTGTAGCCGCAGGAGATGAAGCCTGTTCAGATTGCAATATGCTTATCTCTGTATGATCGATCACTGGTCGAGAGATCGCCGCGTCGAACACCTGTGGCACGCACGCAAGCGAGGACGTAATGATCTTATCACTACCTCCTCGCTTGCGTGCGTGCCACATGTGTTCGACGCGGCAATCTCTCGACCAGTGATCGACGATACGTGCAATTTACTAGGGACGTTCATTAAAGTTGTCCTTGTTGATCTCCTCTGACGGGTTTTCATAATTATTCTTGGCCTATGTTTTGTTCGCTTGAGAGCTTTAACACATATACGGGCTGAGTTGCTGTGGCTGAATTTACAGTGCGTTTTGACTGGCAAAATGCATTTCTACTCATATAAATGTTCCGTTGGATGAGCTCCTCGCAAAGCCAGTGGCAATTTCCAGAGCTGGGTTTTGCACACGCTGAAATTTAGTTCAAAAGCTTAGCCCCGCGTAGGTCCGGACAAGGGCTTAACCTCCGCCGAGGTCTGCGTTGAGGAACAACCCTCACTGCGTACAGCGGCGAAAAGCGCCCCACCCTCAGCCGTGGAATCCCCTATCCCCCAAAGGTCAGCAATATGCTGGCCTCCGGAGAGGGACTCAAAGTCATCTTCCAGGGCCGGCATCAGAATGTCGAATGAGGACTCGAGTGAGATGAGGCACCTTTTTAACCAGCTGTGCATGTGAGAAACACACCAGGACGTGATCATTCGCTTCACTATTTTTTCATGTCTACCACTGTAGCGGTGGCGTCGCGATGATGTCGCGAAGCCGGCGCGAAGCTGTTTCGAGATCCACGCTTCGCTATCGCGGTACCGTTCATGATTGCAGTGCCGTTGCTGTACTGTTGCGGACAAGAAGGAATTTTCCAAGATTCCGGAGCCGTTGCTACAGTGTCGCGGCACGGGCTCGGATCACTGTGCCTTTGCTACATCGGCCCGGCACGGTCTCGGGTTGCGGTGCCGCCCCGACACGGTCAATGCAAAAATTCTCAGTGACACACCCGTTTACCTCCTTATCTGTTCCGTGACACACCGGTCGTTCTTCAACCGTTGTTTGGAATTCACTAAACATTGCCATTATCAACCGACAGCCTGCTACTTCTATTGCCAAATGAAGTAGAATAATGTTTGTGTTTCGTGAATGCAGATTTTGATTAACTTTTATTTTCATCGTATATAAACCCGTTTCAGAAAAGTTAGTGCATTCAAACAGCTAAGCATTTGAAAACGAGGGTTGAATGGTAGGGAATCTGGAGCAAGGTGTGGTGTACGCTCTTTTTTAGAGATTCAGATTTTATGAGACATAGTGATTCTGAAGTTCCGCGCTCTCTCCCTCGAGTCTCACACGTTTTCTACGGCATCCAGCGCTCCCTCACTTGGGTCTCACACAATTCCCACGCGCACTCTCCCTCGGATCCACACTTTTTATACTGTGCCCGGCGCACCCCCACTTCGGTCCCGCACACCTTCGACGGCATCCGGCGCACTCTCAGTTTTGTCCCGCACACTTTCTACGGCGTCCGGCGCACTCCCACTTTGGTCCCGCACACTTTCTACGGCGTTTGGTGAACTCCCACTTGGGTCCCGCACACTTTCTACGGCGTCCGGCGCCCTGACCCAGCATGAACCTACGACATCCCGGCGATTTGCTATATCCTATTGGATGCGTCACTTTTTGTTTCCAGCGAGTATCCTCCACGTCATGAATACTGTTTAAGTGCTGCATCTGGGCTGGTAATGGAAATACACTCGAGAATTATTTTCATTACCACCTCCAGATGTTAAAGAAGAATTGGAACACGGCTTTTTTATTTATCGAGACATATTTCATTCAACCCAAAAAAAGATTCATTCATCAGCGTAACCTGTCTAGCCACAGGAGACACATTCCATTGAGACCTTGCTTGAAACGGCCTTTTTCCTCGTAATGCTTGTCACTGTGAACTATCCACCCGCGTGTCTGTTTTATCCAGACCTTGTAGTGACCTCTGCTCAAGGAATCTTCAGTATGTTCGATTGCGCAGAATAGTGACCATCCAGCATCTAAATGATGTCGATAACTTTGGCTTTTTAAAAATCTGTGAGTGCCTCCAATGCTATCAACATACCGAATAGCGTCTGCACAGTAGTTGCTAAATTCAAATAGAATTTTCGGCGTTCGGTTACTCCATTTTCAACAAAAAATAGTGGGAGTGCTATCAATAGTTTTTCACACTGATTTGGAATGAAAATTATTGTTTTTTCCTCGTGCAACGTTTGCACGTTGCAACTCTTGCATGTTATTTCCGACGATCGACTATCAGACATCGCTTGGATACACTCTCTCAAAGAACTTTTCTGTGATACTCGAGGGATGTACAACAAATTATGAAACGATGGCCCTTGCAAAGTCGCCAAATTTTGTATTTTCGAACGCTCAATCTCATAAACCACGTTTGATTATATTCTGTCATCATACCTTCGCACAACGTTCACACTTTTTGTAACTAGTGATCTCGATGCTGAACTGATCCCGAAATTCATTTGGCAATTTATCCAATATCCATAAATTCTGCCGCATCTTGCTGTAGGCCGTCATTGAAGGTTGTAATGAAAGTGACCAGTAAAAGCCAGCTATCATCGAACGTATTCATGGAATATCAAGCTTCCACGGAATTTCGAGTTATGTAATTTATGCTTCCAATATTATTCAGCGTAAAATCCTGCATAGGTTAAGTTTTCGAGCAAAGCATTACTGAACCCTTGCCCAGGTTCTCAAATTGTCTTCACATATTGAAACAAGCTCATGAAAATGTATTGCAAATTCATTTGAAAGAAAGCTCAAAAATCTTTGCCATCAAGTTTATTGGGTGTTCGATAAATCCATAATTTAATGAAATAATGCCGTTAATTGTACTGAAGTTTTCTCAATTTACCACACAATTCGATCTTAATTACGGCTTTCGCCCAGTTGCCGGTGTTGATTTGCTTATATTTGCTCTACCAACAAACAATCAACTTTCAAATGTTATTTTTACCGAAACTGAAATAAACGGGCCTGGAAAATGGCGTATGAATCCATCGCAGTCCTTTTCTCCTCCGGTCAAAACAATTTCAGAAATGGTAATGCTGATTAGATCTGCGTACAAATTCGTCGCAAACAAATTTTTCATTCCACTTCCTCGTATGCATCGAAGGACGGAGTTAGCGAAACACTTATTTCCATTGTTCCGTAGTCGAAGATGACTTAACGTTGCAGGATTATACACACTAGCCGATGTCCGAGTGTATTCTTCAACAGGAGTCAATCTTCGGCGTCTCTGCTCTCTCAACTCCTTTCTTGAATCAATCAACCTGCGTTTGCATGTCGTGCGTAAGTTCTTCTGACTGCATGTCAATCTTTTACTGTAACAGAGAAAAATTTTTACCGATTATCTGTACTATTCCCATATTTTTACACATCGAATAAGAGGTTTTTGAGAAAATGTCATTGCCAGGAGTAATGTTGACCTACCTGGATAACCATGATACTTGCAACGGCTGGTGATTGAGGCGAGGAAGTTCGGGCAGATAGCCGATTGCATGAAGACGGCAGTATTCCTGATAAGGCAACCGATTGGCGTCCAAACTTCTCTTTTCCATCCCGATTATATGAAGTCCTCCAATTTGGCGCGCACATGACATTGCAACGTAACTGTAACGCAAGTTTTTCATCACATTTTCGATTGAATAAATAAGGAACATCTTAGTGATATTAGTCGGTTGACATCTCACCCCATTCCAGGTTCAAAGGTGCCTTCTTAATCGGTCATGACCGTATCCAGTGACATTCCCTGGCATTTATGCATTGTGATGGCATAGGCGACAACCATAGCAAACTGGGTGCGTGTGATTGTGTTGTTTCCGAACGCGTCGTCGAACTCCACTGACATGCGTTCTATGGTTTCGGTTTCTCCGGATACCAATAAGTGCACCCACGTAATGAATCGGTTTACAAATCAAGGGGTATGTATGCATAAGGATTACTTTAATCTTTTCGACGACATCTGATTTGAAAACAATGTCTTTGATGGTTCCCACTGCACCATTTACAAGGCAGCGTTGGGCATCGATGATGCGCCTGCAAAGTATTTAGAAACAGAGAATTTACATAAAGTATCATTCTAATTTTTACCTGAGCATCACTCGAGAGCCAACGGAAATCGTTAGTACGGGAGGCAACCCTCCGGCCTCATTGGCTCCCTGAATGCCTTGGAGAAGGGGGTCCACGTTCGGACCAATCGTCGCAACTTTCTGCCGTTTGGGCTTTACACGACGCAGTGCCCTGTCTAGATTAGGTTTATTGAGAACTCCTCTAAAGAGATTGGCATAATCATTGCAACTGCAGATTAATCCCCTAAATGCAATATATCAAATTGGAATTGGCAAATTATTGTTGCGTAGAAAATTTAACTCTGATCAATTAAATTGTGCACGCTGGTTGACTGCCGTTTTTGATTTGGGTCATAATGATTGATCCACTCATTTTCCCATTAATTTCACTGTTTGTACTTAGCATCATAATTGCAGAACATAGACTACTCAGATAATCTTGAAAAAAGTGACTCGGATTCTAAAGGACTTATCGTTTTGGTATCAACTGTGAGTATTACCTCTTCTTTTTTTCTTGAGTATGGAATCCTTGCATAGTATGTTGTAAACACTGTCTTGCTGAAAAGTGCACCGGTTGTGGCGCTGTTGAATTCGTCAGCTTTCACATTGGTTGTGACGATCGCGACGACCTAAAGAATAACAATGATCTCGATTTATTTCTGACTTTGTTTATGAGTTAACGGTTAAAATTCTGCGATCAGTGTGATATCTAAAGCCGTGGTTGCGAAGAGGATGTCTTTGAAATAAAAGATACGAAATGTTATGGTGTCACGAACCACTGGTTACCTTATCGTCCTGTTGGCGTAGACGATGGAATGACTCTACATCCTTCTAGAGCGTTGCATCACGAGGTGCCGAAAGTGTTAAACGCTCTGTAGTAAAAATAGCCTCGTACTATTTGTGAAGTTCTTGAAGGCAGTGTTCAATATAACTTTCGTCACCGAGTTTTTCATATAAAGCCCCAAGTGTTACCAAAATCACGAAGAAACGGCGAGAAACGTTTTAAAACGTCTTATTTCGGTGACATTATTCTATAAAATGGACTAGTTGTTTTGTTGGATGAACATGATCATAGTGGTTAGCACCAGTGGAAAATGGGGTCAATCAGAATTAGAAGAAAGTTTCATGGAAAACAGGATCAGTTAAAGCACTAAGGAGAGAAAGGAGCAATAGAGAGTAGAGGATCGCAAAAGACCGGTCCACAAAAGATTTCATTGTCACAACAAACACTTCCTGTGATACTTAGGAGGCGGAGTTATACTTGAGGATTTCGTGTACTCCTGCTCAGAACTTTTGAAACACGTTGTTAACACGCTAAAAGTCACCTCGGCACCCTTACTGGGGGTTTTCGAAGCGTTCCAGCAGCTTATTGTAAGGTGTTAAGCAGCTCACTGACACTTCGTTCCGTACAAGCCTCCTTATCGTGGATCGGTAGAGTGCGAACCAGCTTCGGTTCCCTGCAACCAGCCTCAGCACTGTTAAGCACCGTGCAAGCAGCTTAAGTGGAGTCACGAATCGTTCCAGCAGCTTCAGGCATTCGTTGCGTGGTGATGGCACGCTATATTCCCATACTGATTCGGCTCTACAGCCATGCCTGCTCATCGACTGAATTTTTCTCTCATTTTTTTGCGGTTTTGCAGCTTTTTTTATCGTTCTCCTTTTATTCTCTCAGTCAGTTCTATTGTTTTCGAGGATAATCTTACGGATTCACTGCGATGAAGAAAGGCCGGGTACTGTGGAGGTACGAGAGACCCGAAACCACGCCCCCTTGGCTTCCGGCGTCAGGATTTAGAGGTGTTGTTCGCTTGCTGCGTCATTTCGAACTTCCAGCAACACCAAAAAAGGCTCACACATTTTAAGAACTGTAGACACGTTCGCACAACTCCACGTACGTTCGAACAAAACAGTTCCCACCACCGTTATGAGACATGTGATTTCTCATTTTCGAACTTTAAGAGACATCTTATTTCTCATTTCCCTGCTGATAATCGCGGCACTTGCCGCTTTCGCAAAAGTATTATAAAGGTGTAAGCGTTTTTTGGTCCATAACCTTAAAAATAGTGACTGGCGTAAGATATGTGACAAAGTCCGCAGCAGTGCAGCCGGCGCAATTTATTTTACGGTAGCCATAATATGTTCTTTTTGATTAGTACGGGCGTTCCTCTTCCAACCGTAATGAGAAAGTAGGTAGAATGTGTAAGAATACTCCTGCAACAATTATTTGAATTCTTCTTTAATCAGCCTTTCTGCTCAAATTTGTTGGAAATCCTAGTACAGTACTGGTCAATTTTCAATTTTCAGTGAACCGTAAATTTCTGTCGAACTGTAAGCGGGTCATTACTTCAACCAAAATTCCACGGTAGTTCGACGCTCCGAGTGTCGGCCGGATAGGCGTCGAATGTGGTGCCGTGACCGATCCTCCCGCACGGACGAGGCATTTAAGTGCACGCCTCATTTTGAAAAAATTCCTTCTTTTTTAACGATTCTTTTTTGTGTTTTCTCGGTGCTCTTTTTTGTGATTGCTCGATGTTCTGTTTTGTTGTAGGTTACTGATTTGAGAGATTGCCAGGAGGCGCCGATAAGTCAAATTTCAGTTGGAATCGCTGACTGAGTAGCAATTTATGTGACAGAAGCGGCTTTGGAACGTGCGTTATTGATTAGTTTCCGCAAGTATTATAGATCAGTGCACGCGAAGAGCGTCAGTGCTCAATGCCTTCGCCCATCCCATCTTCTTGGCATGCCTTTTGCTTCGTGGGTTGTCGTTCTGCTTTTTTTTTGTTTTTTCGTTTAAATTTAGGCTCCATGTGATATATGGTATGCTTTCATATTCATTTTGTGCTGTTATATGAAGTTTTTGGTGCTGTATTAGCGGGGGGGCACTACTCAGAACGTGGGACCGCGCTTCCTGGTCACCCAATACCGGGCGACCAATCGCTGCTTGTTCGGGTCGCGCGAAAGATTTTACATTGTTCATTAATTCTCCGTTATTGTACATTCACGCGCAAATTCGTTGCACCGGGAAGGCAATTTTCGTAATCCGGGTGGCCGGTAACAAGCGAGGGGTTAGCGGGTCCTCCGGAACGGGATCTGGGCCGGATTTTAGGGTGTCCAGGTCGCCCCAAAAGCAGTTTTTCACACAGGGAAGGCCGCAACGAAGCTCTGAGTATGGCACGGTGCACTTGGCCACGCCCATTTTACCGTGCCGCATTAGGTTTCAGCACCTACCCGGGGTTTCCCTCCCTTGCCAAAATCGGGGGAGTCATTGCACAAGACGTTGAAGCTAGGACTTTTAGAGGCGTCCCCGTCCACCGTTAGGGACAATCGTGGCGGGACCACTCAGGACCGCGCTTCCCGGTCACCAAATACCGGGCGACCAATCACTGCTCGTCCGAAACTGCGAAACTAGCGATCCGCATAATGATTTTTGGCAACCCGGAGCACATCCCCCTAAATTTCGAGGTGGTCCCGAAACGATTGTCTGTAATGGTAGACGGTGACGCCTGTAAAAGTCCTAGCTTCAACGTCTTGTAGTAATTGCGGAACGGTAAAATGGGCGTGGCCTTTTGCGATTCAACAGGGCGTGGCCAAGTGCATCGCTCCATAGTGACCCCCCCCGCTGCGATAGCACCGAAGTGGGTGATTGGACGAACTCCGTGTAACTCCCCTTTCATACTTCGAAAGCTGCGAGAAAATTCGCAGATCTGCAATGGTTAAGCATACCAGACTATCGCGAATTTTATCGCTGGCGAAAAAAATCGCGCTTCAAGCTGTGATTCTTGACGCGGATTGCAGCGACAAATTTCGCTCACAGTTGTTTTATCGAATCCATCGAGAAATTTTAAGCGATTTTTTTCGCAGCTTGAGGATTTGCGAGAAGAATGGTTGAGATGATTCTTGTCGCTACAGCGTCACCCTAGAGAAGTTATTAGCAGCATATCCTTATACTTAAAGCAGTTATGTCCCGATGTGTGTGTGTGTGTGTGTGTGTGTGTGTGTGTGTGTGTGTGTGTGTGTGTGTGTGTGTGTGTGTGTGTGTGTGTGTGTGTATGTGTGTGCATGTCCCCGATATCTTTGGAATGGCCGATCAAAACTTGTATGAAATGGGTACCAACATTGAGGTGGAGTGCGACATTTATCGATTACCAAAAAATCAGCCCGACTCACCTCTTACGTGCCTCAGGCCAACCGAGTTTGTCCGTGGAGCGCACTTTTGGCCGTGGGTCATGATAACTTCTGCGAGTCGTCTAGCGATGCAAAAAATGCAGGGCGTCATAAAGGTGTGCAGGACCCCAGTGAGAGGTGTGCAAGACGTCATAGTAAGTGTGTAGGAGCCTAATCGGAGTGTGCAGGACGTCATAGAAAGTGCGCAGGTCCTGAGTAGGAATGTGCAGGACCCCAGCGGAAGTGTTCAGGACGCCATAGAAAGTGTGCAGGACCCCAGTGGGAATGTGCAGGGCGTCATAGAAAGTGTCCAAGACCCTAATTGGAGTGTGCAGGACGTCATAGAAAGTGTGCAGGTCCTAAGTAGGAATGTGCAGGACCCAGCGGAAGTGAGCAGGACGTCATAGAAAGTGTGCAGGACCTCAGTGGGAGTGTGCAGGGCGTCATAGAAAGTGTGCAGCACCATAATCGGAGTGTGCAGGACGTCATAGAAAGTGCGCAGGTCCTACGTAGGAATGTGCAGGACCCCAGTGGGAGTGTGCAGGGCGTCATAGAAAGTGTGCAGGACCTCAGTGGGAGTGTTCAGGGCGTCATAGAAAGTGTGCAGGACCCTAATCGAAGTGTGCAGGACGTCATAGAAAGTGCGCAGGTCCTAAGTAGGAATGTGCAGGACCCCAGTGGGAGTGTGCAGGGACGTCATAGAAAGTGTTGCAGGACCTCAGTGGGAGCGTGCAGGACGTCATAGAAAGTGCGCAGGTCCTAAGTAGGAATGTGCAGGACGTCATTGAAAGTGCGCAGGTCCTAAGTAGGAATGTGCAGGACCCCAGCGGAAGTGTTCAGGGCGTCATAGAAAGTGTGCAGGACCTCAGTGGGAGTGTGCAGGGCGTCATAGAAAGTGTGCAGGACCCTAATTGGAGTGTGCAGGACGTCATAGAAAGTGCGCAGGTCCTAAGTAGGAATGTGCAGGACCCCAGCGGAAGTGTGCAGGACGTCATAGAAAGTGTGCAGGACCTCAGTGGGAGTGTGCAGGGCGTCATAGAAAGTGTGCAGGACCATAATCGGAGTGTGCAATGCGTCATAGAAAGTGTGCAGGACCTCAGTGGGAGTGTTCAGGGCGTCATAGAAAGTGTGCAGGACCCTAATCGAAGTGTGCAGGACGTCATAGAAAGTGCGCAGGTCCTAAGTAGGAATGTGCAGGACCCCAGTGGGAGTGTGCAGGACGTCATAGAAAGTGTGCAGGACCTCAGTGGGAGTGTGCAGGGCGTCATAGAAAGTGTGCAGGACCCTAATCGAAGTGTGCAGGACGTCATAGAAAGTGGGCAGGTCCTAAGTAGGAATGTGCAGGACCCCAGTGGGAGTGTGCAGGACGTCATAGAAAGTGTTGCAGGACCTCAGTGGGAGCGTGCAGGGCGTCATAGAAAGTGTGCAGGACCCTAATCGGAGTGTGCAGGACGTCATTGAAAGTGCGCAGGTCCTAAGTAGGAATGTGCAGGACCCCAGCGGAAGTGTTCAGGGCGTCATAGAAAGTGTGCAGGACCTCAGTGGGAGTGTGCAGGGCGTCATAGAAAGTGTGCAGGACCCTGGTGGAGTGTGCAGGACGTCATAGAAAGTGCGCAGGTCCTAAGTAGGAATGTGCAGGACCCCAGCGGAAGTGTGCAGGACGTCATAGAAAGTGTGCAGGACCTCAGTGGGAGTGTGCAGGGCGTCATAGAAAGTGTGCAGGACCATAATCGGAGTGTGCAGGACGTCATAGAAAGTGCGCAGGTCCTACGTAGGAATGTGCAGGACCCCAGTGGGAGTGTGCAGGGCGTCATAGAAAGTGTGCAGGACCTCAGTGGGAGTGTTCAGGGCGTCATAGAAAGTGTGCAGGACCCTAATCGAAGTGTGCAGGACGTCATAGAAAGTGCGCAGGTCCTAAGTAGGAATGTGCAGGACCCCAGTGGGAGTGTGCAGGACGTCATAGAAAGTGTTGCAGGACCTCAGTGGGAGCGTGCAGGGCGTCATAGAAAGTGTGCAGGACCCTAATCGGAGTGTGCAGGACGTCATTGAAAGTGCGCAGGTCCTAAGTAGGAATGTGCAGGACCCCAGCGGAAGTGTGCAGGGCGTCATAGAAAGTGTGCAGGACCCTAATTGGAGTGTGCAGGACGTCATAGAAAGTGCGCAGGTCCTAAGTAGGAATGTGCAGGACCCCAGCGGAAGTGTGCAGGACGTCATAGAAAGTGTGCAGGACCTCAGTGGGAGTGTGCAGGGCGTCATAGAAAGTGTGCAGGACCATAATCGGAGTGTGCAGGACGTCATAGAAAGTGCGCAGGTCCTACGTAGGAATGTGCAGGACCCCAGTGGGAGTGTGCAGGGCGTCATAGAAAGTGTGCAGGACCCTAATCGAAGTGTGCAGGACGTCATAGAAAGTGCGCAGGTCCTAAGTAGGAATGTGCAGGACCCCAATGGGAGTGTGCAGGACGTCATAGAAAGTGTTGCAGGACCTCAGTGGGAGCGTGCAGGGCGTCATAGAAAGTGTGCAGGACCCTAATCGGAGTGTGCAGGACGTCATTGAAAGTGCGCAGGTCCTAAGTAGGAATGTGCAGGACCCCAGCGGAAGTGTTCAGGGCGTCATAGAAAGTGTGCAGGACCTCAGTGGGAGTGTGCAGGGCGTCATAGAAAGTGTGCAGGACCCTAATCGAAGTGTGCAGGACGTCATAGAAAGTGCGCAGGTCCTAAGTAGGAATGTGCAGGACCCCAGTGGGAGTGTGCAGGACGTCATAGAAAGTGTTGCAGGACCTCAGTGGGAGCGTGCAGGGCGTCATAGAAAGTGTGCAGGACCCTAATCCCGAAGTGTGTGCAGGACGTCATAGAAAGTGCGCAGGTCCTAAGTAGGAATGTGCAGGACCCCAGCGGAAGTGTGCAGGGACGTCATAGAAAGTGTGCAGGACCTCAGCGGGAGTGTGCAGGGCGTCATAGAAAGTGTGCAGGACCCTAATCGGAGTGTGCAGGACGTCATAGAAAGTGCGCAGGTCCTAAGTAGGAATGTGCAGGACCCCAGCGGAAGTGTGCAGGACGTCATAGAAAGTGTGCAGGACCTCAGTGGGAGTGTGCAGGGCGTCATAGAAAGTGTGCAGGACCATAATCGGAGTGTGCAGGACGTCATAGAAAGTGTGCAGGACCTCAGTGGGAGTGTTCAGGGCGTCATAGAAAGTGTGCAGGACCCTAATCGAAGTGTGCAGGACGTCATAGAAAGTGCGCAGGTCCTAAGTAGGAATGTGCAGGACCCCAGTGGGAGTGTGCAGGACGTCATAGAAAGTGTTGCAGGACCTCAGTGGGAGCGTGCAGGGCGTCATAGAAAGTGTGCAGGACCCTAATCGGGTGTGCAGGACGCCATTGAAAGTGCGCAGGTCCTAAGTAGGAATGTGCAGGACCCCAGCGGAAGTGTTCAGGGCGTCATAGAAAGTGTGCAGGACCTCAGTGGGAGTGTGCAGGGCGTCATAGAAAGTGTGCAGGACCCTAATCGAAGTGTGCAGGACGTCATAGAAAGTGGGCAGGTCCTAAGTAGGAATGTGCAGGACCCCAGTGGGAGTGTGCAGGACGTCATAGAAAGTGTTGCAGGACCTCAGTGGGAGCGTGCAGGGCGTCATAGAAAGTGTGCAGGACCCTAATCGAGTGTGCAGGACGTCATTGAAAGTGCGCAGGTCCTAAGTAGGAATGTGCAGGACCCCAGCGGAAGTGTTCAGGGCGTCATAGAAAGTGTGCAGGACCTCAGTAGGGAGTGTGCAGGGCGTCATAGAAAGTGTGCAGGACCCTGGTGGGTGTGCAGGGCGTCATAGAAAGTGCACAGGTCTTAAGTAGGAATGTGCAGACCCCAGCGGAAGTGTGCAGGACGTCATAGAAAGTGTGCAGGACCTCAGTGGGGGTGTGCAGGGCGTCATAGAAAGTGTGGAGGACCCTAATCGGAGTGTGCAGGACGTCATAGAAAGTGCGCAGGTCCTACGTAGGAATGTGCAGGACCCCAGTGGAGTGTGCAGGGCGTCATAGAAAGTGTGCAGGACCTCAGTGGGAGTGTTCAGGGCGTCATAGAAAGTGTGCAGGACCCTAATCGAAGTGTGCAGGACGTCATAGAAAGTGCGCAGGTCCTAAGTAGGAATGTGCAGGACCCCAGTGGGAGTGTGCAGGACGTCATAGAAAGTGTTGCAGGACCTCAGTGGGAGCGTGCAGGGCGTCATAGAAAGTGTGCAGGACCCTAATCGGAGTGTGCAGGACGTCATTGAAAGTGCGCAGGTCCTAAGTAGGAATGTGCAGGACCCCAGCGGAAGTGTTCAGGGCGTCATAGAAAGTGTGCAGGACCTCAGTGGGAGTGTGCAGGGCGTCATAGAAAGTGTGCAGGACCCTAATTGGAGTGTGCAGGACGTCATAGAAAGTGCGCAGGTCCTAAGTAGGAATGTGCAGGACCCCAGCGGAAGTGTGCAGGGCGTCATAGAAAGTGTGCAGGACCCTAATTGGAGTGTGCAGGACGTCATAGAAAGTGCGCAGGTCCTAAGTAGGAATGTGCAGGACCCCAGCGGAAGTGTGCAGGACGTCATAGAAAGTGTGCAGGACCTCAGTGGGAGTGTGCAGGGCGTCATAGAAAGTGTGCAGGACCATAATCGGAGTGTGCAGGACGTCATAGAAAGTGCGCATGTCCTACGTAGGAATGTGCAGGACCCCAGTGGGAGTGTGCAGGGCGTCATAGAAAGTGTGCAGGACCTCAGTGGGAGTGTTCAGGGCGTCATAGAAAGTGTGCAGGACCCTAATCGAAGTGTGCAGGACGTCATAGAAAGTGCGCAGGTCCTAAGTAGGAATGTGCAGGACCCCAGTGGGAGTGTGCAGGACGTCATAGAAAGTGTTGCAGGACCTCAGTGGGAGCGTGCAGGGCGTCATAGAAAGTGTGCAGGACCCTAATCGGAGTGTGCAGGACGTCATTGAAAGTGCGCAGGTCCTAAGTAGGAATGTGCAGGACCCCAGCGGAAGTGTTCAGGGCGTCATAGAAAGTGTGCAGGACCTCAGTGGGAGTGTGCAGGGCGTCATAGAAAGTGTGCAGGACCATAATCGGAGTGTGCAGGACGTCATAGAAAGTGCGCAGGTCCTACGTAGGAATGTGCAGGACCCCAGTGGGAGTGTGCAGGGCGTCATAGAAAGTGTGCAGGACCTCAGTGGGAGTGTTCAGGGCGTCATAGAAAGTGTGCAGGACGTCATAGAAAGTGCGCAGGTCCTAAGTAGGAATGTGCAGGACCCCAGCGGAAGTGTGCAGGACGTCATAGAAAGTGTGCAGGACCCCAGTGGGAGTGTGCAGGGCGTCATAGAAAGTGTGCAGGACCCTAATCGGAGTGTGCAGGACGTCATAGAAAGTGCGCAGGTCCTAAGTAGGGATGTGCAGGACCCCAGCGGAAGTGTGCAGGACGTCATAGAAAGTGTGCAGGACCTCAGTGGGAGTGTGCAGGGCGTCATAGAAAGTGTGCAGGACCATAATCGGAGTGTGCAGGACGTCATAGAAAGTGCGCAGGTCCTACGTAGGAATGTGCAGGACCCCAGTGGGAGTGTGCAGGGCGTCATAGAAAGTGTGCAGGACCTCAGTGGGAGTGTTCAGGGCGTCATAGAAAGTGTGCAGGACCCTAATCGAAGTGTGTGCAGGACGTCATAGAAAGTGCGCAGGTCCTAAGTAGGAATGTGCAGTACCCCAGTGGGAGTGTGCAGGACGTCATAGAAAGTGTTGCAGGACCTCAGTGGGAGCGTGCAGGGCGTCATAGAAAGTGTGCAGGACCCTAATCGGAGTGTGCAGGACTTCATTGAAAGTGCGCAGGTCCTAAGTAGGAATGTGCAGGACCCCAGCGGAAGTGTTCAGGGCGTCATAGAAAGTGTGCAGGACCTCAGTGGGAGTGTGCAGGGGGTCATAGAAAGTGTGCAGGACCCTAATTGGAGTGTGCAGGACGTCATAGAAAGTGCGCAGGTCCTAAGTAGGAATGTGCAGGACCCCAGCGGAAGTGTGCAGGACGTCATAGAAAGTGTGCAGGACCTCAGTGGGAGTGTGCAGGGCGTCATAGAAAGTGTGCAGGACCATAATCGGAGTGTGCAATGCGTCATAGAAAGTGTGCAGGACCTCAGTGGGAGTGTTCAGGGCGTCATAGAAAGTGTGCAGGACCCTAATCGAAGTGTGCAGGACGTCATAGAAAGTGCGCAGGTCCTAAGTAGGAATGTGCAGGACCCCAGTGGGAGTGTGCAGGACGTCATAGAAAGTGTTGCAGGACCTCAGTGGGAGCGTGCAGGGCGTCATAGAAAGTGTGCAGGACCCTAATCGGAGTGTGCAGGACGTCATTGAAAGTGCGCAGGTCCTAAGTAGGAATGTGCAGGACCCCAGCGGAAGTGTTCAGGGCGTCATAGAAAGTGTGCAGGACCTCAGTGGGAGTGTGCAGGGCGTCATAGAAAGTGTGCAGGACCCTAATCGAAGTGTGCAGGACGTCATAGAAAGTGGGCAGGTCCTAAGTAGGAATGTGCAGGACCCCAGTGGGAGTGTGCAGGACGTCATAGAAAGTGTTGCAGGACCTCAGTGGGAGCGTGCAGGGCGTCATAGAAAGTGTGCAGGACCCTAATCGGAGTGTGCAGGACGTCATTGAAAGTGCGCAGGTCCTAAGTAGGAATGTGCAGGACCCCAGCGGAAGTGTTCAGGGCGTCATAGAAAGTGTGCAGGACCTCAGTGGGAGTGTGCAGGGCGTCATAGAAAGTGTGCAGGACCCTAATTGGGTGTGCAGGACGTCATAGAAAGTGCGCAGGTCCTAAGTAGGAATGTGCAGGACCCCAGCGGAAGTGTGCAGGACGTCATAGAAAGTGTGCAGGACACTCAGTGGGAGTGTGCAGGGCGTCATAGAAAGTGTGCAGGACCATAATCGGAGTGTGCAGGACGTCATAGAAAGTGCGCAGGTCCTACGTAGGAATGTGCAGGACCCCAGTGGGAGTGTGCAGGGCGTCATAGAAAGTGTGCCGGACCTCAGTGGGAGTGTTCAGGGCGTCATAGAAAGTGTGCAGGACCCCAATCGAAGTGTGCAGGACGTCATAGAAAGTGCGCAGGTCCTAAGTAGGAATGTGCAGGACCCCAGTGGGAGTGTGCAGGACGTCATAGAAAGTGTTGCAGGACCTCAGTGGGAGCGTGCAGGGCGTCATAGAAAGTGTGCAGGACCCTAATCGGAGTGTGCAGGACGTCATTGAAAGTGCGCAGGTCCTAAGTAGGAATGTGCAGGACCCCAGCGGAAATGTTCAGGGCGTCATAGAAAGTGTGCAGGACCTCAGTGGAAGTGTGCAGGGCGTCATAGAAAGTGTGCAGGACCCTAATTGGAGTGTGCAGGACGTCATAGAAAGTGCGCAGGTCCTAAGTAGGAATGTGCAGGACCCCAGCGGAAGTGTGCAGGACGTCATAGAAAGTGTGCAGGGCCTCAGTGGAGTGTGCAGGACGTCATAGAAAGTGCGCAGGTCCTAAGTAGAAATGTGCAGGACCCAGCGGAAGTGTGCCGGACGTCATAGAAAAAATTGCAGGACCTCAGTGGGAGTGTGCAGGGCGTCATAGAAAGTGTGCAGGACCATAATCGGAGTGTGCAGGACGTCATAGAAAGTGCGCAGGTCCTAAGTAGGAATGTGCAGGACCCCAGCGGAAGTGTTCAGGGCGTCATAGAAAGTGTGCAGGACCTCAGTGGGAGTGTGCAGGGCGTCATAGAAAGTGTGCAGGACCCTAATCGAAGTGTGCAGGACGTCATAGAAAGTGCGCAGGTCCTAAGTAGGAATGTGCAGGACCCCAGTGGGAGTGTGCAGGACGTCATAGAAAGTGTTGCAGGACCTCAGTGGGAGCGTGCAGGGCGTCATAGAAAGTGTGCAGGACCCTAATCGGAGTGTGCAGGACGTCATTGAAAGTGCGCAGGTCCTAAGTAGGAATGTGCAGGACCCTAATTGGAGTGTGCAGGACGTCATAGAAAGTGCGCAGGTCCTAAGTAGGAATGTGCAGGACCCCAGTGGAAGTGTGCAGGACGTCATAGAAAGTGTGCAGGACCTCAGCGGGAGTGTGCAGGGCGTCATAGAAAGTGTGCAGGACCCTAATCGGAGTGTGCAGGACGTCATAGAAAGTGCGCAGGTCCTAAGTAGGAATGTGCAGGACCCCAACGGAAGTGTGCAGCACGTCATAGAAAGTGTGCAGGACCCAAATGGTAGCGTGGAGGGCGTCATAGAAAATGTGAAGAACCCAACGGGAGTGTGCAGGACGTCATAGAGAGTGCGCAGGTCCCCAGTTGGAGTGTGCAGGGCGTCGTAGAAAATGCACAGGTCCCGAGTGGGGGTGTGCAGGTCATCGAAAGTTAGCAGGACCGCAGTGGGAGTGTGCAGGACGTCACCAAGAGTGTAGAATTTGAAAAAAGGTTTTTCAATTTTTTATGCTAAATCTTAACCTTTTGTTGAGAGGAAATAGATAGGAAAATATGAATCTTGAGAAGCGTGGGACGCGTTCTGAGATTGGCGCAGAACTCCTGCGACATTTTTTTCCAGTTTTAGGATACAAGCAGCAGCTTCACTTCCGCACCTTCTCTGTTCGCCACTCATTGCAACCGCTCAGTCATTTCGAATCCCTAACTTCCAAAAACCAGTTTTATATATGTTGCAAGTCTGAGCTTATCAAAATCTGCACCACAAAAACATAAACAACCACCTACTAATTTCATTCATTGAGAACAAGGGCATGATGTTGGTCAACTAGGAAACATCATATAATATGAGAATGCGTTTTTCCTTATCATGATAGAGACAGTAAAGCGAGAATAATCGCTTGTGAACTTTACAAATTGGAAGAAAAGGGCGGTGGGTAGCGACGTAAGGGAAGTACAGAAGGGGTTCTGAATTTTGTGCCGGTGGCAACCGACGATTTACCGCTGGCTTCTTATGTTTTGCTTTATGATCCCACATTTTGATATACCCACGGCCTGCTGTAAATGTACGGCACCTTGCTCTGCTCAGGAGAGTACTTTCGGGTAGGCGGAAGTCAGTCACCACCGTTCTAACAAACTAATCCGTCTCAGGTAGTTGGCTCATGCAAAAGTTTCTGTGAGCGAAAACTTCGCTAGGTCTCGCTAGTTTTTGTTAAGCTCGCATAGAGTATTGTGTATAAAAAAAGTGCGCAGGACTTCAGTGGGAGTGTGTAGAACTTTCGGGGGGGGGTGTGCAGGACGTTATAGAAAGCGTGCAGGACATCAGTGGGAGTGTGCAGGACGTCATAGAAAGTGCGCAGGACATCAGTGGGAGTGTGCAGGACACCGCAGAAAGTGTGCAGGACTTCAGTGGGAGTGTGCAGGACGTGATAGAAAGTGTGCAGGACTTCAGTGGGAGTGTGCAGGACGTGATAGAAAGTGTGCAGGACTTTAGGGGAATGTGCAGGACACCACAGAAAGTGTGCAGGACATCAGTGGGTGTGTGCAGGACGTGATAGAAAGTGTGCAGAACTTCAGTGGGAGTGTGCAGGACGTGATGGAAAGTGTGCAGGACTTTAAGGGAAATTCGCAGGATACCACAGAAAGTGTGCAGGACATCAGTGGGAGTGTGTAGGACACCACAGAAAGTGTGCAGGACATCAGTGGGAGTGTGTAGGACGTGATAGAAAGTGTGCAGGACTTCAGTGGGAGTGTGCAGGACGTGATAGAAAGTGTGCAGGACTTCAGTGAGAGTGTGCAGGAGGTGATAGAAAGTTCGCAGGACTTTAGGGGGAGTGTGCAGGACGTGATAGAAAGTGTGCAGGACTTCAGTGGGAGTGTGCAGGACGTCATAGAAAGTGCGCAGGACATCAGTGGGAGTGTGCAGGACACCACAGAAAGTGTGCAGGACTTCAGTGGGAGTGTGCAGGACGTGATAGAAAGTGCGCAGGACATCAGCGGGAGTGTGCAGGACGTGATAGAAAGTGTGCAGGACACCACAGAAAGTGTGCAGGACATCAGTGGGTGTGTGCAGGACGTGATAGAAAGTGTGCAGGACGTGATAGAAAGTGTGCAGGACTTCAGTGAGAGTGGGCAGGACGTGATAGAAAGTGTGCAGGACTTTAGGGGGAGTGTGCAGGACACCACAGAAAGTGTGCAGGACATCAGTGGGAGTGTGTAGGACACCACAGAAAGTGTGCAGGACATCAGTGGGAGTGTGCAGGACGTGATAGAAAGTGTGCAGGACTTCAGTGGGAGTGTGCAGGACGTGATAGAAAGTGTGCAGGACTTCAGTGAGAGTGTGCAGGACGTGATAGAAAGTGTGCAGGACTTTAGGGGGAGTGTGCAGGACGTCATAGAAAGTGCGCAGGACATCAGTGGGAGTGTGCAGGACACCACAGAAAGTGTGCAGGACTTCAGTGGGAGTGTGCAGGACGTGATAGAAAGTGTGCAGGGCTTCAGTGGGAGTGTGCAGGACGTGATAGAAAGTGTGCAGGACTTTAGGGGAGTGTACAGGACACCACAGAAAGTGTGCAGGACATCAGTGGGTGTGTGCAGGACGTGATAGAAAGTGTGCAGGACTTCAGTGGGAGTGTGCAGGACGTGATAGAAAGTGTGCAGGACTTCAGTGAGGGTGGGCAGGACGTGATAGAAAGTGTGCAGGACTTTAGGGGGAGTGTGCAGGACACCACAGAAAGTGTGCAGGACATCAGTGGGAGTGTGTAGGACACCACAGAAAGTGTGCAGGACATCATTGGGAGTGTGCAGGACGTGATAGAAAGTGTGCAGGACTTCAGTGGGAGCGTGCAGGACGTGATAGAAAGTGTGCAAGACTTTAGGGGGAGTGTGCAGGACACCACAGAAGGTGGCAGGACATCAGTGGGAGTGTGTAGGACGTGACAGAAAGTGTGCAGGACGTCAGTGTGAGTGCGCAGGACGTGATATAAAGTGTGCAGGACGTTAGGGGAAGTGTGCAGGACACCACAGAAAGTGTGCAGGACATCAGTGGGAGTGTGTAGGACACCACAGAAAGTGTGCAGGACATCAGTGGGAGTGTGCAGGACGTGATAGAAAGCGTGCAGGACTTCAGTGGGAGTGTGCAGGACGTGATAGAAAGTGTGCAGGACTTCAGTGAGGGTGGGCAGGACGTGATAGAAAGTGTGCAGGACTTTAGGGGGAGTGTGCAGGACACCACAGAAAGTGTGCAGGACATCAGTGGGAGTGTGTAGGACACCACAGAAAGTGTGCAGGACATCATTGGGAGTGTGCAGGACGTGATAGAAAGTGTGCAGGACTTCAGTGGGAGCGTGCAGGACGTGATAGAAAGTGTGCAAGACTTTAGGGGGAGTGTGCAGGACACCACAGAAGGTGGCAGGACATCAGTGGGAGTGTGTAGGACGTGATAGAAAGTGTGCAGGACGTCAGTGTGAGTGCGCAGGACGTGATAGAAAGTGTGCAGGACTTTAGGGGAAGTGTGCAGGACACCACAGAAAGTGTGCAGGACATCAGTGGGAGTGTGTAGGACACCACAGAAAGTGTGCAGGACATCAGTGGGAGTGTGCAGGACGTGATAGAAAGTGTGCAGGACTTCAGTGGGAGTGTGCAGGACGTGATAGAAAGTGTGCAGGACTTCAGTGAGAGTGTGCAGGACGTGATAGAAAGTGTGCAGGACTTTAGGGGGAGTGTGCAGGACACCACAGAAAGTGTGCAGGACATCAGTGGGAGTGTGTAGGACACCACAGAAAGTGTGCAGGACATCAGTGGGAGTGTGCAGGACGTGATAGAAAGTGCGCAGGACTTCAGTGGGAGTGTGCAGGTTGTCATGCAAAGTGCGCAGGACATCAGTGGGAGTGTGCAGGACACCACAGAAAGTGTGCAGGACTTCACTGGGAGTGTGCAGGACATCACAGAAAGTGTGCAGGACATCAGTGGGAGTGTGCAGGACGTGATAGAAAGTGTGCAGGACTTTAGGGGAGTGTACAGGACACCACAGAAAGTGTGCAGGACATCCCGGTGGGTGTGTGCAGGACGTGATAGAAAGTGTGCAGGACTTCAGTGGGAGTGTGCAGGACGTGATAGAAAGTGTGCAGGACTTCGGTGAGAGTGGGCAGGACGTGATAGAAAGTGTGCAGGACTTTAGGGGAGTGTGCAGGACACCACAGAAAGTGTGCAGGACATCAGTGGGAGAGTGTAGGACGCCACAGAAAGTGTGCAGGACATCATTGGGAGTGTGCAGGACGTGATAGAAAGTGTGCAGGACCTCAGTGGGAGCGTGCAGGACGTGATAGAAAGTGTGCAAGACTTTAGGGGGAGTGTGCAGGACACCACAGAAGGTGGCAGGACATCAGTGGGAGTGTGTAGGACGTGATAGAAAGTGTGCAGGACGTCAGGGGGAGTGCGCAGGACGTGATAGAAAGTGTGCAGGACTTTAGGGGAAGTGTGCAGGACACCACAGAAAGTGTGCAGGACATCAGTGGGAGTGTGTAGGACACCACAGAAAGTGTGCAGGACATCAGTGGGAGTGTGCAGGACGTGATAGAAAGTGTGCAGGACTTCAGTGGGAGTGTGCAGGACGTGATAGAAAGTGTGCAGGACTTCAGTGAGAGTGTGCAGGACGTGATAGAAAGTGTGCAGGACTTTAGTGGGAGTGTGCAGGACACCACAGAAAGTGTGCAGGACATCAGTGGGAGTGTGCAGGACACCACAGAAAGTGTGCAGGACATCAGTGGGAGTGTGCAGGACGTGATAGAAAGTGCGCAGGACTTCAGTGGAAGTGTGCAGGACGTGATAGAAAGTGCGCAGGACATCAGTGGGAGTGTGCAGGACACCACAGAAAGTGTGCAGGACTTCAGTGGGAGTGTGCAGGACGTTATAGAAAGTGTGCAGGACTTTAGGGGAGTGTGCAGGACACCACAGAAAGTGTGCAGGACATCAGTGGGTGTGTGCAGGACGTGATATAAAGTGTGCAGAACTTCAGTGGGAGTGTGCAGGACGTGATGGAAAGTGTGCAGGACTTTAAGGGAAATTTGCAGGATACCACAGAAAGTGTGCAGGACATCAGTGGGAGTGTGTAGGACACCACAGAAAGTGTGCAGGACATCAGTGGGAGTGTGCAGGACGTGATAGAAAGTGTGCAGGACTTCAGTGGGAGTGTGCAGGACGTCATAGAAAGTGCGCAGGACATCAGTGGGAGTGTGCAGGACACCACAGAAAGTGTGCAGGACTTCAGTGGGAGTGTGCAGGACGTGATAGAAAGTGTGCAGGACTTTAGGGGAATGTGCAGGACACCACAGAAAGTGTGCAGGACATCAGTGGGTGTGTGCAGGACGTGATAGAAAGTGTGCAGAACTTCAGTGGGAGTGTGCAGGACGTGATGGAAAGTGTGCAGGACTTTAAGGGAAATTTGCAGGATACCACAGAAAGTGTGCAGGACATCAGTGGGAGTGTGCAGGACACCACAGAAAGTGTGCAGGACATCAGTGGGAGTGTGCAGGACGTGATAGAAAGTGTGCAGGACTTCAGTGGGAGTGTGCAGGACGTGATAGAAAGTGTGCAGGACTTCAGTGAGAGTGTGCAGGAGGTGATAGAAAGTTCGCAGGACTTTAGGGGGAGTGTGCAGGACGTGATAGAAAGTGTGCAGGACTTTAGGGGAATGTGCAGGACACCACAGAAAGTGTGCAGGACATCAGTGGGTGTGTGCAGGACGTGATATAAAGTGTGCAGAACTTCAGTGGGAGTGTGCAGGACGTGATGGAAAGTGTGCAGGACATCAGTGGGAGTGTGTAGGACACCACAGAAAGTGTGCAGGACATCAGTGGGAGTGTGCAGGACGTGATAGAAAGTGTGCAGGACTTCAGTGGGAGTGTGCAGGACGTCATAGAAAGTGCGCAGGACATCAGTGGGAGTGTGCAGGACACCACAGAAAGTGTGCAGGACTTCAGTGGGAGTGTGCAGGACGTGATAGAAAGTGTGCAGGACTTTAGGGGAATGTGCAGGACACCACAGAAAGTGTGCAGGACATCAGTGGGTGTGTGCAGGACGTGATAGAAAGTGTGCAGAACTTCAGTGGGAGTGTGCAGGACGTGATGGAAAGTGTGCAGGACTTTAAGGGAAATTCGCAGGATACCACAGAAAGTGTGCAGGACATCAGTGGGAGTGTGTAGGACACCACAGAAAGTGTGCAGGACATCAGTGGGAGTGTGTAGGACGTGATAGAAAGTGTGCAGGACTTCAGTGGGAGTGTGCAGGACGTGATATAAAGTGTGCAGGACACCAGTGGGAGTGTGCAGGACGTGATAGAAAGTGTGCAGGACTTCAGTGGGAGTGTGCAGGACGTGATAGAAAGTGTGCAAGACTCCAGTGGGAGTGTGCAGGACTTTCGAGGGAGTGTGCACGACGTCATAGAAAGTGCGCAGGACATCAGTGGGAGTGTGCAGGACACCACAGAAAATGTGCAGGATGTCAGTGGGAGTGTGCAGGACGTGACAGAAAGTGTGCAGGACATCAGTGGGAGTGTGCAGGACGTCATAGAGAGTGCGCAGGACATTAGTGGGAGTGTGCAGGACACCAGTGGGAGTGTGCAGGACGTGATAGAAAGTGTGCAGGACTTCAGTGGGAGTGTGCAGGACGTGATAGAAAGTGTGCAGGACTTCAGTGGGAGTGCGCAGATGGGCAGAAACAGAAACATGGCAACAACCTGCACGCCTTTCTGCTGCGTGCTCTCTGGTGCTGCGCAGCGGCATCAAACTTCTGCGGACTCTCCGAGCTGTCATGTACGAGTATTGGGAACCGTGTATTGCATTTATCCATCTACACTGGGCACGGATCGCAGTCGTATTTTGCAATTCTTATTTCGCGTTGGCGCAAACTAGGTGCACGTATATTATAACACATCAGTGTGATTCGTGCCAGTATTAGTGCGATGCGTACAGACTGTAAACGGACAAATGCAATGCCCGGTCAGAGAATCCAGGAAAAATGTTACTCTGATCCCAATACTTGTGCAGGACAGCTCGGAGAGTGTTCACAAGTCTGCTTCCGAGCGATTTACTGGACAGCACGCAGCAGAAAGGCGTGCAGCTCGTTAATCAGGTTTCTGTTACCGTTCATCTGCACACTCCCACCCAAGTCCCGCACACTCCCCCCTGAAGTCCTGCACACTTTCTATCACGTCCTGCACACTCCCACTAAAGTCCTGCACACTTTCTATGACGTCCTGCACACTTCCACTAAAGTCCTGCATACTCCCACTGAAGTCCTGCACACTTTCTATCACGTCCTGCTCACTCCCTCTAAAGTCCTGCACACTCCCACTAAAGTCCTGCACATCCCCACTGAAGTCCTGCGCATCTTCAATGACGTCCTACCCAATTTCCCCGAAGTCCTGCTCACTCCTTGCAACACTTTCCACTCCGTACGGTGGCCAGAGATCTACTTCTGAAGTCTTGTCGCATTTTACGGAGCATTCACCTCCCCAAACAGGAGAAGGCGCATTTACTGAGTGCAAACCTCTCTCGGAAAGTTCACGAAATCCGTCCCCTTCAATACTACAAAGATCCCTCTGCGTCTCTACCCGTGATGTTAGATGGTCCTCGCACGATTAGCCTGTTTCTAGGGAAATCCGTAATAACAGCGACAAAAATCGCGGATTTCACCGTTTTCGAAGTATGAAAGGGGGTAAACGTCCAACCACCAACGATTCGACCATTTTTGTCACGAACGAATGGAGTTTTTTTTAGATTCAAATGTTCGGCCAAAATAAACTCAACATAGTCCAAGTTGTTCTTTTTTTTGCAGTCTTAAGAGCATTCGACTCACCTCAAGCTTTAGCTGCTTACTGTCAGTCACGATCATAAATTAATATCATCACAACCTACTTGGCAAAGGGTAAGGTAAAAAAATGGAGAGCGGTGGAGCCGCCTTTTCGCTCTGATTTCGCTGCAGTCCTTCTCAATGTGTGTGTTTCTACTCTTTCCTGATACACAGTGATCGAAACACAGAGAAAAATCGTTTGAGCACCGTACTACAATTCGGCCGTAAAGTAAAACGTGTGGTGTGTGAATGCACCAAAGAGCGCATTTCAAGCCTGTATCGTCCCGGTTACTTTTGCGACGTGCCAAACTGACTGTGGCGCGTACACTATAAGCAGTTTCTGTGAAATCGACCGGGAATGCGTTTGGTTAGAGGAAAACACGGTGTGGTTTGGCATACACATGGTTTTGACTCCAGTTTGACACAGTTTCGTAAACGGTTTGCCTCACTCATGAAGAAACGCTTCTTTCACAGTACACAAAGGCAGCGTTCACGATGATCATCCTCTGTGACTTTCCACAGTGAAATGATAGGCGAGAAGGATTCTAGGCTCCCAGTGTCGAAAGAACGGTAGAAAACGAGCCAACAGCTGCAAAATAACGGCTGCAAACAAGCGTTTTGGTGTCCCAGACACGCCCCGTGCCCCAGATCCGCCCCTCGAAAGGAACAAATGAAGACTCAGATTATAGGAATGATCAAGTGAAGGAAGTGCTGATAAGTGAGCTGTTTGCTTCATTGCACTGATAGGTATCATCTTTCTAGTGGTCAGTTCCTTCACGCTCAAAAATCAACGTAAACAAGAGAGGGCCTATTTTTGCTCAAAAACGCGTCTTTCGTGTCCATTCCAAGCGTGCTTCGCTATATAGGGCACCAGTCCTTTCGTAAACCGTGGAGATATCGGAAGTGAAATTTATCGTGAACACTGCCTTTTAAGCGCTCCTCTAGGCTCATATTCACCGCAAACTCAATAGAGCAGTGCAGATTTGAAGCATGTGCTTGAACTAACAAAAGTTCTGAGATGTCCTCAAAGTTGAAGACACACTTAGAAATTATATTATTTTCTTGCTTAGTGCAATGAAACCCTTCACGCTTCAGCCGTGGAACTGCACGCAAATACATATCGTCAGTCACTGGATGCTGATCGCCGCAACGCTGCTTGGCGGGAAAAATTGCGCGATCAATAGCCACTCTTCTTCGTTTTCCCGCGCGCTATTTTTCCCGCCAAGCAGCTTCGCGGCGATCCCTCATCCAGTGATGGACGATATAATCACATTCATTCACCTTAAAAAAACTAACTCTGCGACAACAGCTTTCTTCCAAGCACTAACTCCTGAGAGAACGCTCAAAATTAAAAAGCTAACTTTGTGTCAATGATTTTCTTCTTGTGTCAATGGCCTCCTAACTCTCCTGATTTTCAAGGGGGAGAAGAACCTAGGTTGGTGCCAAGGTTCTGGTGAGTTAGGAATTGGGCGCGAATCACTTCTCCACTAATGCTCCAAGATGCTATCGCAGCGGGGGCACTGTGGTATCGCACTTGGCCAGCCCATTTTTCCGTGCCGCAACGACTCTCCTGATTTTGGCAGGGCAGGGAAACCCCGGGTAGGTGCTCAAATGCAGTGCGGCACGGTAAAATGGGCGTGGCCAAGTGCGTCGTTGTACCCCCCCCCCGCTTAGATAGTACCTGTTCCAAAACATGCTATTCAATCTCCACGCCCGCAGACACAATCCTGGTATCATCTGAATAGCAAAATATCTACGACGCCAGAGAAAAAGCGGCGCGTCGCGTTATGCATGTAATGTGAAGTTTGGTGCAATCACACACAAAACTTTTGGTTTCCGTCTTGATTGGATTACGGTGCTCAAACGATTTTTCTCTGTTTCGATTATTATTCCTGATACCTACTCTGCGCTTCTACTCCTCACATCATCCAATTCCATTTTCGTATTTTTTCTTTGTTCGTGCGAGCGAGCGAGCAATGATGAGGGATGGGGAGCGCTACGCAAAGCGGTCGCGTGCGCGGTCAAACTTTGTAGCGCTTCCCATCCCTCATCATTGTTCGCTCGCACGCTCATTTGCCACAATGCCGAAGGCGTTATTCGCGAGTTTGCCGCGACTCTGAATGGATCTTTTATTCCGCCGCCATTGTTCATATTGCACCAGTTTTGAATGAATCATTTTCTGTCTTACAATTAGATCCTATCGCAATCCTCATTCCATTATTAAATTCGTGATATTTCCGGGTATTGAAAAATAACTTGTGTTGATATTAATTAATAGTTGTTATTGTTTTGTTATTATTTTCTGTGTTTCTCGGTTGCTTCTTATTTCTGCGACTTCGCAAGATTTTCTCAATATGAGGAGCGATTCTGCCTCCCGCGGCATTCGTTGACTTTCATCCAAACTTCTTGAACGAACAGCTCTTCCATTCTGTTTGCGAACTGATCCAGTGGATAGATTTTTACCCCATTCCGTGTCGTTTTCGTCATTATTTCCTTCTTCAGCTTCTTAGCACTTTCAGCTTACGCTTCTGCAAAAAGGGGTTTTTTCGCTTCCCCACTGAATTCAAGATCTTGAACGTTCGAGTATGTTGTGTTTGCTTGTTTTTTTTGTGTTATTGTGCTTTTATGAATTATGACTCCTATGAATTCCCTCATTTTTCCTGCAACTAGGGTTGAGCAGGCCATGGCGCCTATTTTTGGTGAAGGTACGAGCCCCCCCAGTTGAACAAGATCTTGGAAAAAATTTTTTGACCCCCCATTCTTGACAAATATACATGAATTTTGTATTTAGCTTACTGAATAACCCTGTGTGGCTATTACTACCTCGTTTTAGCTTACCAAGTGGTTCGAAGAGAATTCCTTCTTTTCTCCGAAAATTTCTTCAGCACCCCCCCCCCAGATTGTCTTTTTTTTTCAAAAAAATTCCCAAGTTTTTACCACCCCTCCCCCATATTTTTACGACCATTTCATATTGAAAAATTTTGAACAGAAAAGAAAATTCGGGGAGGGTGAGTTACATACAAGTGAGTTCTGGTAGCAGATTAACATACAACTCACAGTAACACTTCCAAAACAATGCAAAATAAAAAATTATGAAAGTTTCAACACTATAATTTGAACGATTCGGAATGTTCTAGCGTAATGACTCAGTATTCTCAAGCGTTAAGATCCATCCATTGCAGTTATCTCGAACTGCCGCAGCTACGTCAAAAAACAAGTCGGACTTGACCACATTAAGCTCAAAAATGTTCAAAAACAGCGAAGAAGCTGCTTTCGAATGATTTGGGACGTTTGATCACCCTCCAGGAGACTATGTGCTAGCCAAGACTTCCACTTGCAGAAGTTCCCCTAGATAACTTGGTGCTTAGTTGAGTAATTTTACAAATCGCATTTTTAGAAGGCGATTTGAAATTAATATATGTGTCGTGTAAGCGCAGGCACATTGTAAAGAAGGCACAAGGCCAAACGTCTTTTTTAATGACTTCGTTGGCAAAATCATTAAAGAGGTAAACTCTCATGATGATAAATGGCTGTTTGGAGTGTTGTATCCTTATTTCTTCCAGTGCTACGAAGAGAAGTTCTGGGGCCGTGTCACCGTACGCGAGAAAAGAAGGAACAACAATAACGTTGATATTGAGTGGGCCGTGATAGCAGGTCTCTATAAAACCTATCTAATAAACGTCTCCTCTCCAACCGTTCTGAAACGATTCCTATTCCAGACTTTGTGGGAGCAGTCTACGAGAGTGCGGGCTGCCCTATTCCAAATCTAGAATGTGTGATATCGAACATGATAAAAATGGCTTTGTGAGTTTCTGACATATGAACTTCTGGAATAATCTCCGTGAACATCAATGCATGGTCCAGAAACGGTTTCCGTCGTCGTGTGCGTGAAGAGAAGAGATGGGAGAAAGACCTTTCGACCGAAAATCACCCTAGCCTGAGCCCTGAGCCTCGTGAAGAGTTTGTACCTGATAGCCAACAATGTAGTTAAGAAAGGTCAGCATAATTTATGCTAATAAAATCATTCAAAATTCGTTATGTGTCACGCCTTCATATCTTGTGTTTAGAATGGTGTACGGCGACGAAAAATACGGCGACCCTTTCGCCGACGTGCTCCTGTCAGCTGCTGAGAAGAATGGCGAACAACTCGTAAAAACCTTCACACAACTAGAGAACGTTCACTAGAGTGATTGAGCTGTCATATCTGCATTGATTTGTTTTCCGCATACGTGTTTCGAGCTTAGTCAGTTTCGAATAACTTTTTTGCATTGTCTCTTCATCATCTAGCATCTGTAGCATCGTCAGCTATGCACGGTGGCGGCACTTCGGCAGTAGGCTGGTTTGTAGGTCTTCGTAGTATTGATGTTCTAGCTTTCTCGACAATGCTTATGTCCTTTTTCTTCACAGTAGTTGAATTCGACTTTTTGCCTGCCTTGCTATCTCGGTTATTAGGTATCGGCTCATTTTTCTCCACAGCACCCAATCGCGAGTGGCAAATCCATCAATTCTGGTGGTCCCACGGCTGCAGCGATTCTCATTCGCAGCATATTCCTGAGCACGTTCGTGGCTGGGTCTCGAGGAGCCGGCTGAAATGGCGGCCAACAAGAAAGCCCTTACTGTCATAGGATTACGAACCAGTTGAAGGATTTACATATGAACGGACGGCGGTCTATCCGATGACGCGAGGAATGGGCATGAGGGAACTGAACTTTTCCATCTCCCTCAGCATTGTTGAAGTCATTTGTGCTATAGACGTAACAACCCCGCCATCCACATCCATGATACATTCTCCTATTAACAAGGACATGGCTGCTATGCTATCCGGCTGCTGATTCACCACACTCGCCTTTTTGACAATCAGTCGCACGTCCAACCCCATGCCTATTGTTTGCGTCCTCAGATAGACCACCGC
Source organism: Aplectana chamaeleonis (assembly GCA_029168955.1). Taxonomy (NCBI): domain Eukaryota; kingdom Metazoa; phylum Nematoda; class Chromadorea; order Rhabditida; family Cosmocercidae; genus Aplectana; species Aplectana chamaeleonis. The sequence continues at coordinate 167,578 of JAPDOI010001160.1, read as the reverse complement.
CTATTCATAGGTAGTATCTTCAACAGTTTGGCCACCCTTTGCTGTAAGGGGTTTATCGTTGGCCGCCGTTTCAGCTGGATCACGGTCACCACAAACTTGCCTCCTGTTTGACTTACTTACGATAGAATCTCTGTTTTTGACTGGACCCTCTGAGAATACCTCGCTAATAATTGTGTATAGAATATCATCTGATTGGGGTCTGCTCGTATATGGACTGTTCCACCTCAAGCCGATCAGTGTGTCCTTTTTATGATAAGACCGAGCGACTTCCCTTCTGTAACTCGACGGTCAGAAGCAAAACCTCATAGTAGTTCTTACTGCAGTGCCTCTAAATAGGTTCTGGACCTTTTTTGCACTGCAACATTCAGTTTTGTTTCAGTTTGTGCTAACGTTGTTGTTTTTACTGATCTGTGATGTAGCTTTTGTTGTCTTTATCTTTATTGATTATGAAACGATGCCTGACATATTAGTTATCTTTACGGTAACTCGGTGAATATATGTTAGCTATTGTATTTATTCTGAAATAGAGCCGACGTATTGAAGGCAGTTGTTGGCAAATGTGGTTTGTGAGATAAAGATATAGGAAATTTATGTTGCCACATCAGAAATACGAGTGGGTTGAAAGGCAAAGTTAATTTGTCTTCATAGAGCTGCGATTACGGTAAAGGTAGTGCTTGACACATACTCGATATAAGCTAGCGGGCTCGTGAAATACAAGGTATTTCAGCTTCCTTATTTTCGATGGTGCGTACTATGGAGTTTTGGGGTTTTCACTCGCTACTTCACATAGGGTGAGGTGAGATTCCGCTGGCATCGTGCTTCGCATTCTTTCTCTTATGCGTGACGTGGAGTTCTGCTTGCTTAGCGTTAGCTTCCACTACTTTTTCGTTAGTTTTTAATCGCTTCGCGTTCGCTTCCGCTCGCTTCTGTTCATGGTCCACTCGTATTCTTCTACCTCACGTAAAGTTCTGCTCGCTCAGCCTTACCTTCTTCTTTCTTCTCGTTTGCTTCCGCTCGCTACGGTTCATGATTCCATTTGTTCCTTTCTGCTCCACGTGAGTTTGGGCTCGCTTAGAGTTAGCTTCTGTTTGCTTGACGTTAGATTCCGCTCGCTTAGCGTTTGCTTCTGCTTGCTTCGCGTTAGCTTCCGCTCGCCTAGCATCAGCTTCCGCTTGCCTCGCGTTTGCTTCCGCTTCCCCAGCGTTAGATTCTACTTGCTTCGCGTTAGCCTCCGTTCGCTTAGCGTTAGCTTCTGCTTGCTTTGGGTTAGCTTCCGCTCGCTCAGCGTAAGCTTCTGCTTGCTTTGCGTTAGCTACCGATCGCTTAGTGTTAGCTTTTTCTTGCATCCCGCTACATTTTCGCTCGCTCAGTGCTAGTTTATACTTGCCTCGCGTTTGCTTCCGTTCGCTTCGGTGCATGCTTCCACTCGTTTCCCTGCCTAACGTGAGGTTCTTCTTGCTTGGCGTTAGCTTCTGCTCGCTTTGAGTGTTAGCTTCTGCTTGCTTCGCGTTCGGTACGGGGACAATCCGTTACAAACGGATTGTGTGTTAACAGCTCGTTTCAAAAGTTCTGAGTGGTGCGTTTGTCTTAATTTCTACGTCATTTTAGTTCTACTCGGAGGCCACTCAATCAATATGACGAATATAGCGAATATCAAAATTGAAGATTATCGTAAACACTGCCTTCAAGGGATGTTAACAGGATGAAAATGCGTGCTCCCAGAAGTAGTTAAAATTGACCAAACAGCATGTCCATATCATCGCTCGTCGGCGATCCGAATCGAATTCGGTTAGTCATCATTGCAAACTCCAGGTCGTCTGCTTGCCTCATATTTTTTGTCAGTCTCCTGTAGAAGAAAACTCGCAATACTCAAAGGCAGTGTCCACGATGAAGTCAGTCTCCTCAATTTCACCGGAAATCACTCGAGCCCTATTTAACCAGAAACGTTAAAAAACGGCTAAAAATGGGAAGTGTCCCGCTCACGCGGCGCCCACTCCCTCAACGGCTACCGATAAAGTTGTTCAGCTCAAAATTTCAGTTTGAGAAGGTAATCGATCAACAAATGGGGTAAGTTAAGTCAAGTGGAGTGAACTACAGACCCTGAATGTATGCTGTTTTCTTAAAATGGGTTTTCTAGTTATTTACGGATCAGAGGTGGTTGAAAGGAGTGGGCGTAGCGTGAGCGGAACACTCAAGTTTAGGGCTGTATAGGGCTCTTCTGTGCTTGTTCCTAGCCGTTTTTTCAATTTTACTGGTGAAGATGGACAGACCTTTCGATTTCCGTTAAAAATTCGGAGACAGGTTTTATTGTGGACACTGCCTCTAAAATGTTATATTGAAAAATCTCACCTATAGCTGAACTCCCGCCATATATTCCCATTCCGGTTAACAGCACCAAAAGCTCGATTTAGTACCGCACCTTTGATGTCGAAAAAGACCGGCGCCGCTTTTACGGGTGGAAGTTGGAAGAAATCACCGAACGCAACCACCATTGCTCCTCCGAATAAGTCTAAGCAAGCAGTAACTAACGGAAAAAGAACATTAAACATGGCTGGTCCGCATAAGTGTCATGGCTGGACATTTAATTCGATAACTTTTTTCAAAATTGACACCCTACCCTGCCGGCCGAGAATCGTTACGAGCCGGTGGTGAACCATCGCCAGCAGCAAGTTGCTCACCATGAATATCTGAATGTCATAATATTATAATGATTGAGAGGGCGTCAACTTATTTTATTGATTGTAAGCATTCGTGTGCTATTGTGTTCGAGGTTCGCGTACAGCATGTTGGCCACCGAGAAGAACTCACTTCGTCGATTACTACAACTTTGGCGTTGTGCAACATTTTCTTCTTCTCAAATAGAGCCTGGCCGTTAAGCTCCTTGAGGGGCCTCCGAAAACCTTTATGAACAGGAATAGAGAACGCCGAGTGAAGTGTTACGCCTCCGATGCCCAGTGCTGCCAATCCCGATGGTGCTGTGAGGACAACTGCACCTTCGCCATACAAAATTGTCAGAGCTCCAGTGATAGTCTCTATCGTAAAAGACTTGCCTAATCCAGCTGAATGCAAACACAGAAGTAATAAAATTTGACTCCGAGGAGTGACAAAAATGATTTATAGATCTACTTGAATTTTATTTAGGGAATCCTTTGCGATGAACACGTACCATCACCGCCGACATAAAGATTTATGTGCCTTCCCTCTCGCACGCACCCCTAAACAAAGTCATAAACAGCCCGTTGATCGTCATTGAGCGCAGCCAAACGGGTTGCCTGTTCGTGTTCATCCACCATGATAGGTGGGAGAGCCGACGTATCCACATCTTCGACACCTGCTTCGACTTAAGTCTCTTTCATTTCCTAAAGGTAATTATTTCTTGACGCTTTTGATCAAGAAACTTTTCAGCGAGTTCCTGTTAGCTATAGTCAATGTAAACATGTTGTAAATCAAAATTATGTCCAACCTTCCATTGCTTGGAAGTGAACAACTTTGACAGTTCCAGATCCATAACGCGGTCACTAAAAAGGTTTCATATGTAACATGGCCAGTAAACAATCAGATACATATGCCTCTTGCTTACACAAAGATGATTATATCAGATTTCGCGAGTTCATTCAACGACTTTAAGAAGTCCTCCAATTGTTTCGAAAAGGGTGAGTCAAGTGTGGATACGATTTCTTTGCACTCCTCCGTCCAGGGTTTGAATATTTGTAAGATCATCTCGCTGAACTTTTCAGTGCGAGGTGGATCTCGAGCAGGATTTGGAAGTCCGAGACGGATTATTTTCGGTTTTCTACGAGCGTGCACCTTTCCTTTTCTCTTCCCTAGCACAAGGGTTGTACCAGACTTGAAGTGATACAAGGGCGATGTGGGTTCGTTGGTGTGGTAGCCATCATCGTCAATCTGTGTAATTAAAGTTATTTTCAATTATTTGTGCTAAAATACCTAGCTCAGGCAAACAGAAGTAAATATCATGTCTGCAAGCGATTCATTTTCACCGATGCCGTCAAGTCCTTCATCTTCATTGCTGGTACTTCCCTCTTCATCATCCGATATGTCAGTAACAGCATGGTCCTCCTGCTCTTCCTTTTTACCCATCCTGCTGAATTCTTTACGAGTTAAGAGGTGGGCGAAACGTAGAATGGTCCACAAATGTCACTAAATTGAAAGGAACATACTCAAAGCTACGCACGAAGGCGAATAGACAAACGTTTTTTGAGCAATCAGGACGACACGGATAATAGACGTCAACAAAGTTCTTCTTAGTCGCATCGCCATCAGGATCTTCGTCCATCTCCCTTTTGCTTTTGAGCATACGAGCGCGTTCGTCCGGTCCATTCGCATTATGAAAGATGAAAGTGGAACTGCAAAATCAAGCCGTTATATAAAAAATTGTATGGGTAAGATAGTGCACGACACGAGGATTAGGAATGCGAGACACAATCTCACAATAAGAGTTTACTGAGAACAAAAGAATATTTTGACTGAACTGGTAAACTAGGCAATTAGCTGGTCCTAGTCCGTCAGGCCTCTGATCTAGTGCTGCCTACTCCCATGAGCTGCGAAACCCGGTGCGGTGCAGAGAGACGTTAGAAGGCGCGGCTTTCCTCTAGAATTCCCACAGTGGCGCTAGCGAAATAGTCAAAGCGCCCGCAGTTAGGAGGAAGCGGCGGCCCGGAGAGAGATAGGAAAAGGAACGTCGCCTTGTGCGACCAGGAAGCAGAGAACTAACTGACCCCCGGTCTGACGGATTAGGAGAAAACTTCGCGCCAATAAGTGTGGCGCGAACACCCACAATTCAAACGGACCAATCACGGTGGTCCAAAGAGATACAAATGTGCACAACACAGATCGACTTATTGACTGAGACCACCCCCAAGAGCGATCTACTATTGACCCTACCTAACGACGTCTCATGATGATTTAATCCTAACCCTACTCTACTACTACATATTGCAACTGTGGTAAGTACAATCCTAACAAAGTAATCATTATGAACATGTATCATTCCTACTGCACAAAATGCTTCCTCTTATTAACCAAGAAATTTTACGCATACTCGCAGTGATAGTAAGGAATGCCTGCAACAAGTCTTCCGGCTGCTTCGGGTATGCTCATTTCTCTTTTCAAGAGCGGATCCATTCCAAACTTGAACAGGCCCTCGACATTCATCAAATCGCGGAACGGATCGCCGCCTATAACAGATAATCATAGTCTATCAAATCACTCAAACATCAATAAGGAGCTTTCGCTTTTGACCCCATAATCATGAATCTCATTACAGCCTTTGCTCAACCCATGTGTTGCAACAGAACAAGAACACATCTACAATCATATTCTGACCATCGCTTAGAGGCAGTGTTCACGATGAAGGAGCTGCCCGTTTTTGGCCACAACATAAGACTTGTGTCCGTGCGAGAAGAGTAAGAATGGAAGTGCGGTCAAAAACGGGCAGAAAGTGTTTCAAGAACTCATTGGGCCATCCCGCTCAAGACTTATAACGGTTGTCCTGCGTTCGTTTTACCGTAGGAACAGGCACCAAATATTCAAATACTCTTCATCGCGAAATGTTTCAACATCCTAGCATTTACATGGACCCCTCTTATTTCTGAATAATATTAGTTACAGGAAAGAGAAACTAAAGCCACTTACATAAGAACTTTCAGGAGCGAAACCATTTCCCCCACGTCAGGTTGGATTCATTGTACGCAGTCTTCCAAAATTCACAAACAGGCATGAATAAATATTTTTTCTGAAGTTTATCTTAGCTGTTTTTCTCCGGTAAACGAGTGTTATGAGGAGACTTTACCCTATTCATCTCTTCTTAATGGACTTACATACCCGAATACCTCGGAGACTGTGATACGTTTTTTTTTGTCGTGAACACTGTTTTCAAGGCAGATATGCTTTTACACAATTTTGTGGTAATCACCAATTATGTGATCCGAATTTTCAACAGAATTGAAATGCAAAGCTCCGAAGCAGCGAAAAAGCCAATTACAAACAAACCAGACTCAGCACTACCCACCGCCCATGGATTTACGCTCTCCTTTAGAAGCATGTTTGGTCACGTAAGTTAAGCACTCCTGCTCGTTCTCTATCAAAATCGATAGGTCCATGTTTCCCAGCCATCCAAGCGGTATCGTCGGGTTATAGCCATTGATAAACCTACAAATTTATAATTCAAGAATCAATGTAGACATTGTTTCCCAAATAATTATTAGAAGGTAGTATAAGACCAGGTGCACGCATATATTTTAGTACTTCATCTTCATTTTAGTACTCGCATATGTTTTAGTTAGTACAAATACTCTGTATGTATACTACTTGTCAAAGATGAAATACCTGAGCTACTCACTGCTCGTCCGCAGTTCTTTGGAGGGAATCGGTCTTCACTCTCTTTCCACCGATCTCCGCTGGCTTCTTCTTCTCGCCCCCAAGCTTGATATTGAGAGTCTTATGCTTTTGAATAGGCAATGGAAACGAGTAACGACACAACGTCTTGGTTTGGTTTGGAATGCGTTTTGTGCGTTTGCAAGACGCTGAAAAAAATAGTGACAGTAACCCAAATTCGATAACATGAAACATAAGCATCGCCATGATTTATCAAATGTTGATAATCATACCTCGACAAGTGTGGTATTGAAATTTTGTGACAAGTTGGTGGAGCTCTCTCTCCTCAACCAAGTCTGGCGCACGATACGTCACCAGCGAGTCGACAAAATCTATTACATGCTCCGCGACGACCCTGCATCACTGCAAGCAGGTGGCAACAACGCCGAGACGATGATGTTCGACAACATTTTCTTCGCCGCGTCAAGGCTGGCGCTCGGCGAGCACTCAGCGATCGCTGCAATATCCTTCAAAATGTCGGACCATGTCGTTCGGCAATTTGTGAAAAGTGCTCTAGTGAGATCTTCTTACAAACTGACCTTGCACATGATTAGCACCCACTTTTTCGTGACAAACCTGTAACAAACATGCAAGAATGTGACAAAAATGCAAGGAATTGTGACTGCCCAAGCTATTCTTGAACTTCCACTTCTTTATTGACTGACGCCGACTCTGAATTCGAGCTCTCGGCCGCCCTGCGACTACAGCTTGCCCGAAACTGTCGCAGGTTTGCGAAGGAGTATTTCTCTGATTGTGAGCATGGGAACATTAATCAAATGAAAAAGTTTTACAGTGGGGTTTATTTTCATTCTACTCGACTCATGAAATGGTCTTAATTCTCGATTCAAGAAGCAGTTGTGTCATTTAGCAACCTGACTAAGATTTCAGGTTCAATTTTCAATGTGCTCGAGCCTTTCCAGTTTTTCTTGTGACTCGTGTGATGGTTTTCCTTTACATTCTCAGCGCGGACTTTGTGAAAGCAATAAACAAGACCGGAACGATTGTCGTTCCCAGAGTTGTGGATACATTCCGTGAGATTTGTTCAACAATTAAAAAAAGCTTAGTTCACATACCTAGCTTGATCGGGAGAAAAGTGGAGTGACAGTAGTAGGGACTGTCCTAGACGGGATTGGGGCAGCCAAGATTCTTTCATAGAAATGAAATGAATCACCGATCTATAAGCAATCAATCTAAGTATTTCAGACGATTAAAATTTGCCACCGGCACAAAATTCTCCTTCAGGAATTATCCTGTCAAAGTTTCGCTCTGGCCTATTGAGGCAAGTTAAAACCTGTTTTACGTGTACTATGTTAAAGCGCCTATGAACATAGACATGTTTAGACAAAAGTATTAACAATGTTGCTGGTATAAAAGGCTCCTAATCTCACCTTGGGCCTCTCAGGTACTCAGGGCTACGGCCGGCGAACCTCTATGCCGAAAACGACGGCCGGCGCCCCACATTTCGAGGGTGCCGGCCAGCTACGAACTATGCCGCATGCGACGCACACGCAGCGCGTATATTGGCTCGCCCGTGAACCACAAAACACGCCACGCCTTCTTCAATTCGGCCGGTTGGAAAAACAATTGATAATGATCACGACTGATCTCGTCGTAACGTGGTTATCACGTGCACAGCCGGTATAAAAGGCGCCTCATCTCACTAGAGTCTTCAGTCGGCATTCTACTGCCAGCCCTGGAAGGTGACTCCGAGTCACTCTCCGGAGGCCAGCATATTTTTGACTGCTGAGGGGATAGGGGTATCCCCACGGCTGGGGGGGGGGCGGCTTTCGCCGCGATCCGCGGGGAGGGTGGTTCCTCACCGCAGACTGCGGCGGACCGAGGCGGGGCGTTTCTCCGCCGTGGGGCCGGGTTGACATTGAGGTAAGTAATAATACAAATAGTGATCGCGGGCCAACTGGTAAAGGTCGGCGGACCGTCGACATACGGCTGGCCGGCGAGCCAAAAGCGGGCGGCCGGAGGACGGAGACCGCGGGCCAGCTGGGAAAGGTTCGCCGGCCGTCGTCCTGAGTACCTGAGCTCGACTCTTCGGAGCCGGGCCTGGAAGGTGGCCTTAGTCATTTTCCAGAAGATCCGACGGATACCAGGGGATAGTTTTTGTCGCCGAGGGGATACGGCTCGGGGGGGGGGAGTTGGTACCCAAGTATGGGCCCATCTCCATACGGTTTGCAGTGGGGTGGATTCCACTGCGAACTATGGTGGTGAGGTCACCCCCACCTCCCGTTAGAATCACAACAGGGATGATCCCTGTGGGATGTCCACGTGGTCCCCTGTGCAAACACGGAAACGCCGAAAATGGACATGGACAGCTCTTTAGCCGCTTACGGACAAATTTGGAACCGCTCAGGGGCTGCGGAAAGACGGATTACAGCAGAGGACGCCGGTACGCGCACCTTTTGACATCGATGCGCTGACTGGAGGCTTGGGTCAGCGGCCAATGATGCGACTGCCGCTGGCGGTGACGCAGCGCCGTCGCAGTGTTCAAACACTGCGGCGTCCCTCGTAACCCTTCACGCCGCGTCGGTCTCCCCGTCCCAGAATACAATCGATTTTAGATCATTCAGCGCAGCTAAGAGGTCTGCAGAGTTGCACCGACCGGCGACTGGTTGCCGAGCGTCAGCCTTGACGCGTGTGTGACGCCAAATGTTATCTGACATTATCGCAGCCGCGCCGGTTGCCGCTTGCTGGCAGTTATGTGGGGTTGTCGCAGCGTCAAAAAAAGTTCGGTCGCACTCGTCGGCGATGGTCCTTACCAGGGCTGTGCGGAAGTATTCCCATTCTGTTTCCGTATTTCCGTTGTTTTTTTTTGGGGGGAGGCTTTTCCGTCCCGCTTCCGTTTCCGACTATTTGGCACCGGAAAAGGAAGGTTATAGCGCTGCACGGTTAATGGTAGTGGGTCTAGGCAAGGGTATTTGAAGGCATTTTGAGGCGCTGGAAAGCACTTTTGAAAACTTGTGTTCAATACAATATCTGAGCCTGGTTGAGATTCTTGGCAAAGTTCGGGGTTTCAAAATTGCCTCCCTCCCAGAATGATGGCCCAAGTTAGGCGTGGCAATGATTGAACCGCTTTTTGGTAATTCTTTCGAAAACCTTCTTGTCCGAAAATGAATGATTTTCAGTTTGTCTACCCCCACAAAAGCAATAGGAATCCAGACTCGGTTTTTTGGCACGAACAGCATGTCCTCCAGGAGAGAGTCTAGGCGGAGACAAGTGGAAGTTTTCCCGGGAAGCGGCACTGCGTGTTAGAGGCGAATCACATTCGAATTTTCCTTTCCTCGTCGAACAGATTTTTTTTTACTTTCTGAATTCATTCGTGTGGTATTAGCTGCGGTCGGCAACTGAGGTCCAAATTAAAATTTAAAAAGTTGTAGGTGAGAATTTGAAGATTGACTTCTGATGGGCCTTGAACACATAGCGCGGCCTCCCGCATTCACGTATACCTAGTGCAACTTGAACTTGTTCCCGGGAGACAGGCTGTACACTGCTTCGAAGGCGCAGCTAAACGTACAGAGTAATTTATGATGCTGTCTTTTTGGATTTTCAAAGAGCAAGGATTGGCTATCGTTGAATACCTCATACTGATTTCATGTAGTTTGAATAACTATTAATTGTTGACTGGAACGTGAGAATGAGACAATCCATAACGTGAAGGAAAAATACGACTTTGGGCGGATATGGTTGTGACACCCACGACATAGTTGCATATTGCGTCCTACAAACTTCCATTGTGACGGATCATTGTGGAACCCACGTAGAATGCTATGGTTAGTGGTTGTTGGAATGAGGTCGACAAAGCCAACCTATCGTTCAGTTTAGCTAGAAGAATGTTGCACATTGTTGATAGAGGAGAACCGCCAAATCCGGTATATGATTAGGCGAAGCCAAACGAACGCTAGGCATGGTTAATGGCAGATGCCAGCGGCTAAGCAGGTATATCGTTTGGCGAAGCTTTCATGCTACACATTTTTGATGGAGAGAGGACGGCGATTCTGTCTGTCCTTCAGTGAAGCCAAAGGAGTGCTATACATAGCCACTAACAAAGACCGCCATACTCTGAGAAAATTTGCGCCGGCGGCAGACCCACCCTGCCTTGAAGGCTCCTAATCGGCGCCTGCAGGGTAGTGTCTATCCAGAGTCACTCCACCAGCTATGCCATTGCATCAACCCCGCGTCGGTGTCTCAACCAGGACACGACGGCTCCCGAACCCGCTCTGGAATTACCTGAACCCTATCTCGACGGTGCCTGATTTGGGCCGCGACGGTTCCTGAATCTGGCTGCCCCCCCCAGAGAAAGCCCCGCCTAGGTTCGGACAAGGGCTTAACCTTCGCCGAGATCTGCAGTGAGGAACCACCCTCCCCGCAGACTGCTGCGAAAACCGCTTCACCCCCCAGCCGTGTGGATCCCCTATCCCCCAGTGGTCAAAATTAGGCTGGCGAAAAGGGCTCGAAGTCACCTTCCAGGGCCGGCCTCAGAATGCCGAATGAGGACTCGAGTGAGATGAGGCACCTTTTATACCGGCTGTGCATGTGATAAACACATCAGGACTTGGTCATTCGCTTTACCATTTTTTCATGTCTGCCACTGTTGCGGTGGCGTCGCGGTGATATCGCGAAGCCGGCGCGAAGCTGTTCCGAGGCCCACGCTTCGCTATCGCGGTACCGTTCATGATTGCGGTGCCGTTGCTGTACTGTCGCGGACAAGAAGGAATCTTCCAAGATTCCGGAGCCGTTGCTACAGTGTCGCGACACGGGCTCGGATCACTGTGCCGTTGCTATATCGGCCCGGCACGGTCTCGGGTTGCGGTGCCGTCCCGCCACGGTCAATGCAAATTTTCTCAGAGTAAGCCGACTTATCGTTATCGACTTGTTTCATTATTGCCCTACTATATTTAGTCTTTTTAACTTGCCGTTTAGGTGTCGCGTTCTGTTGTTCTTCTTTTAAATGGTTCTAAGGTCCCCGTCATAGTCGGTGGATCTACTGAGTCCCACCCGGTCGATACGCACCGCATTCGTGGGAAATGGGTGGAAAAAAATTAACCCACTGAGTCCGACTGCGACCGTCTGATGCCCACCGCAATCCCCCCGGTCGATACTGATATTTCTCATGCGTACAAGGGCGGGGCCAATGCACCGACTGAGTCCGACTGAGTCCCACTGAGTCCCACCCGGTCGATATAGGTGTTTCTCACGTGATTTGAGTGCATTTTTTTCGGCCGACTGCGACCTGCCGAGTCCCGCCGCATCTCGACTCTCGCCGTCTGCGCTCTGCCCCACGTACTGCTGATACGGAAATCCGATTCAGACATGTTGAAAACAAGAAAAATCAGCCATCAAACACGTTCCGATTCACAGCTGAGGTGATAATCGTCACTATCAATTGCGTGTTTCGCAGAGGAGCTGGTTGGTGCTGGGGGCAACCGGACTCAGTGGGACTCAGCAGGTTTTTCCACCCCGGACTCATCCGGACTCAGTCGGACTCAGCAGGTTTTCCGACGAAGTCTGACCGGGGCCTAACGTGTAATAAATCAAATCAAACCCTTCGGAGAAGCTTCAGGTTCACACGCTTCTTAACATGGTGAACGTAAAACAGGTTTTAACTTGCCTCAATATTCCAGAGCGGAACTTTAACAGGATAATTACTAAGTGAGAATTTTGTGCAGGTGACAAATTATCAACGTGAGAGTATTTCTACAGAAGTTCAATAACAACAGTAATTCATAGCAGCGACAAGCATCTTTTATCTGGTTTTTGTTCATTTCTATGGAAAAATCTTGGGTGCCCCCTCCCCTTCTAGGATAGAGCCATTAGTACTAGTAGTGTAGCGTATCTGGACGAGTTAGAAACTGTTGTTAACAAGTGATGACAGAGCGTGTTGTTTTCGCCTCACATTTTTGTAATGAAAAGTCGGAAGAGACCGTTGTAAAGGTGTTCACTTGGCGAAAGTCCAGAAGGTGTAGTGCAGGCGAAGAAACAGCGAGGACGAATTCAAATAGGTCAGATTAGAGTTATGCCGCTGAAAGGCGCGACAGCTTGCAATGGAGTATTGATCATGCGGCGCCGCACGACTGACTCTATAATTGCATTCTGCCGGTTTTCTGCCCTGTAACCAACCCGATCGAAAAGCACCTATAGTCGTTCTCCCTCACTTTAAGCCAGTGCAAAGAAATCTTGTCGGGCTTATCGTGCCGACATCTAATTATCACTGTGAAACTGTGCCATGAGCAACCGCTCCGCTCATTGCCCTCCCGAACTCATCAGAGCAAGATAGGCTTTACGTCATGAGAATCGGGTGTAAAAACTAGACGAAAAATACCGTGCGGTACAAACTGCCACGATAGCCGTAAAATATAGTGTATGGTGCAATTACACAACTCACACCGGGGATCACGCCTGTAATTCCAGTGCAACCGCATTCTCAATAAATAATCACATAGGAACGATTGTTTGGCGGTGGAAAAGGGATTGCCGGTGCAACCGCGGAAGCAAGAATAGAGATATCAGGTTGAAATCACTTGAAACCCAGATTGGACGGTGCAGCCTTCGGCTGCACTGTCAGGCAAGGGAGGTAATCCCCGGGTGGAGGCTGATTTTAGTGTTGGCTGCAATTCGGAGTGGTTTAAATCATTTGAGACCCTGGATGGGACGGTTGCAGCCTTCGGCTGCACCGTCAGGCAAGGGAGGTAATCCCGGGTGGAGGCTGATTTAGTGTTGGCTGCAATTCGGAGTGGTTTAAATCATTTGAGACCCTGGATGGACGGTGCAGCCTTCGGCTGCACTGTCAGGCAAGGAGGAGCAATCCCGGGTGGAGGGTGATTTTAGTGTTGGCTGCAATTCGGAGTGGTTTAAATTATTTGAGACTCTAGATGGACGGTGCAGCCTTCGGCTGCACCGTCAGGCAAGGGAGGTAATCCCCGGGTGGAGGCTGATTTTAGTGTTGGCTGCGATTCGGAGTGGTTTAAATCATTTGAGACCCTGGATGGACGGTGCAGCCTTCGGCTGCACCGTCAGGCAAGGGAGGTAATCCCCGGGTGGAGGCTGATTTTAGTGTTGGCTGCAATTCGGAGGGGTTTAAATCATTTGAGACTCTGGGTGGGGGGTGCAGCCTTCGCCTCCCCCGTCAGGCAAGGGAGGTAATCCCCGGGTGGAGGCTGATTTTAATGTTGGCTGCAATTCGGAGGGTTTAAATCATTTGAGACTCTGATGGACGGTGGTTTTCGGCTGCCCCGTCAGGCAAGGGAGGTAATCCCCGGGTGGAGGCTGATTTTAGTGTTGGCTGCAATTCGGAGCCGAAGGCTGCACCGTTCATTCTGGGTTTCAAATGATTCAAACCTTTCCGAATTGCAGCCAACATCAAAAACTGCCCACACCCGGGGATTACCTCTTTTGCCCTACGGAGCAGCCGAAGGCTGCACCGTCCCTTCTAGGTTTCAAATGATTCAAACCTTTCCGAATTGCAGCCAACATTAAAAACTGCCCACACCCGGGGATTACCTCCCTTACCCTACGGTGCAGTCGAAGGCTGCACCGTCCATTCTGGGTTTCAAATGATTCAAACCTTTCCAAATTGCAGCCAACATTAAAGGCAGGGTTCGCGATAAAAACTACTTTTGAGCAATCTGCCCACACCCGGGGGTTACCTCCCTTGCCCTGCAGCCAACACTAAAAACTGTTCACGCCCGGGGATCACCTCCCTTGTCCTACGGTGCAGCCGAAGGCTGCACCATCCATTCTGGGTTTCAAAAGATTCAAACCACTCTGAATTGCAGCCAACACTAAAATCTGCCCACACCCGGGGATTACCTCGCTTGCCCTACGGTCGAAGGCTGCACCGTCCATTCTGGGTTTCAAATGATTCAAACCTTTCCGAATTGCAGCCAACATTAAAAACTGCCCACACCCGGGCATTACCTCCCTTGCCCTACGGTGCAGCCGAAGGCTGCACCGTCCATTCTGGGTTTCAAATGATTCAAACCTTTCCGAATTGCAGCCAACATTAAACACGGCCCTCACCCGGGGATTACCTCCCTTGCCCTACGGTGCAGCCAGAGGCTGCACCGTCCATTCTGGGTTTCAAATGATTCAAACCTTTCCGAATTGCAGCCAACATAAAAAACTGCCCACACCCAGGGATTACCTCGCTTAGCCTTACGGTGCAGCCGAAGGCTGCACCGTCCATTCTGGGTTTCAAATGATTCAACCCTATCCGAATTGCAACCCAACATTAAGAACGGCCCACACCCGGGGATTACCTCCCTTGCCCTACGGTGCAGCCGAAGGCTGCACCGTTCATTCTGGGTTTCAAATGATTCAAACCACTCCGAATTGCAGCCAACACTAAAATCTGCCCACACCCGGGGGTTACCTCCCTTGCCCTGCAGCCAACACTAAAATCTGCCCACACCCGGGGATTACCTCGCTTGCCCTACGGTCGAAGGCTGCACCGTCCATTCTGGGTTTCAAATGATTCAAACCTTTCCGAATTGCAGCCAACATTAAAAACTGCCCACACCCGGGCATTACCTCCCTTGCCCTACGGTGCAGCCGAAGGCTGCACCGTCCATTCTGGGTTTCAAATGATTCAAACCTTTCCGAATTGCAGCCAACATTAAAAACGGCCCTCACCCGGGGATTACCTCCCTTGCCCTACCGTGCAGCCAAAGGCTGCACCGTCCATTCTGGGTTTCAAATGATTCAAACCTTTCCGAATTGCAGCCAACATAAAAAACTGCCCACACCCGGGGATTACCTCGCTTGTCCTACGGTGCAGCCGAAGGCTGGACCGTCCATTCTGGGTTTCAAATCATTCAACCCTTTCCGAATTGCAGCCAACATAAAAAACTGCCCACACCCGGGGATTACCTCCCTTGCCCTACGGTGCAGCCGAAGGCTGCACCGTTCATTCTGGGTTTCAAATGATTCAAACCACTCCGAATTGCAGCCAACACTAAAATCTGCCCACACCCGGGGGTTACCTCCCTTGCCCTGCAGCCAACACTAAAAACTGTTCACGCCCGGGGATTACCTCCCTTGCCCTACGGTGCAGCCGAAGGCTGCACCGTCCATTCTGGGTTTCAAATGATTCAAACCTTTCCGAATTGCAGCCAACATTAAAAACGGCCCACACCCGGGGATTACCTCCCTTGCCCTACGGTGCAGCCAAAGGCTGCACCGTCCATTCTGGGTTTCAAATGATTCAAACCACTCCGAATTGCAGCCAACACTAAAATCTGCCCACACCCGGGGATTAGCTCGCTTGCCCTACGGTGCAGCCAAAGGTTGCACCGTCCATTCTGGGTTTCAAATGATTCAAACCTTTCCGAATTGCAGCCAACATTAAAAACTGCCCACACCCGGGGATTACCTCCCTTGCCCTACGGTGCAGCCGAAGGCTGCACCGTCCATTCTGGGTTTCAAATGATTCAAACCTTTCCGAATTGCAGCCAACATTAAAAACTGCCCACACCCGGGGATTACCTCCCTTGCCCTACGGTGCAGCCGAAGGCTGCACCGTTTATTCTGGGTTTCAAATGATTCAAACCTTTCCGAATTGCAGCCAACATTAAAAACTGCCCACACCCGGGCATTACCTCCCTTGCCCTACGGTGCAGCCGAAGGCTGCACCGTCCATTCTGGGTTTCAAATGATTCAAACCTTTCCGAATTGCAGCCAACATTGAAAACTGCCCACACCCGGGGATTACCTCGCTTGCCCTACGGTGCAGCCGAAGACTGCACCGTCCATTTTGGGTTTCAAATGATTCAAACCTTTCCGAATTGCAGCCAACATTAAAAACTGCCCACACCCGGGGATTACCTCCCTTGCCCTACATACCGTCCATTCTGGGTTTCAAATGATTCAAACCACTCCGAATTGCAGCCAACATTAAAAACTGCCCACACCCGGGGATTACCTCCCTTGCCCTGCAGCCAACACTAAAAACTGCTCACACCCGGGGATTACCTCCCTTGCCCTACGGTGCAGCCGAAGGCTGCACCGTCCATTCTGGGTTTCAAAAGATTCAAACCACTCCGAATTGCCGCCAACACTAAAATCTGCCCACACCCGGGAGTTACCTCCCTTGCCCTGCAGCCAACACTGAAAACTGTTAGCGCCCGGGGATTACCTACCTTGCCCTACGGTGCAGCCGAAGGCTGCACCGCCCATTCTGGGTTTCAAATGATTCAAACCTTTCCGAATTGCAGCCGACTTAAAAAGACGTGAGTAAGGGGAAGTTGTTAGGACATCAGAAGACCAAGGGCAGTACATCGTAAAAAGTGGACTGGAGCCCCGAGAGGTTTGTTGAACGTCGTAACAAGTGGTGTGCCCATTGTCTCTTAAAGGTAGTGTTTACGAAAAAAAATCTGTTTCAGTTTCCACGGGGAATGGGTAGTGGAGGGGCACACTGTAACGTTCACGTCGAAAGAACGCATAAAAACAGCCAGAAAGAGCCCCAAAAGAGCCCGAAGTTGCCACTTTCTGCGCAAGGCAAACCCCAAAAGCGCAATGCCCGTCCTCCGACTTGACCAAATGGAAACTCGAGATGGTGAGATGAGCGATGGTTTCCAATCAATAGCCCCGTTCTTCCCTTCATCCTCAACTTCTCTTTTTACTCAGGTCACCTCGCATACATCGGCTGCAAGAGACGGAAGTTACAAGCCTCGGACAACTCGTGCACCATGCTTCCTCAGCTAAATAGTTGTGGGACCATAACTCCGTTCCCAGAAGGTCTTTTACGATTCCAGAGACATCATTGGAATCAGAATCGGACTGTTTTCAAGATAGGCGGAAAAACAGACAAGCGATTTTATTCGAGAACACTGCCTCTAATTGAAGGCACAGTACACCCTTAGCCTCCATCTACTGTCTCGCTCTCGCGCAACGATTGCGAACGAAGAGAAATACAGGCCTGAGACTACTCGTCCACCAATTTTCGCCCTCAAAATCCAGGTATCTTGTAAGAGCCATTACGCTGTGCAAAGGGGGTATTGGACAATTTGAGAGATACCACTGTGATCAGAGTGTGACTCTCTCCAAGACATGTATGAAATCTGAAAATTAATTTTCCGGGTGTCCTGTGCCTTTGAACGCAGAAAGGAGTCTACGAAACGGGTTTAAAAACTGTTTGTACCGGACTTGACGCACCTCGTATGGTTTTTGTATGTGTATACTGTTGCCGCAAATATGATTTTTCTTCCGGAAATTTTTGTTTTAGTGTGCCTTCATTTGTCTACTGATGCTGCCCGTAATTTCTACATTCACGGCCAGGGTCGGGCTTTCCGTTGTCCAGGATCTCTACAAAGCTACGCCCCCTTCACTTAAAGGCACACTCCAGCCTCAGGAACGAAATCTAAGATTTCCATATAATGGCGAAGTAGACCAATTCTATATAGCACTTGCAGAGTCAAGCTCTCAATTCCTCCAAATAATCGAGATATAGGAAAAATTATTCCGAGGTTGATCGGTGCCTTAAGAGATGAAAATTCTTGAAAAAAAATCTAAATTTTCTAGGTCTCCCCCGGTTCCGAAAGAATTATGTGAGTTTTTCTTTTCTGGTTAAAGGCAGCGTTCACGATGATCCTCCTCGTTGACTTTCCACAGTGAAATGATAGGCGAGAAGGATCCTAGGCTCCCAGTGCCGAAAGAATAGTAGAAAACGGGCCAGGAGCGGCAAAATAACGTCTGCAAACAAGCGTTTTGGTGCCCCAGACACGCCTGGTGCCCCAGATCCGCCCCTCAAAAAGAACAAATGAAGACTCAAATCACAGAAATGATCAAGTCAAAGAAGTGCTGATAAGTGAGCTGATCGCTTCATTGCACTGATAAGTATAATCCTTCTAGCGGTCAATTCCTCCACGCTCAAAAATCAACGTAAACAATGGAGGGCCTATTTTGGCTCAAAAACGGGTCATTCGTGTCCTTTTTAGGCATGCCTTGCTATATAGGGCAAGAGACCTTCCGTAAACCGTGGAGATTTCGAAAGTGAAATTTATCGTGAACACTTCCTTTAAATTTTTTATTTGATAATTACTGCGCTCCCTACATTACTAAGACCCTCGGGGATGTCAGTTTGACTTGCTTTTTCTAAAGTTACTGCGGTATCCGCGCCTTTAGGCGCGGCATTTTTCGACGCCTCGCCACAGTGGAATTTGGGCAATGCTCTTAAATACCTTAAAGGCAGTGTTCGCGATTAAATTATTAGGCGTGATGGTTGTTCTTTAGCTTCAACTACTGATGATGATAAAGAACACTGTAGCTTGCTCTAGCCAGTGGAAGAGCTCAACGACTTCTCATCATCATTGTCGAATCAACTCTGCCTTCAAAGGCACATATCCTAGAATCGTTATTCTGTTTTTCTGTCTATCTTGAAAACGGTCCAACGCTGATTCCAATGATGTCTCTGGAATCGTACAAGGCCTTCTGGGAACGGAGTTATGGTCCCACAACTATTGAGTTGCGGAAGCATGGTAGACGAGTTATCCGAGACTTGTAACTTCCGTCATTTACAAGCGATGTATGCAAGCCGATCTCAACTAAAATAGAGGTTGACAATAAAGGGAATAAGGAGGCTATCGAGCGGAAAACTTAACTTGCCACTGTTGAGCTCGCAAGATCATAAAATGGGGGTGTTAAATTGGCTTCCTGATGTGGACGCCCCTATATCTCGCTCATTCGGAGGATTCGAGAGCTCGCACTAAGCAGGTGATCTCAGATTTTGTTCATGAGCTCGGAAAGTGCCTTCAAGTTGAGGTTTATCCAGACGGCCTCCTTAGTTTGTAGTAGAGGGTAGGCCTAGAATGAAAAAAGATCTTTGGTACCTCAGGGTTTTTGCTATGAAAACTTGCGTTGTCCAGTTTCGGCTATAGGCGCGTTTCCGCAAAACGGTATCGAACAACGAGAGAGGGGGTCTTAGGCGATTTTCTCCGTAACTTTGAGGTTATGGTTGGGGTGTTGGGTAGAGTTTGTAGAGTGTTCCAAGAAGTTTCCAAATCTTTTTCTTACATTAATGAAAATCTCACATTTAATGGGGGAACGCACGTTCGTCCGTCTACCAAGTGGAGAATTAAAGCACTAGTAGGCTCCTTCAATGGATGTACCTTGTCCGAAAGTACGTCTTCAAGCTGAAACTATTGCTACAGTCTTAAATACCGCTACTAAACCGTCGCGTGTAAAAACGTTCTTTCCTTGTGCTCTCATAGAGCTATTATTGTTTCTTTTCACCTTTTTCTTCCTATTGCAATATCGTCTGTCTCTCGCAAGTAGGAAGCCGCGCTCAGCAATCGGGCTCGAAATCATTCAATCGACAGCCATGTTTCCATAGTTTTCCCTCTCGCAATTCTTCCCATCAAGTAGCGTCACGGCTTCCTCCCATCATGTGATTGACAATACGTATGTATGCCTTCCTCTTTGTAGGAATTTTTGTTTATCAAATTTGTCAGAAGCTTTTTCTCAATTAAAAACCCACTTCCCCCACTATTTTTTGGCCAGAAATTTTCACGTCCCCAAAAAACTCAGTTTTTAACATTTTCACGCATTCCCCGTTATCCGGCCGCACAGCACCCGCGTGACTCTGTTTACAGCTAAATAGCCCGAGGTGAATAAGCATCTTGCGTCAACTGGATGTATGCAAGAACGATTTCATATTTTCACAGAAGGTAGAGGTCTGGGGTGTGGGGGCGAAGTCCCCAACTGGCTGTCAGGACGGCTTTTAGGAAATGGATTTTTGAAAAACAAATAAATAAGCGATCGAAAGAACGTTCCCTTCAGGTTTCGTCTATTCTGATAAAAGGACAGAGGATGTTGTTTTCAATACAATAGATTTAATCAAGAATGGATTCACAGCTAGAGTGGCTAACCAGCTTGAAAGTGTTGAAATGATGAACGGAGACTACACGCTCAATGTTGATAAATATTCTGTCAGCGACGTCAGGGAGCTCTTTGAAGTTCGCAACTTCGTTAAAATGTGCATCATCTACAGCAATTCTGATATTGATGAGCTCGAACTCAAAACGAAAGTCGTCAAAAAGTGTCATAAAGGTTAGTTTGGGCTTTTTAACCATGATGAGATAGACGGAGGTGAAGACTACGCTTTATCATTTCTTGACGATGCGCCACACTTTCTCCTCTGTAATCATAGAGACTTGGAGGTTTTTCGAGCCTGCATTTGAATACTAAGTTTAGACTCGTCGCTTTTACTCATTGTTTGTTTTTCTCCCTCATTTTTTATTGTGATTCGTCTTTCTGACCATTAGCTTCCAACATCATTTTGCTTTAGTGTTCGTCTGCTTACTGATGATAACTCCCTTCTAGTGCTACGTAGCTGTGTATTGTTGTGAAACTACAGGAAAAAAATCGGCCCACCCACAATACTTCAGAAACCAAGCCAAGCATACCGCCCTGGAAAGAAAATCAAAAACTCTGGTATTGCACGTGTTGCCATTGAGCGTCGCCGCAAATACCAACTTGGCTAATTGCGAATATCATTGCTCCCTCTACGTGGCTCCCACCCCATGTATCACCATTCAACTCAGATGCAAACAGGACACTTACGGCGGTACAATGACCCGACGACCCGTAACCCTTCCCTTGGGAGGCAAATAGATCTGCCGCGGACAGTCGAGGGCGCTGATTCGTGGATTCCCCATACATTGAAAAGGTCTCAACATGACGTTATCTGCTCAAGCATTGTTTATTGGCTTCACAGTAATGGGTGGTGCAACGGTGATATCAAAGTGGGAATCGATGAGTGAGTGTTCAATGACCGCCAGCAGTAGTCGACTGCCCGCCAACACTCCGCGGGCACTCGGGAGAATCTCACTCTTAGCGGGAAGTAGGACACTGTGCCACACCCACACAATTGGATAAAGTTGACTAGCAGGACTTCGCAAACGGGAAGTAGGCTGTCTTTATGTCATGACTTTGGTATGACCAACGTTCAATCGTCGGTATGACCTTCGATAATGCTCAGAAACGGTGATTTTTTTTCGATTTTCGTTGCCCTCTTCAGTTCTTTCGACATTACTTCTGGTGTCATCGTATTGGTAAAAGCTAGGGGATTTAGGAAGCGGGTTAAATCTACTGAGAATTTTCTGAAACGTCTTCAACCTTTTTAGTTGATAAATCACTATATTTGAGCCCTCATCTTCTGTTCAATATCGATAGGCCATTTGCCCCTTCACTCATAATTATGACTTTTAGATAATTATAAAAAAACTGAGTACGGCAAAAAAAATTGAAAACTCACCGTCTCTGAGCTCAACCGCCTGTCATAAGGACGATCAAAAAAATTGGTCATGATAAAATCGTTGGTCATGATAAAATCGAAGACTGGCACATAAGGTAAAAGAGAAAGGATGATAGATGGCAGCCTCAGACCGCATCCCCGTGTTGCATTACGGTAGCAGCGAGTGAAGGTGGAAAAGACAGCTGGATTCAAACACTTTGGTTAGTGGCGACCCCGCATACAACAACAAAAGGAAACCAGCTGGCATTAAAGTCGGTGCTTTAATCTTTCCAGAGAAATCTGTTGCCGATTTGAAGTCACTTTGGGGGTACAAGCCGACCTTGGGTAAAAATTCGAACCAGATCGTGAGCACCGTAGCACAGTGCCTTCTGTCACAGTGCCACGCTCTCCCTATACAGAAAAATATGTTGACATAACTCTACAATCTTGCCGCGCTTCCATGTTTTCCTACCTAATCACCCAGGTTACTCTGGACTTTTCGATGCACTTATGTCGAAGCTCGGAAAGTTACGGAGGGTGGAATCATTTTATGAACAAATGGTGAACCGAGGTCTGAAGGCCACAAATTTTTCACAAGAGAACTAGCCATGTAGTCGGTTTTGATAATCGTCCTTCTTTCACTCATGCCAAAGTGCTGAGTAGCGCCGATAGGGTCATTTTGGAGCAGAAGTTGTCTGCTTGAAAGTTATTATCGCTGGAGTCCCCAGACCCTCTGTTGAAGGAGCGCGAGGGCGACCCGAATCGGAGCCTAGTCAATGTTCAAAATAGCTGCATGCGTGCCACTTTTTCCGCTTCCTGGACGGCGTCTAAGCGTCAAACTCGGAAGATAAGTACCAAGAAGATTTTCTGTCAACACGTATTACCAACTCTTGTCAAGAATCGATATAACCCATTGATTACTGAATTTCCTGAAAAAAAGTGGGATGTATACAATTCACTGAAGAATCTTCAGCCGTTTCTGACCCCGAAGTTTGCAGTCAATGTCATAAGGGAGCGCCAAAAATTACAAAAACGTCGTTGCCACTAAATTGAGCTGGACGACATTAACATTTCGGCTAATCGCTCTCGCATTATTTCAGTTAAGATTCCGAAGACTCCAGCAGTGACAGGTTTATCAGCAGGCACTCTTTGCTCTAGAGTGACTCCATTGGAATAGTTCTCCACGCTCACATGCAGGCAGGAAGTGAGACTGATCACCGTAGACAACTACTCAATCTTCTTTATGGAACAATTTTGCAAGCCTATATGCTTAGGCCCACCATTCACTTCAGAAACTTTTTCACGCTCCAAGAATGACATACGTTGCGAGAGAATACTGAAGAGAAGATCACCCTATAGAAAGTTATTAGGCACGGGCATATGTTGACGGGTAAGATTAAAAACTCTGTCATTTGATTCAAAAAACACCCACTATTCCTAGTTGGCGCGGTTCGCAGTGATACCCTGCTTTCCTTATTGTGCCTTTTCACAATCTAGTTGCACGTGTGTTATTAAATATGCGCACCGAGTTTGGGCAACGCACAATAAAGAACGTACAGTATCCGTACGATCCGCGCCGACTGTGTGACGAAAGCCAAAATGAGCACCAGTATTACAGCCATAGTAGTCGCGTGTCAACATCCTGGCCACAGCAAATAAGGCTATCATCATACTTCATGCCGTCAAATAGAAATCTCTAGTGCACCTAAGGTGAAAGTGCAGTGAGAATTAATTGAGTGCAATTCATGAAGTTTCCGCTTGGTGCGACGGTGTGGGGTTGCAACCACAGTACGGGATGAAAGGAAAACAGAAAGCTTGCTAGTCGCCACTTTTCTTTGCAGTGCCGGTTTGACCGTCGCTCTCACCCTTTAATGCTGATTGGCTACATTCGCTCTGAGCTACAATCGACAGCGGCGGTTGCGCATGTGTTGCTAGCTACTGATGATGCCTCATCGGTACCATGCGATCGTGCTGACATGGAATATAAGACAGCACCCAGAACCTGTAGTCTGCCCGAAGCTCAACCAGCCTGCCAAATACTTGAGAGCCTTTGATCCGGCCTCCGTCGTTTTCTGAGTGAGAAAACAGATACAATTTTATAGGCGTGACCTGGTGTAGCTGTAGTGAACTTGAATGTCTTTCACAGTACCATCTCCGATAGCTTCGATAGTAACGTCGGCATGAATCCTGAAGAGACTTAGCGTTGATTGTTGACGGTTGGCGCAAACTCGGTGCCATATGCTATAGCATGGGTGCACTGAGTTTGCGATAACCTTCAATGGGAAACGAAAAGTCTCTTCAGGAGCCATGCAGATGTTGTGTATGCCTTGAGATTCGACGTGCACACGATCACGCCCGATACTCATGACTATCATGCTATCACATCGCACGGCGATCGAACTCTTGAAGGCAAGGTCCGGTCAATTTTTTTCACTACTGAAATTCGGGTTAGATAGACTGGGCTGGCCTAGCTAAACATCGTCTGACCGTTTCACAAGCTCTGAGTCCTTACTTCTGTAGAAAACAGCCCTTGAATTAGGGATTACGGTATTCACAACATGATAATCATTGCCAGAATGACCGATACTGCGACGCGACACTACGATTCTGGCGAATGCGTGGAAGATGGCGAAAAAATGAACGATGGACACACTTTTCTGACTATTTTGACACAGCGGTGGACGAAAGTGGCTGGAATGACTTGAAGAAAAATAACTTTTTTCGCATGTTCCTTTGGACTACCTGTAGCATGCGCACCGATTCAGCTTTAAGCTTTCTCAAAATCGAAGTTCTGCCTGGACCTTGTCTTTAACTAATTCTGAGGAATCATTGGAAGCATCGAAAGTTACAGCGCTGCAACTGTTTAATCGATACAGTTTGAAACTGTTTGTCTCAGTATTCCGAGATTGTGGTGCTAGTAGCAGGATAGTATTTGTTTCAGGTCCAGCTCTTCTTTTTGTGAACAACGCGAATTTAAAAGCCTTGAGTGTGTGGGATAGGTTCACAAGTGGATTTGCTGGTGAAACCGAGAAAATGCTTGTAGTAAGAGCCAACAAAGGACTTGGACTAAGCACCATAAATACCCTAAAAAATTATTCTTGGGTGGACATGCAGCGACCTGACGGTAAGTAATATACATGTAACTCAAAGATGAAATCTCTCCTCTTGCACTCTCTTCTTATTGTTAGTGGGTATCCATACTCCTCACCTTTCTCTCCGCGAAAGCGTCCCGCTCAAGCGGAGAGTTGAGTGTGAATGATTTTTCGCCACTTCCGCTCTTTCAATGGGATATGAATAATCTAGCGGTACCGTCATGGCAGAGCCGGAGAGACGACCTAGGTACTCAGGATCCGAGTCAAAAATCAATCATACGCTTTTGAGGTATCGACTATTTGATATAGACTTCCAAATAAAACAAGGACTGATAACGCCATTAGATATCTGGCATCGGGAAGAATTTTAATTTGCGTGAATGTATTGGCGGCGCGGGCGGGGAGTATGAATGGGCGATGTGAGCCGCTGTGGCGCGGCCGGTGACACGTGAGCGATGGGAGGCTCGAAAGGGTCGGGAAATCATTCATACTCGCCTCTCCGTCGGAGAAGTTAGGCATAGCAATTTAGTATATATTACTCTACCCGCTTTCTTGATCTCATAAGGTTTCAAGAAATAATTTTTTCCTTGTTCGTTCTTACACTGGCTACACGTCCCCTATCAGGTAATTAAGAGGGTTCGAGTTGGCGATGTGAGGTGATGTTTTGCCTGCCAGAGCACGTGAAATGGGCTGAAAGGCATTGGTGGTGGATAGACGAGGAAGTCTTGATAGGGTTTGAACACTAACTTGAAAGAGGTCGAAAATGTGGCATTCGGGAGCGCAGACGGTCGTGATGTGGTGATAGGGTGGCATATTATTTATTCGATGTTGAACAGGCAGGGTTCCGTGACCCTCTTTGTTGGGAATCCGTGTGTCATACTGACTCTGCAGCACATTCGAACCTTCATCTTTTACTGTTTTTGTGAAAAGAGTGGGGAGTGAGCCGAATCTTAAAAAGTCAAGCTTCCCCTTCTTGATGTTCAAGAGTAACATAGTCCACTCAAGAGATCTTTCTCCAGTCCTCAGCAAAGCAGACCCTCGAATCACATCGTTACGAAGACGAATTTCTTTTATTAACGAGTCTTGGTGTGAGAGCTCTCTGAAATAAGGAGTCTCCCCGACCAGATCTCATGTTTTACCAACGTGCAAACATCCGCCGTTTTATATCAGAAGTTCAATCTAGGTTCTTTTCTCGAATCATGCATGTGACCTACATTACATGTCCATACAAGAAAGGATAACCAGTTCACGTTAGTAAGAACGTGCCTAGCTCTTGAATGCCTTTTGCTCTGCCACTTGAGCCGCGCCAGCCATCAAAGATCTGAGGAATGAGGGGAGGGATTCCAACTTGATTGACTGAACTCCCGGTCAAATGCTATGACGATAGATCGAAAACATTCCTAGTCACCGCCGTTGTTATAATCTTGTTATACTCTATACTTTGAGCTTGTTATAGTGCGCGATTGGACAAAGCCTTCGGCCAACAGGACCACTAACTGAAAATGGTTGAGGATCACGGTTCACACTGCAAATGAAAGGGAGACTTACTGGGCAACTCTGAGATTATTCGCATCACTATGGCGTCGTAATAACCCACATGTGACCGGGCCGGCCACATGTGGGCTATTTCAATACCAAATATGGGTTATGTCGATGCCACATGTGGGTTATTCTGATGATTTCCATCACGCTCTCCGTGTGCGGGACCGTCCCCCCCCTAGCCGTGAGGACCATCCCCTCAGCTGCCTCAAATTATTCTTCGGCTTCTAAATGATCCTTCAAAGATGAACTGGAGTGACTTACCAGGATCGGCCTCGAAATGAGGAGTAAGCATTCGGTGAGATGGAGCGCCTTTCATGCCCTTTCATACCAGAAAAGAACTAAGTTCTCAACAAGTTCAAGATTGCAATGACATAGCGATGCTATCTTGCTCACCGCTTAAGTTGGAATACCGGTATAGAGCTTTGGGGAACCGATCGGCTTTTAACATTAAAACATGCCTATTGAAGTGATGAATCATGTTTGTTTTTATGTTAAATTACCTGATGATCGAAACGTATGATTTGTTAAAGGCACAATCCATCCTCGGGGGTAATTTTTGATATTATAGTCCACCCGCCACGTATACCAACCCTGCCAAGCGCAAAATCTCAATTCGCTCAAATATGCGAGAAAAAGCGAGGAAAAAGTGGGCCTTGAGCTCCTTAGAGAGAAAATGGGTTGCGCCCACCGACAAGTTTCCGATCTCAATAGGGACGAGACGAACGATTGCTTTCAGTTGAAATCTATGTTCTTCCGATTGTTTTTGATCCAGCTTTATATCGAGACCAACTCCAGGGCTATAGCTGAGAATGACGTAATAATACAGACCCGAGACAACTCGTCCACGAAATTCTTTGCATTCAAATTCACAATCTTCGAGGGGCCATATTTCTTTTTGGAGTGGGAGAGAGAGACATCAATGTCATCAGCATGAAATTCTCTCAAAGGTAGGCAGAAAACCTGAAAAACGATTGTGAGGTTGGTGTCGCGCCAATCGCGACGAATGCGCGGCCTTGAACTTCAAATGTCATAATTCGCGCCGAAACGCCGCCTCCGATTTAAATTATGCGTTTCGCGCCGGTCGCATGGTGATACCGTACTCCGCAACGATGAGGCAAATGGGCCTAAAAAGTTGGCGGCATTCATCGTTTCCTTTTCGACGACGTCAACCTGTTCATATTTTCTACTACGACGGCGTTAACCTGTTCATCTCATGTTAATAAATATCTTGTTACCTATTTATCTCGAACCACGGTGCAACAGTTGGCCGGTGCCTTTAACAGTTCCACAAAGCTCCATACTCGTACTCCATAAGTTGCTTTGCCGTAGTGATGCTGTTTCGCGCTTGAGCTGCAATTCAATGCGATAGCGATTTTATATCGTGAAAAAGCGGCATTTCAGTGCCATAGCGATGCAATAGCCATGCTAAAACTCTCAAAGAAGACCTCCACTCGCCGCTTCAAATCAGAGGTTCAATTT
Organism: Aplectana chamaeleonis; assembly: GCA_029168955.1. Taxonomy (NCBI): domain Eukaryota; kingdom Metazoa; phylum Nematoda; class Chromadorea; order Rhabditida; family Cosmocercidae; genus Aplectana; species Aplectana chamaeleonis. The sequence continues at coordinate 139,834 of JAPDOI010001160.1, read as the reverse complement.
GGGCTACGCTTTTTGGTCATGCATATGACCTAAATATTCCAACAAGTAGGATTACTACTTCATTTCTGAAATAGTGAATATGTGGCTTGCTCCCAAACTTTTTTGTGCTCTTCCCCTTAATCGCTCCGGCCATAGGAGATCTTATCCGTGAGGAAGAAGCTCGAGTGACGATCGCGGTGATAGCAGCACACTACTAAGTCGTCGCCGTCGGTATCGGCTAAGTGCTGCAGTTAACTGCAGTTCGCAACGACAGCGACGAAATACCCTAGTCGTCGCTTTCGCTAACGATAGTTTAGGCGTTTGAAATTGGAGCTCCCTAATTGCTTCGATCGTGCTTGCTCTTTTGCAGTCCCTGTTGCCCTCGTTGACTCCTTCCATTCTCTTCGCCATTTCGGAGTCCTCTAAAGCCATGTTTTGACTGCATCGCTGGTGTTTTCCATCGCAGCGATTTTGCACACGCTGCTGCAGCGATCTGGCAGCGGCGGCGATTCTGTTCATAGTGCATAGCCTCACGGATGATCGAAGGAATTCAATCAATCAGTGAAATCAATGGCTGGTAGTCATCAATAACACGTTTCGACTCGCAAACACTGATTTTGTCTGAGAAAGGGTAAATATTCACTACACGAAACGTGTCACTCGCTGGCAATCGCTCCATCGCTGCCATAATGGCAGCGATGGAGCGATGATCAGCGACCATCGAGAATCGCTACTCCAGCAGCGAAGCAGTAAAACATAAGATTTCGTCGCCGCGACCCAGCCATGTAGGACGTTTGCCACGAAGCGATCACAATTGGAGCGCCTTGCCATCAGGCGCGGTGGAAAAGGAAAAGTTGTCTTTCGCATGGCCTCAGCGATCTGGGGTCGTATTCGCCAATAACCCGCCGGGTACCCGCCGGGTAGTCGAAGGGTAAATGAGGTGAAATTTCAGTACGAAACGCGCGCTCCACGGCCACCTCTCGCCTCCCTTGGCTTCCCTCGCGACCGCCGGAATTTTTCGAATAGAATAGCTGAAGAATGGCCGCTCCGCGATGGAATCTTTATCTTTTTGCAGTGATATCGATACGTAACACAGTTTGCATTTCCATCGTACATGGTGTAAGATGGGTTTATCTGCTCCTCTGCCGAGCGCGGTATCATCCCTTCCGCTTCCCTTCGACTACCCTCGGCGGGCTGTTGGCGAATACGACCCCAGGTGCAGTCAAAACATGGCTTGAGATTCGAAGAACATAGCACGATATCTTTTCAAACTATAACAGTTTTATGTTCAGTACTGCAAGTGAGGTTCAGTGCATTTTGCAGAATGTCTGATGCCACGCAATGAGCTCTCTTCTCTCGAATCTATGTTCATCTCATGGAATGGATATGATCGGAAGTCTGACTGTAAAGCTTTATTCGGACCACTCAGGGCCAGTAAGGTTGCTGATGGTTGGAACATGAGAGATGATGTGTTCAAAGGCTACCATCTAACTGGTTGCCTCCTCATCGTGAACACTAAAGTATATAGCGTGAACTTTCTGGCAGTATTCACCAGCTTCGATCTTCACTTGAAGTTCTATGGTTTGTTCCCGGATTGTGAAGAACATGGTACATTTCTTAGAAATACGCACGCAATCTTAAAGGCATCGCTCGCGCTGAAAGCCAACTCCCATTCTTCGGACTCAATTTCATGAATGAGCCCGGTACACCATACCGGTGAGCTTCGGCGCGTCAAAGCGCAGGGTTCTCAGGTTGGAAGCAGTTAAAAATGAGGATCCGGCACCAGTTCTCACCAGTCATCTAGCACTTTCTCAAAGAATGTTGATGCGACCGTCAAATGGCAAGAAAAACAGTTACGGCACAGACTCCACATGCAAAAAACCTCAAAAATGGCAGCGACCAGCCTCCAAAGGCGGAAAAAACTTCAAAAACCATTTTGGGCCAAAAAACAAATTCATATTTACAATGTGCTCCAATTGACCTTTTCTAGAAATAAAGGTTTTTAATGGTCACCTTCGACTTCTTCGTTTACTAGAGAGCCCAAACTACACAAAAACATGAAAAGATATTATGCAATTTTCTGCGCGTACGATGCCTTTAACTTTGAAGAACTGTGACCAAATTTCCGTTCGTTTGCATCACCGTGTATTGTAGCAATACGTGGAAACAAGAACTTGTGTATGAAGCCTGAGCATTTGGATTTTCTGGCTACTGTTTTTGGCCCTACGCTCGAAGTTTATGACAACAACCCAAAGTGTCGTGAGCATATTGTTTATATAGATATGATTTCCGTTTTTCATTTAGTCTGACGCATGGACTAGGCGGCTTGCCGTGCTGGGTTGGCGGCCCCACTGGAGAGTGGGGTTTCGATTTGCGGTGTGTGATCTACCGTCGCAGCCCCGTCCATTGATCAGACTATAATTATTAAGCGAACTCTACACCCTCGCAACTTTCAGTTTTTTTGCGAATCATTACAAGCCGTGGCCAATCGAAGTGAAATATGCGTTTTCGAAATCAATTTTCGAAGAAAAATTCGAATTATTCACACTGCAGCTGCAAAACCTTTCTCTGAATGGTGTTAAAAGCTTTTTTGAATAGATTTCTATAGCTGTATGACATTACACCTGCCATACCCTACAGAAATCTTCCAAAAAAAAATTGAAAACGAACCTCATATCCGTGTTCAGCACCCAAAATAACCCACCCGACAATTTCAGAGCAAAATTGTTTTTCGACCTTTGTACTTCCAAAGGTGGGATTGAGTTACAACCTGCGCGAGACAGCGAAGGTGGAAAAATTATTCTGCCCAAACGTCTAGAGGGGCTATTTGATGCGCTAAACACAAAGATGAGCCTCTCTTCTGGTATTCAAGTTGATTATTGTAGGTTACGATAGGAATATTGTATTTTGGCTACCACAACCTAGGGTACCTACTTCCTGAAACAAGAGCTTTTTGAGTAACTATGTGCTTGTTGCATTTGCATCAGATCAGCCCAATTTTTTCGAGGCCTCCCAATCATTATTGATATTTGTCCGCCCGCACCCATTCTAACCTAGCTTTTCAATTGATTTCTCTTGTGATGTTCTGCTCAGTATTGGGCAGAACGTTGCCCAGGACCTCGAAGAAGCTACGTGCCCCCACATGGGGCACAAAATTTTTGAAAAATGTTCAAAACTTTCACGTCCATCATTCAGGTTCTGGAAAAAATTTGATAGCTTTTTGCTGACGAAATTTTCAAAAAAAAATTTTAACCTAAATTTTCTTGAAATTATTACTGCATTCCCTTTTGAAAAAAATTACGGCAAGATACACAAGACGTACCTATCAGACCGATTAGCCTCGAGGAGTGTAGTTTTGAATTGCTCTTCGCTATAGAGCAACAGCATCTATATTGAGAAAGAAACAACTCAAATTGTGACACAGATCGCCAGACACTATCTAAAATCGACGCATTTTGATGAAGTTTCTTTAAAAACAGTGACTGAAAGCACTGTCAAATAGCATATACCGACAGAAGTCTACATTTTTACGAATAAGAAACCTCCAACTAGGTGTGCATTGAGACCTCCGGGCTAAGAGAACCTTTGTGTGGGTGCGCAAACTTTCACAGGTTAAAAGAAAGTTCTATTACCGACTAGTATTGTTCAAGCAGAAGCGATGTGAGCGCGGGTCGGAGAGAGGTGTCACCGGCGGTGGTTCTGCGGGCACTGCACTGCGTCAGACGCTGTTTGGCAATGGAGCGCGATATTTTACGACGGCTCGTCGCAGTGGTAAACTAAACCCTTTGCTCCGGAATGCTCTAAACTGGGGAGTTTCCGAGCGACATCGTGGTAGTTAGTAGAATATAGGCCAAGGACAAAAATTTTATCTTTAGGATCTCAGGATTCTTTTTCTGAAAAAATTGCGTTGTCCAATTTGGGCGGAAGGCTCGGTTTTGGGCGACGGTTTTGGACAACGGTAAAACGTGTTTTAGGTGATTTTCTTCGTGATTTTATGGTCGTGGGAGGAGTGTTAGGTATCAGTCTTGGGGAATTTCATTGAGATTCTGATTTTTTTTCAGAATTTTGAAAATCTGAATTTTTTTTTGGGGGGGACGTAGGTAGTCCAACTCTCGAAGTGGAGAGTTTGAGCGGTAATATGCCCGATTAATGAATGCAACTTGTCTTAAAATTTGTCTTGCGCTGAGAATTCGAATACCGTCTAAAATATATCTATTACATCGTTATGTAAAGATGGTTTCCTTACATGCGCTGTTGTGGTGCTAAACTATTGTTCCCTTTGATCTTTGGTGCTATTACAATATGTAAGACAACCACGTCCGAACGCCTCGCTCCAAGAACAGTTTTCTATACAGAAAGAGAAACGCGACTGAAAGCACCCCTGATTTTTTTATGTTCTGCCCCGAAGTTCTCACGTCTCCCAGAAAAAACTCTAAATTTCGAAAATTTCTTCGTCTCCTTATTGTCTTGCTGGACAACGCCTGTCTGACCCTGGTTCTGTCCATAGCTTGTATTAGCACATCTATTAGCACACGATTTGAACTGCTCCGTATACTCACGTGAATCAATCATTCGATTGTTAGCTCTTGTGTACTCTCATAATTGTGCTCCGAGATTCAAGAATTTGTTAGCTTTTTCATGGTATGCGGCAGGGCATCATGGAAACTATCCTGGACAGTTCGAAACTCCATTTTAGTACTGTTTAATTCCTCAATTGGTATGCTTGTGTGACCTAAAGGCAGTGTTCACGATAATCTTCAATTTTGAGATTGTTCGCCATATTTATTAAGTGGCCCCCAGGTAGAACTAAAATGACTTAGAAATTGAGAAAAACGCACCACAAGTACACGAAATCCTTAAGTATCACCCCGGCTCTTAAGTATCACAGGAAGTGTTTGTTGTGACAATCTTTTAGGGACCCGTCCTTTGCAACTCTCTACTGTCTATTGCTCCGTTTTTTACTTATGGCCCTAACTAATCCGGCTTCGCATATAATATACTTCTATTTTGGACTGACCCCATTTCCCACCGGTGACAACCACCATGAACATGTTTATCCAACCGGACAACTGGTCTATGTTATAGAATAATGTCACTGAAACACGACGTTTTAAAGGCAGTGACCACGATAAGAACCGTTTTTCTGCTTTTTGGCCTATCTTGAAGAAGGTTCCATGCTGATTCCAATGATGTTTTTGGAATCGTACAAGACCTTCTGGGAGCGGAGTTGTGGTCCCTCAAAAGTTGAGCCAAGGAAACATGGTGGACGAGTTGTCCGAGGCTTGTAACGTCCGTCTTTTGCAGCCAATGTATGCGAGCTGACCTGAGCAAAGAGAGAAGTTGAGAATGAAGGGAAGTTTGGGGCTATTAATCGGAAACCATAGCTCATCTCACAATCTCGAGCATTCATTTGTTCACATCGGTGGGCGTGAAGGTGCATCTGGGTGTGACAAGCTGACGGGTGTCCAACTTTGGGGCCGTAGGGGACCGTTCCAAGCTCAATTTTCTTAGCTTTTTCAACGTTAGGGTTGCGCTAGGCCCCGCAGTTAACTATCTCCACCAAAAAATCAGACATGGTTTTAATCGTGGACACTGCCTTTAATGCGTTTCTCGCCGCTTCTTCATAATTTTGGTAACACTTGGAGGCCAACGCATTGTTTTATGTGGAAAAACTTGGGGATGGAAATCATCGTGAAATGATTGTCCGAGAGTCCACTTCATTCGTTGTTCTCATTGTGAGAAGATCCTTCGTTTCGAACAATTTGTGCACAATTACCACATGCGCTCGTGGCTATAAACTTGTTGCAATTTCAATTATTTTCACGGTAAAACACCAGCCGCGGGGATCAGACATTCTCGATTCATAGTCTTGCAAAAGCTCGCACAAAAAAACTGCTAATCCTCTACACTTCGAGTGATCAAACCGTGTATTTTAAAAGACTGCAGAAACCACTTATGCGACATAGATTCGAACCCGTGATCTCACTCCTCACTGCAGTACCCACTATCACTTCGCCAATCGGTCACGGATTGAGGGGCGCTAAATTTGTTTATGAAAACGAGTCGCCTCATTCATCAGCGCAAGATGTTTCGGCGTTACAACACACTATGGGATGATTCCTGGTTTAGAAATCACATCAGTGTATCTCAGCAGGCGTCGAAGACTTATGGATTACACGTTAGTCCAGGAGTGAAGCGCTAAAAACACATATACCACCGTTCAGAGAAGCGTTCCGCAGCTACATAGTAAAAATTCGAATTCTACGTTGGAAATTGATCCTAGAAACGCATATTTCATTTGGAATGGCCGCGGCTTGTGATGATCCTTCCCTTGTGAGCTTTGCAGAAGATCACTGTATTGGTGGATACGTAACAGAGAAGTACCTAAAAAATTTGGACATATGCGCATTTGTCCATGGAGATCTAAACATTACAGGCTGGAAACGTGAGTTGAATTGACCATTCGTTCTGCATTATTGCTAAAATGAAACCGCTAAAAATACTGACTGCGGTCCGCGCTCGCTTCAGGTATGGCCCATATCCGATTTATGCAGTATTTGAGGCCTTGTAGTTTTCGGTTGTCAGAGAATGGTGCGGAAACCGGAATTAAGACAACGGTAAAACTCCCTCTTGTTCGATGTTCATCCACTTAAAGGCAATGAAAAATATGCATGTCTTCTTTTCCTTTTCAAACCCTTTTCTAGATTCGGAGTGCTAGGACCAACTCAGATATTCGCCGTTGTCTACAGGCCGTCGTTCCGCCCAAAATGAGTCATCGCTGACGATCAAGCAATGCTACGCGCGCGAGTGCCGGGATGCTGTTGAACAGGGGCCGACGGCCTACTGAACATTTCATTGGCCTGGCGACCACATTTCACCTCTGTTTGCTGAAGCTCAATGCTGATATACTTGGATGCCTACAGAATTTCAAATCGAGATATGTACGGCTCTCGGGGTCGACGGACAGCTCTACAGAAGGCTATTTTGAAATCCAGCAGCAATGACCCTTTCAGGCGGGAGTTTCGTAATCATTTGCTGCGCAAAATTTTCATACGATTCTCACTTAGGAGATTCGTCCGTATCTTTGGAATCCTCATATACCATTTGGTTCGAATTGTTCTTAGGTTATTGTCTATTTTCCGGCACTTGTCGACGTGTTAAACGGAGGTCCACAAGAAACGAAAAAATCTCGAATTCTTTTTATAGTGAAGATTTCAGGATTCATAAAATTTGATTATGAACACGAGACCAACGTTCGGTTCTGTTGCGACGGATATCTATAATTTACTCCAAATAAGACTGTACGAGTTATTTGGAAAAATAGTATTTTTTGATTGGGGAAATTTCTTAATTGAGTCTTTCAGTTATTTACAATTTTATCCACCACGAGTTTTATTTTATTTACGTAGAAAGACTGAGACAAAAATCAACAACAAGTATTCTAGAACTGTTTGTCAAGGTCCTTCAAAGAGCGTGACATGAATTCTTGGCGTAAATTCAGGTCATTCGGTACGTAATTATAGAGCAGGCAGAGACTCGAAATTGCCTGGCGCTGTTCATACTTCTCAACGCCAGCGCGACACTCGCGTGACGCGCAGGCCTGGCGCTGTAGTATGAATGGCTTGACGCCACGCCCGCTTTGCCATGGCGGCGACCAGGCTACGGCGCGAGGTGTGATACAACCCAACATTGGTCCGACCCCCCACCCTGGGAAAAAGTGATGTCGACGACCGAGGGGGGGGGGGGGCGGATACTCACCTCGTAATTTTTTACAGTGAACGAATTTTTAGATCAAGACTACCTTGATGCATCGATTGTATCAATTGATCTTAATAATGAAATGAATGTTTTCCACGAAAACAGACAAAACAACTCTCCTGCGACAATGACACCAAATGTTTGTTCAATGGCTGAACATCATTAGTGGCCTGAGGGCACATAGGTGCGGTTTCGGGCATGAAAACCATATCAAGTAATTGGCTATCCGGATGTGAAAACGCACTCAAAATTTCATGGACGAAGCTCTAAGCCGAACAGCGCTTCAAAGGGTTGCTCTCTCAGTATGATCTCCAGTTTTATTTTAACCTCTTATTGTGATCTCATTTTGCCGTCTCTGTTTGCCGCCTTTTTTTATATTAATGGTATGGCTCCCAACCCCCCCCCCATCCCCCCCGCCCTGATAGAAGTACATACATCTTGGTTCTTGGTTGACCGAAGGTTCGACCCCCCATCCCACCGAATGTCGAGGGGTCCGACCCCCCCCTCCCCCCTTCGTGATGCATCACACCTCAAGCCGAAAGCTGGCGGCGACGGCCGTAACAAATTTTTCATCATTTTCATTACCAATCCAACATCAGTTTCATTCTGTTTCATGATAATTAATTCCATGTGTACAGATGTTTTTTTGCTCGGTAAAGGTAATGCCTTTTTTCCGCTCGCCATGGCGTCGCAGCTGGTGTATTCATAGTCTCCGCAGGTGCGTGACGTGCGTAAAAAGTATTCATACTCTAGCTCCACGCCCACGCGTCACGCGCGTACTGCGCTGGCGTTGAGAAGCATGAATAGCGTCTCAAAGAAATTTTGAGATCTCAGTGAGTCATAGCTATCCATGAGTCACGGCGACCAATCGGACCATTGTGATTGGGGCATACACTGTTCAGGACGAGTTTTTTTATTCGAAAAAAAACTCGTCCGTGATCTACCTTAATGTTGATGTCTTGCCTTTACACTAGATTGTTCCTCTTCCTTAATTTTCACAAAATAAACAGAGCAGATCACGCTCCTTTGGAGTTTTAAATAGAAATGGCCTTCTCCACACCTCGTGCAGTAGGAAAAGGATCGTTTTCCCGTTTTAGTTTACGTTTTCTCGTTTTGAAATCAAAATCACTCTAAATTGCCTTATACACAATCGTCGATTCAGATCCAGTGTCACTGGTGGTGCCTTGACGGACACCAACCCAGCGGTTCGGTTTTACTGCGAAAGAAATAAAAACAAGTTCATCCATGTATGTAGAGCGAGAAAGTGAAGAAGATGCCCTCTGAAAAAGTTGTGTACTGTGCTTATCTGGGCCAAATTCCGGTCCGCAAATGCGTTTTTACACGCTTCGCGGCCGCACGCGCTCGAGTCAGTCGGGTTTCCAGCGCCAAAGCCGACTCGATGTGACTTTTTTTATACAATTTCCTTTCAATTTTTCTTAGTTTCCAGTTTCCAAAACCCACCTACAGTCAGCAGATCGGCGGCAGCGGCGCTGGAAGCTCTTCTGACTCGGGAGCGTGCAGCCGCAAAGCGTGTCGAGACGCAATTGCGGAACGGAATTTGGCCCAGATAAGCACAGTAGGAAGGCCGCTTTTTCTTGATCGTTTTTTCAACCTTATTTTCTGCTCCTCCAAGGCGGCAGTCGGGCAGAAGGTGCATCAATTTCATGCTTATCAAAAGCTTCTTCAACTGAATGTTTCCAACGCCTTTTTGAGTTTATCTGATTATGGAAATATAATAGTTTTTCCGCTATAAAGTTTTTTAAAACCTTTGAAAAATTCCATTCAAGTAAAGTCCAGGGTAACGGAAAAGGGCGATTGCGCGGTTGCGTAATATTACTAAGCATTCTGTAGATTGCACCATAATCGAAGGCGAAGCCTGTCGCTCGAGATTCAATTTACGTTCAGCTGCGAGCATCACATCATCCACGTACAAAAGCGTCTATGGCTCTGGTCTCTGCAGGTCTCTTGCAATAGTATCCATAACGATGACAAATAGGAGGGGAGACAAAGCAGATCCCTGGTATGCGACAACGGAGCCAAAGGAGATGAGAAATTCGGCCGAAGCTCCAGCAGCAGCTCGGACCCCTTCTTGGATCAGTTGAGAGAACCTTGACCCAGTCTATGAGCTCTTCAGGGACACCGTGCCGCCGTAATGCAAACCTGATCACTTCATGCGGAACTCGATCAACATGCTTCGCTGAATCGAGGAAAGCAAGATGGAGCGGCTGCTGTTTTTCGCGATGTGTCTCTCAACCAGTAGTGCAGCGTTGATGGCGTCCGTCGTGCCACAGTTGGTAACAAAGCCACACTGTTTGTTCGTGATCTCGACGATTTCACGGAATAGACGTTCGATAATGCGCTCAAACATTTTCATGGTGTGAGACAGTAAAGTATTGGACGGTAGTTCGCACAATCCGCTGGATCCTCTTTCTTCTTCCAAATCGGAATGGTCGTGCTTCGTTGCCAGTCCTCTGGCGCTTTCTTTTCTGCTACGACCCGGTTGACTAAATAAGCAAGCCATTCAGTGGAATCCCAGCATCGTGATTTCCACATCTCTGCCGCCAGATCTTCTGGCCCCGTCACCTTCCAGGGCCCCATACGTCCCAACGCCATCTTTACTTCTTCAGTGGTGATAGGCTGGACAGGACCGCTTGTAGGTGGGTGTTCAGGGATAAGAGGATGGAGGAATTCTTCCTTCGAGATTTCCTCGAAATATTTGCGCCACTTTCTCATCACCTTACCAGAGTCCACAAGCAGCTGATCATGATCGTCATTCACACCGTGCAACTTCTTGATGTCTTTGGTACCACGCTGACGGGACTTCGCAAGTCGGTACACAAGACGTTCACCGTCACGCGTATCCAGCTTCTCATACAGGTCTCCGTAGTGCGCCGCCTTGGCTATCGCAACGGTCCTTTCGGCAGACTTTTTCGCATCACGGTATTTCTGCCCGTTAGCAGCCGTCTTATTAGCTAAGAAAGTGTGGTACACATTCCTCTTCTCTTGGACCGTCATTCGCACATCATCTGCCCAGAGCCACAATTCTTTATCAATCTTCCATTGTCCGGGCTTCGCTACCCCGGGTATGGACCACGCTGTAGCGCTTGTGGACCGTTTTTGATGCTTCAAAATGCGTAGGCGTTTTATTCTGTGCCATACCATTCCATTTCCGTAGTTGTCTAAGCTACTTTTACGAGCGTGCATGCTGCCTTCAAAGAAGTCTGAACTGAGTGCAGTTGTGATCGCAGACCTTTTGCTGCCGATCGCAGGACGATGATTGTGTCTGCCGGGGCGCTCACAGGCGAAGAAACGCTGTTTTCGATCATCTGAAGTTGGTGAAAAATCGAGATATCTGGATTGGGCTGCTTTAGTACATATTTGGAAGAGCATAAAATGAAAAGGTTACTGGCCTAGTCTCAGGTTGATTGGTCCCGTTTGAGCCGAGAACGGGACGTTTGTGATTTTGGTCGTTTTGAGCCGAAATCACCGGGGTGCAGCTAGGCTGGGAATGCGCCTAACTGGTTGTTTTCCTTTGAGGAAGTCTGTGCTGAGCGTAACAACGGCATGGATTGTGAAGGGACTTTGCGTTCACTGTTGAAGGTTGGCGCAAACTCGGTGCACCTATGATATAGCATATGGCACCGAGTTTGCGCCAACCTTCAACAGTAAACGCAAAGTCACTTCACGATCCATGCCGACGTTATCTGTAGTCTCGGACGTTTTGCGCTCCAGAAAAGGAGCATGATTGTGTCTGTCGAGGCGTCGAGAGAGCGAAAAAATCTGTATTAGCACATCCGAGGGTGGTGAAAAATCGAGTCCTCCGGGTTTGGTTGTTGCAATACTTAATTGGAAGAGGATCATAAAAAGGTAATTCGCCCAGTCTCACGTTGATTGGTCCCCCTTGAGACGATAACTCAGGCAAACCATCGCTACGAGCGGGACCGGCTCCTCACAATTATGACGTCATCGCCCGGACAGCGGCCGAGGGGCCAACTGGCACCGCGGTCTCTGTCTGGTGCCAATTCGCCCCTCGGCCGCTGTCCGGTCGCTCTCGGGGCGACAGCAGTGCGAGCAGTGTTAGCCAGATCGTCACTTGGTACACTGCAATCAGGGACCCAGCATGAAATCCCACTGCAAATTGTAGTATTTACGCTTTCCAAAGCCTCGGCGATCCTCCGTACTTATCCTCTATGATCGAATCTCCGCATGGCAAAATGTGGGCGGGGTTAGTGGTGCGTGTAGCATTGTGAAGAGGTAGAGAGTGTTTTATGGGAAACTTGCGTCGGGTCACGGAAAACGAGTAGCCATCAATGCGAAGTGTGTGCCGCGTCATTGCAAATGGCCGACGACTCATAAAAAGCGTGCTACACGTTATTCAAAATGAGTCGCGCTTTACGAGAAGCGTACAGCGCGTCATGGAAAACGAGTCGCGCACCATGAGATGCGTGCTCCGCGTTTTGGATACTGAGTCGCGCATCCTATGAAGCGTGAGCCGCATTACGGAAAAATCAGTAACGCTCCATAGGCGGCGTAATCGCCATGCGGAGCCTTCCTTGTCCATCTCGATCAGTTGCCTATTTTGTAAGTTTTATTCACGCTCACACAAGTTTTGAGAAAGACACGTTTTGATAGAAGGCCGGCACGCACAGCACACCGAAACCCGAATACTGCTATCTCACCCACTTCCTACTCGCAATGTTAGTTCTCAACATGTTCCAATCTTGCGAGGGGTAATCTCCTAATCTAGGGTCGTATGGCCTAGTTACCCCGGTAGACTATTTAGAGTAATCACAGTGTGCGTTTGGCATTAGGCTAACCATGACATCGATAATATTACTGACAGCCGCTACTGCTGGGCAGCGCTCAGCGGTAATAGCGGCTGTCACTAATATTATCAGTACCATGGACCCGTGCCGTCCTCGGGGGATATTTCCAAATAGACACCTCCGCAGAAACGTACATCCGTCAACTAAGAAGCACTGTCTGCAGGCAACAACGAAACGCGCCATTCACGCGCAAAAATTTTTAATTGAGGCCGTGTGATGATCGCCGGTTTTTCTCATTTTTTTGTGTTTTCCTCGTTTTTCCTGCTTTCTCTTCTATTGTTTTTTGTTTCTTTTGCGTGGTTACGGAGGAAAATAGTGTTTTTAGGAGGTTTCAGTGCTGATTAGGGTGACAAAATCCTGATTCGATGCCAGGGAATAATCGAAATATCATTTATGATAATTTTTCATGGAATCACTATTTCTTACCCTTATCATTTACACCAAGCAGAAGATTCAAGACTATAGAAGAGTGGAAGAAACGGCGAAACATCAAAGATATGACATCGATCATGCCTTGAAGGCTGGAAGAATAGAGAAGCTGGAGGGACGTTTTTTTATTCAGTGTTTATAACCCTTATTAAGTACAAAGCTGCACCGTCCAATCTAGATTTCTCCTGATTCGCACCTCCCGGAATCGCTAGGGTAAAAAATTAGCCCACACCCGGGGTTTTCCTCCCCTGCCGGACGGTGCAGCCGAAGGCTGCACCGTCCAATCTGGATTTCTACTAATTCGCAGTCCAATTCGGGTTTCTACGATCGGCCCTCATTGAAGATTGGTACTTGAATATATAAAACATTTCACCCTAATATTTTCAAGGTCTGAAAAATGGATTACATTGTTTGGCTCTGCGCCTCAAATTTCTGTATTGAACGCTTTAGGATAAAAAAAGTCACTTTGCTGACTACAAGGTTAGATGTGTCATAATCTGAGCATTTCCTCCCTAAAACGTTGACACAAGAGTAATTCATAATGATCCGTTGTGAAAAAAAACTCTTCTGCACTAGAAATCCTTGAGAACAACTTCCTATCCAGTGACTTCCTACTTTGAAAAATGCGCGTATGGTATGGTGCACGTGGACCGTAGCTGCGGACACATCGGACTTGACGGTTGTATATTTCTGCAGGGGTGTCCAGCTGCCGACAGCCGTCCTCGGGCCCGTTGCACGCGCGAAATTCCTGTCTACTCGGGCACTATTTCTATGTAACTCTACCTTACTTTTGTGCCAAAGCCTCATTTGCGAAATATATACTGTTTTCAGTTTTATTATTCACAGTGCTAGACTAGTTGGGGGGGGGGCACTCAAGAATTACCCATAGAAATTGAAAGATTCTGCTATGAAAATGAAAATTTTTAAAATTATCAGATATGTGATACCTAGATCAATTTCCGAAAACGGAATCATTCATCCCTCATTTGAATTCTACGTGGCCCCCCTGAACTAGTTTCGCACCATCTTCAGTACTGTGTATCATTGAAAGAAAATCTATTTTTAAATCTATTTGCTTCGAAATAAACCACCAAATCTGCCATAGTTAACAGAATTTCTGAGCCATCTAAGAACTAGATGATAGCGTTCGCGAAAATTTTCGACAGAGCGTAATTAATTATTTTTAGCTGATCTTGTAACTTTGCGGCTTCGGTTTTTTTGACTTATCCGAGAAGTTTAGGCCTCGAAGCTCCAATGGTATGTATAATGGCTAAGTCCTTAATCAATAGTATTTTTCGACAATCACCGATCGTTTTTTTTTGAAGTTTCGATTCTCGCCTTTTTCATCGATTTTCAAAATAACGATCAATAATTGACAAAAAAACAATTGATTAAGGACTAGGCCAATATACATAACTTTGAAGCTTCGAGGTCTAAACCTCTCAAATAAGGGGCAGAAAAGACCGAAGCTACAGAATTACAAGGTCAGCTAAAAATCAATAATTACGCTCTGTCGAAAATTTTCGCAAACGCTATCATCAAGTTCTAAGGTGGCTCAGATATTCTGTCAACTATGGCAGGTTTGGTGGTTAACCTCAAAGTAAACGGAAGCACTTGAAGGCGCACAGTACTGAAGATTAACACTGAATTTGTAGCATAAATTTCACCAACAAGCAGGCTTTTGACCAAGTGGAAAGCATCGTTAGATAGAAAAGAATTTGATTCTCGAGACTAAAGGAAAAAGTGGGAAAAATGAGGAAACAGGAGAGGAAGAAAAGGACTGGGAGAAGAGGGAAGAAGAAAGAGGGCGAAATAGGGAAGCAGAAACGAAAAAAATACGCGAAGAGAAGCCATCGGTGAAGCTAGGCTCGTTCGCCCAAAGAGCCAGCGCAGTGCCAACTGGGACCGAAGATCGCTCCGAGCGGTACTGCTGTCGCCCGGAGAGCGGTTGCTGTGGCCCGAGTAGATGGCTAATTTTCGCTCGGAGCGGAGAGACAGCGCCGCTCCGGTCGCTCTCCGGTCCCGCTCGGAGCGATGGTTAGCCTGAGAACGAGACCCGGGAAGTGACCGAAATAAGGATACTTGAAAATGGGGGAAATCAAATTTCATATCTCATTAATTCAGTCAAAATTGCTCCGGAATGTTTCTCTAGAATATACGCAATGGTGATATAAACAGATTCAATCCTCCTACCCTAGCTCCGCCCTCGCTTCTCGCGCACTCGATCGATTGTGTCATGCCTATATGCTTTGTTAGAAGACATGTTAAGGCTCAAAAGAAAGAGCTCTCAATGCTGATTCCAAATATCTTTTCAGGTTCTCGAATGGACCTCCTTGAAAAGAGTGATGAGAAAAGGGCACAAAAACGCGTTTTTGCGTCTTTTTCGCCCAAAACGCGAAAGATATGGCCAGTACTGTAGAAGGAATAACCTATTAGCAATTAATCAGCACCTCATGTTGCAGAAAAACCAAGGCACATTGGGAAACTGCGTAACATAAAGAAGATTAAAGGGCGCCTGATTATCGAGAGCAACAAGGATCTCGAAAGCTTCAGCTATTTCGAGAAACTCGAAAAGATTGAGCCCACAAAAGGTTTGTTACTTTTTCCGGAGACCTGAGTAGACGCTGACATCTTCAATTTGCTTTTAGCAGGGAACGTCCAACTTATAAAGCCGTAATACACGCCCGCGTCTATTAGAACCACATTTTTTAAATCTCATTATTCAAACTCTAAGACTCAGTAAACAGTGTATAGTCTACAGCAATGGAAGTAGGACCTGGTGAGGTTGCGGACTCGTCCTAACATACGGTAGTTTGTTAGTGATGTCAGTCATTTTCCGAAACAACTGTGACAGATCGGTGAGTCTGTTTTCACTGATATCACTACATCTGTGGAAACAATGAAAGCAGGTGAAAATGAGAGAGTGGAAACAAAAACTCACCGACCAATCTCAGTAATTTCGAAAAAATGAGTGATAACACAATCAGACTACCGTATGTTAGCACGAGTCCGCAACCACACCATGTCCTTTTAACACTGCGGTAAACTATACGCATCCTCATAATCAAGCATACGAATTCGTCTGTTGGGAACAACTTTGAAGACGATGCCGCTAACTTCATCGTTTAACAGCCTGCCTCCTTTTGGGGTTCAAGAATCTAAGTTTTCCCCAGTAGATGTAAAATTGTGGTGAGCGCGAAGCGCTCACCAGATTTTGCTTTGACTCGCCAACGCGCAACCCGGTGGTCTCAGTATCAAGGTTCAGAGTAAACGTCGAGAGACCGTTGTTTTTGCATTTATTATAGCTTAAAAAGTTGAATGAGTGTTCGAAAAATGGTCCAAAACGGATACCTGGTGATCGAGAAAAATTGTCAAAACCACGTGATTTTGGTCGAGAGAGTGTTAATCTTCTTTTTTTTCAGTCGGCGTACACGATGTTGTTGGAACATTTATCGTAGAGCTAGTGTGGTCATTTTTGGTCAGGTAGTTGTTTAGTACTGCACCTAGCTCTCGTCAAATTTTGAATTTGATAGCTCAAATTTTGCGGAACTCAAAAATGAGTGCCGAGATAGGCAAGAACATGTGAACATGTTATTATAAGCAAACCGTCGTTTACTCAACCGTAAAAATGAACTAAAGAAAATCAACGCCGTTAGTGATAGGCTTTCGCTTTGGACTGTGCCCTTTCTAAGACGGGCTCACGCTTCAATCAATACGACGGACCTTGGAAATACTTTTCGAAACGTCGCACGGTGTGACTAGGGTTTCAGGAGTGCGCAGGATACAGGGGAAAGTCGGTGACCCAACCGGAATGCGCAGAGCGCCGGGGAAAGTGTGCAGGACGCATGTTGGAGTGCGCAGAGCGTCGGGGAAAGTGTGAAGGACCCAACTGGGAGTACTCAGAGCGTCGAGGAAAGTGTGCAAGACCCATATGGGAGTGCGCAAAGCGCCGGAAAAAGTGTCTGGAGCCCATCTGGGAGTGGGCAGAGCGCCGACGAAGGTGCCGGGGACCCAACCGGGAATGCGCAGAGCGCCGGGGAAAGTGTGCAGGACCCAACTAGGAGTACTCATAGCGCCGGGGAAAGTGTGCAGGGCTCATGTGGGAGTGCGCAGAGCGTCGGGGAAAGTGTGCAGGGCCCATGTGGGAGTGCGCAGAGCGTCGGGGAAGTGCAGGACCCAAGTAGGAGTACTCAGAGCGCCTGGGAAAGTGTGCAGGACCCAACTAGGAGTACTCAGATCGCCGGGGAAAGTGTGCAGGACCCATTTGGGAGTGCGCAGAGCGTCGGGGAAAGGGCAGGACCCAACTGGGAGTACTGAGAGCGCCGAAGAAAGTGTGCGAGACCCATATGGGAGTGCGCAAAGCGCCGGGAAAAGTGTCTGGAGCCCATCTGGGAGTGGGCAGAGCGCCGACGAAGGTGCCGGAGACCCAACCGGGATTGCGCAGAGCGTCGGGGAAGTGCAGGACCCAAGTAGGAGTACTCATAGCGCCGGGGAAAGTGTGCAGGACCCATGTGGGAGTGCGCAGAGCGTCGGGGAAAGTGTGCAGGGCCCATGTGGGAGTGCGCAGAGCGTTGGGGAAGTGCAGGACCCAAGTAGGAGTACTCAGAGCGCCTGGGAAAGTGTGCAGGACCCAACTAGGAGTACTCAGATCGCCGGGGAAAGTGTGCAGGACCCATGTGGGAGTGCGCAGAGCGTCGGGGAAAGTGCAGGACCCAACTGGGAGTACTCAGAGCGCCGAGGAAAGTGTGCGAGACCCATATGGGAGTGCGCAAAGCGCCGGGAAAAGTGTCTGGAGCCCATCTGGGAGTGGGCAGAGCGCCGACGAAGGTGCCGGGGACCCAACCGGGAATGCGCAGAGCGTCGGGGAAGTGCAGGACCCAAGTAGGAGTACTCAGAGCGCCTGGGAAAGTGTGCAGGACCCAACTGGGAGTACTCGGAGCGCTGTGGAAAGTGTGCAAGACCCAACTGGTGGTGCTTTGAGCGCTGGGGAAAATACCGGGGACCCAACCGGGAATGCGCAGAACGCCGGGAAAGTGTGCGGTACCCATTTGGTGGTGCTCGGAGCGCCAGGGAAAGTGTCTGAGACTCATCTGGGAGTGCGCAGAGCGCCGGTAAGAGTGTGCGGGACCCAACTGGTGGTGCTTTGAGCGCCGGGGAGTGTGTGCGGGACCCAACTAGAGGTGCTCTGAGCGCCGAGGAAATATTCGGGGATCTAACCGGGAATGCGCAGACCTTCGGGAAAAGCATCGAGGAACCAACCAGGAATGCGCAGAGCGCTGGGTAAAGTGTGCGGGACTTAAGTGGGAGTGCACCGAGTGCCGGGGAAAGAGCGTGGGACTCATCCGAGAATACGCGTAGCGCTGAGGTAAGAAATCCCTTGTTCCTGCTGCTGAAGTAGCTTACAGAAAGAAAGTTTGTTGAAACTCTTTCTTCGAAAATTAAACACACCAATCATGTTGGAAAGGGAGCCTTAGGAAAAAATAAACGAAATTCCGAAAAGTTCAGTGTGCTGGCAAAAGTAATGATTTGGCATTGTTATATTTTCTAACAATTAAATATATTTTCACATCCCAGCTGAGAGGAAAAATACTACGTGTCTAGTAAGATTTTAAAAAAGTAGAAAAAAATGTTTTGAAATATTCCGAAAAATGATTTGACGTCAAATCACTCGTATGTAAAGAAATATTCGGGAAATGTAGTGAAATACAGTGCTTTTCTGGGTCAAATTCCGGTCCGCGATTGCGTCTCGACACGCTTTGCGGCCGCACGCACTCGAGTCAATCGAGTTTCCAGCTCCAAAGCCGACTCGATATGGCTTTTTTTATACTGTTTTATTCAAATTTGTTTAGTTTCCAAATTCTAAAACCCACTTAGAGTCAACAGATCGGCAGCTGCGGCGTTGGAAACTCTTCCGATTCGAAAGCGCGCGGCCGCAAAGCGTGTCGAGACGCAATTGCGGACCGGAATTTGACCCAGATAAGCACAGTAGCTGAATATGCGATTTGGCGGTCGAGAATAGACCAGCTATTGGTAAATTTAGTGGACGAAGAGGATTTGCAGTTTACAAGTGTTTTCGAAAAACCCATCAAAGCAAAATCACCCGCGATATGGAAGGCAGCAGAGGTTTTTTGGGAGTTGAGATACGGCAATTATAATGTGTCAAGTTAGGTAAACGCAACTCTGAAGTCCATATCGCGGTGATTTTGCTTTGATGGGTTTTCCGAGAAAGCTTGAAAACTGCAAATCCTTTTCGTTCACTAAACTTACCAATAGCTGGTCTATTCTCGACCGCCAAATCGCATATTCCGCTATTTCACTACATTTCCCGAATATTTCTTTACATGCAAGTGATTTGACGCCAAATTTTCTTCTTTTCAAAACATTTTTTCCCGTAATATTTCAGAACATTTTTTTTTCCTTTTTTGGAAATCTTATTGGACACTTACATAGTATTTTTTTTTTCAGCTGGGATGTGAAAATATATTTAATTGTTTGGAAATATAACCATGCCAAATCATTACTTTGCCAGCAAGCTGAACTTTTTGGAATATATCCTTGATAATGCTCGGGCTATAGCTGGCTGCAGTATGGTGGCCCAGCCCAACTCTCATTAATTTCCTTTCATTTTGCGATCTCACCTTCTAGTCGTCTGGACTGCTTCTTCCTACACGGTTGCTTCACGTATCAGTTGCTATCGACGATCTGATCCCGTTGCAGCTCACTCAACCTGACCAGCTGCGAGTGCTTTGAGCTGCAACTGGTATTTAATTTTTATTCTTACCGACCTCAAGTTTTGGGCAGGTCCAATTGCTGCCGTAAAGCCTCTTTATCAAGCGCCCGTCCGAGTCGATGCTTAGCTTCGGGGCTTCTGTCTCTAACGGCGGACCGACTTAACCTGAGCCGCACCGCAGTTTTGGAAAAAAAGTGTCCTATCCAAACACGTCATTAATCTTGTTGGCGGACGATTATAAATTGCCATCATCACAAAATTCTCACTGTAAACCAACTTGGTGGTACCCAAGTGATAAAGGGTAGGGCATAAAAAATGGAAAGCGCTGCGTTCTCATTCACAACCGTCTTCCTCCAGAGGTCAGCGGCTGAAGCTCTGGGGTGCGTTCCAAGAAGATATCCATGGGAGGAAAAATGGATGTGATAAGATATAACGAAAGATTGTCTAAAAGGGCTCATTTCTAGCGATCTCTAAAACTATCATTGGTCGGCTCTTATCAGATTCATTTTTCCTCCCGTGAAAATCGTCTTGGAACGCACCCCTAAACAGACAAAAGAGTAGGAGTACAGCTTCCGGTGATGAAGATATCACGATATCGGGCCCTAAGCAAGGAGAACTAGAAAAAAATTACTGCATTTTCGTGAGAATTTTGTGGCGGCGGAAATATTTAAACTTGTTTTGTTGGCGGTCTTGTAGAGGCCTTTTGCCATATTGAAGTCGAGCAAATGGGTGACGCCGCGGTGGCATATCTTCGCTAGCGATCAAATCCTCGTTGGCCGGTAGTGTCGCGATCGCTTTAATGGTCGCGGCTCTTCCATTTACTCGACTAAAACTAGCGAAGGGCTTTTTGGTGTTCATGAAACATGATAGTTCGGAGCGGTTGTATATTGACCACCATAACATAGAATTCACCAAATGCTGAGATGCCCTCCTAAGGCCCCCGTCAGAGTCGGTGGGTCTACTGAGTCCCACCGGGTCGTTACGCACCGAATTGGTGGGAGACGGGTGCAAAAAAATCAACCCACTGAGTCCGACTGCGACCGTCTGATGCCCACCGCAATCCCTCCGGTCGATACTGATGGTTCTCATGCGTACAAGGGCGGGGCCAATGCACCGACTGAGTCCCACTGAGTCCCACCGAAATCATCCTCACCCCACCCGGTCGATATAGGTGTTTCTCACGTGATTCGGGTGCATTTTTTTCGGCCGACTGCGACCTGCCGAGTCCCGCCGCATCTCGGCTCTCGTCGTCTGCGTTCTGCCCCACCTACTGCTGCCGCTGACTATCGATTGCGTGTTTCGCAGAGGAACTGGTTGGCGCTGGGGGCAACCGGACTCAGCAGGTTTTTCCACCACGGACTCATTCGGACTCAGCAGGTTTTTAGACGAAGTCTGACGGGGGTCTAAAGCCGCAGTCATATCCTGCCAATCGGCTTTATCCAGCCCATTCTATAACCACGAAATTCACGAATGAAGTGACGACAGAAAAAAAGAGTCCTCTCAAAAAGGCAGCTGCAGTCGTTCATGCATACCGTTTACCGCGCTGAATACCGACGAATTTGGTACGTTGAAACATGATGGAACTCATCGAACATCTCCACTGGCAAAAAGGAGCGATTCGCTGGATTGGACGAAACACGGCCAGCCTCCAATCACACACTTCGGTCCTCCCACGTTTCCCCGCCTTCTTTGCGGTTGAGAAACTTTACGACCGCTAACACAACTTCACTTATAAGCACTTGAGATAGGACAAGGCATGTATGATATCAATGATTTCATCCCAGATGCTTCATACACATAGACCGCGTCGGCTACATCCGGCCACGGCGGTTAATTCGACCAACTTTGACGGAGGTATGAGGGACATTCTGGAAGACTCTTCAATAAGCCGAGTGGGTGCAGTGTTGGAAGAAATGAGTAAAATGAATGAGTTTAAGAACCTATTTGGAAAATAGAACTGAAGTGAAAAAAGTGTTACGGCCTGATAAATCATTTCAGCATATTGCACCCTGACTTTGCGTCATGTCATCATGAGATGTTGAAAACAGACCGTAAGACCAAAAATTCGCGAATGAGCAAGGAAACGAACTTGAATTGCATCAAATTAGAATTCGATGCGCGGTGTAGAGCAAGCTCACAACCCACTGAAGAACTAAGTTCCGATTTTGGTAGCAATAGCGAACATTTTGAAAAATTATTCTTCTTTTTGAATGGAGAGATCCAAAACGTCCAAGGGCTGTAGTAAACTACCCCTAACAGACGATCTGATATTATTTTGATAAGATGATCCGATATTCTTCTGAACAAGTTTCAGATGATCTTAATTCCGTATTGATTCATTTTTATAGTTATCAGTCACAACTGGGGTCGTATTCGCCAACAACCCGCGGAGGGAAGCCGAAGGGAAGCGGAAGGGATGATACCGCGCGCGGCAGAGGAACATATCAATCCATCTTACACCGTGTAATATGGAAATGCAAACTGTGTTAGACTCTGTTCCATTCCAAGTGAACTCATGTTTTCGGTTATCACAGCGCGGAGCGGTACCTTTTTCGTCGAAACCTCTTTATCACTAGTTATATTTCACCGAGGCTCATCGCTCCGCTGCTGGTGATAATCGAAATCAACTGGTCACTACGGTTGTACCAGAGTTTACAGTTCACCTCCGCACTGCCGTTCAGTCCGCAAAGTGCACGCTGATTGCGAAATCGTGATGCGGCGCGGATGCGAGTATCCTCAGACAGAGATGTGGGATCACCCGGGCACCAAAGGCAAAAACCGCCCGTGTGATCCCACATCCCTGTCTGAGGATACTCGCAACCGCGCCGCAGCACGCTTTCGCTTACAGCGCGCACTTTGCGGACTGAACGGCAGTGCGGAAGTGAACTGTACATACATATCGATATCACTACGAAAAGATAAAGATTCCATCGCGAAGCGGCCATTCTTCAGCTATGCGATTCGAAAAAATTCCGGCGGTCGCGAGGGAAACCAAGGGAGGCGAGAGGTGACCGTGGAGCGCGCATTTTGTACTGAAATTTCACCTCATCTACCCTTCGACTCCCCGACGGGTTGATGGCGAATACGACCCCTGGTCTCTAAAACTTATGCCCGTAGTTATTCCATTAGCGGTGAATTGCCCTCAAGCGGTCGTTCTCGCATATTCATGATCTGATAAGACATGATGATACATGTGAGGATAAGAATAACCGGCCCATATTCTGTAGGAGGTCATTCACAAAGCGACCAACCCCATTCCTTCTTTCTCAGTAAATGAAATGAGATCTTTGCTGTTTTGTGATAGCTGCTAATGATAGCTTATATTTCATCTAAAAATTTGAAGTTGCTCGTTCTCTTGAATATAAGACCATCCTCTCCGGGAACGCACGCTCTCTCGCAGGTCTGTGTTCGGATTATCTGAAGAAGATCAGACAATCTGAAGAAGCATCATCTCAAAAATGTTAGTCATCTGAATGGTACCTAATCAGATGAGGTTCATATCTTTCACCATATCATTAAGATAATCTAACAGATCATCTCAACATATCTTCATACCATCGCCTAAGATCATCTTACCTCCATTCTGAGGGGGTTTACTACAGCCCTAACTTATTAATCCGTGCTGTACTTCACCTGCAGGCCAGCACCACTTAGAGTTGGGACCAATCAATGAGCCGGCCGTCTTAGACCTCCGCGTACTATTGGTATGGAAAACACAAACGGAAAGATCCTCCTCCAAGCCGTCTCAGGTCGTTTAGTATCGATTTTCATCATTTAGGACGAGTTTAATCAGTTGGGGTGGATTCCAGTCATTCAAAAACAAGATTAATTATGATCTAGTTCCGCAATCGCGTTCAGTTCGCAAAGTCTCATTGTTATTGTCGTAGAAGCGAAGCGGTTGTTTTGAGAATGATTCTAGTTGATTTTTTTTTTCAAAACAGCCGCTTCGCTTCTACGATTTCGATAATGAGGACTGAACGCGATTGCGGAACTGAACTGTAGATCCAAGACCGATTCATATCACTTGAGGGCGATTATAATCGGACAAGGGCGATTTTTATCACTTCATTTCTTCCCTTTTCGCGTGTTTCTTATGTGATTAGGTCGGCCGGTCTACTCAGAAAAATGGAGGCATGTTACTTGATGCTATCAAGTACCATACTGCTGGTGTTGGAATGAGTTGCAGGCATATTGATTGCCGTTTGCTATCAACTGCTATCGAGTTCAATGATAACACTCGGAGATCAATATGCCTGCAACTCATTCCAACACCAGTCTTATGTTGCTTGATAGCATCAAGTAACATACCTCCATTTTTCTGAGTATTAGCCAACTATGACGAGGCATTAGGCATTGCGTGCAAACACCTTCTATGCCGGGATTTCCTACTGGACGGGGATTAGAATGGTGGTCGAACTCTCCAATCCTGTGAGTGACCTCTCTCATCCGTCGCGGTTGCTGTTGAAACTCTGGGGTGGAATTCACGAAATGCTAACCACGTTTTAACCATGGCTAGCGTAACCATGGGTATGTACATCAAGTACAAATCGATCGGCCTCAAACTATGGCAAAAACGTGTTCATCGTTTCGTGAATTCCACCCCTGGTGGAAAAAGGGATGAGAAGAAGTCACAGAGCTCAAAACAACTTGGTGGTTCGTCATTCAGATGTGAAGCTGCAGGTCAAGAGCTTTATCACATAGGGAATTAATGGTTCACAAGTTTGAACAATTCATAAAACAGTCTGAGACGTTCCGGCCATTCCTAATCGGTTGTCAAGTAAGAGTTGAATAAATTACTCCAGAAATCGTATTTCAGAGGGCGACCACTGGATGATCATTCAGAACAATCCCGATCTTACTGAATTGCGCATGCCCAATCTCAAGGGAGTTAAAATATCGTCTATTGACCCAAGAATTCTACTCAGCAACAATCCTCGCTTCATCGATACGTACCGGACAACGGCAGTCGCTGCGAACACCGTTTTGACAACTACCACTATAACGGGCCGAAAACATATCTCAGTACCTGCCGAACCAACACGAACCAAAGAAAAACAAGGGTCTGGCAAGCAAGTTACTCCTTCTGGAATCAGTGTGATCTCTACTTTCACAACCTCGGCACACAACGGCTCAACTCGCATCACTACTAACTTGAATGGAAGAAAAGCTTCTATGCCCAAAAAATTACAAACAAAAGGTGAGTCTCCATCAGGGATGTGCGGAAATTGCCGTTTGCCGTTCGACGCTTGTCGCTTGCCGAAATTTTTGTTATATTGGCGGCAAACTCGGCAAAACATTGGAACGAAACGCCGCCCATGCTCGCGGCCATGTAGGCACTAGAAGAAATCCGTTGTTCGCTTAGCCGTTATCCGGGGTTTTGACTTATTTGAGGTGGTGGTGAATGCGTTTGAAAACATGAGTTAACTCGCGGTAGGTTCGAGGTACAATACCCACCCTC
Source organism: Aplectana chamaeleonis (assembly GCA_029168955.1). Taxonomy (NCBI): domain Eukaryota; kingdom Metazoa; phylum Nematoda; class Chromadorea; order Rhabditida; family Cosmocercidae; genus Aplectana; species Aplectana chamaeleonis. The sequence goes on along the minus strand of JAPDOI010001160.1, from coordinate 114,654 downwards.
ATTCTTGTAAAAAAGACGCGGAAGCGCGTCTTTTTCGTCTTTTCGTCATAACTTCTTTGCTAGCGGACTAAAGTGTATAGAAAGTTATATCAATCGAATCAAGACATCGAGACGAACACAATGATCTATTTTTAATTATCGAGGGATGAATTTGTCATCCTTCATTTGCTGAAGTACCTAAGGAGCCATAAACGGGCGAGTCCCCACTAATTGCACTGAGCCATCAACGAGCAGTGTACTGTATGGCTCTGTTTACGCACCAAAGCCAAGCCTGATATATATCGGAACCTTACAAGAATTCAAATGGAACCATTTCTAACTCGAAACTCAAAATGATTCTGTGGAAACTCCATTCACAGTACTTCAAAGCAATGGAATACTCGCCCTAATTTTCTCAGAGAAGTCACGGAAGTCGCAACTTTTGCGACTTCTAATCGATTTCAGTTTTTGGAAGATCTGAATCCGTTTCAATTTGTGGAAAATCTGAATTTAATTCAAGTTTTATTCTGATATCGAAATTCCGAGCTTTTTTCAAATTTCGAAAATTTCTGATTTACTTCAATTTTTGAAAACTTTCAATTTATTAAAAAACCTAACTTATTGTGATTTTCTCTAAATTATTAAATAACGGGAAATTCTAAATCATTTGAATTTTTGAAAAAAATCTGAATTTACTTCAAATTGGAAAAAGTCTGGATTCAAATTATTTCTGACATTAGGAATCCTAGTTTCTTTCAATTTCCAGAAATCTGTGATTTATTTCGAGTTTTGAATTTTCGAACTTTTTTCAATTTTTGAGAATTTCTAATTTATTTCAATTTCTGGGATTTTCTAATTCATTTCAACTCTTGATTAATCTGAATTTTATCCCAATTTCGGGAAATCAGAGTTTCATTCAAGTTGATTTCTGATTTTGGAACACCGAATTTTTATAAGCTATAGAAAATCCTAAGTTACTCCAAGTTTATTTTTTTTTCTTCTATTCTTCGGAGAATCTAAACTTAATTCAATTTTTAAAACTTTTAATCTGACTCGAATGTTTGAATTCTACTCGAATTTTGAACTCAATTAATATTTCGAGAGTTGAGGCTCTGCTGAGAACTTCAAGTATTTACTTTTCTTCTCAAAACAGGCATTCTGACGCAACAGAGAGCCCGATTGACCTGAAATAAGTGTATATGCTGCATACAAGGAGTGTTTACAGATCTGGTGAGGTCGATTAGAGGTTTCCTGAGGCCTGATTCACACCTCAAAAGCCACCCCATCGAGCATTAATTTGCATGTAGGCCAGTGTAGGAGGATCCTCAGAAAGCCTCATTCACTATAGCTTGCATCTAGCATGGTCCCAACTGCAAAATCTATGTTATTCAGCGCTACACCCCCTGAGTGTTCATCTTTATCACAATAACTATATTTTCTCCCCAATCTTCTCCCCATGGCATTGCTACTGATCAATGCTTCTCCCAGGTGCACTGATTTGCCGATTCATGAGAGTTTTCATGTCTCCATGTATGTACATATGAAACCTCTTCCTGATCAGCAATATAATTCTATATGTTCCCATTTTTAGAAACGACAATCGAAATGCAAGGTGGGTGTATCTTCTCTAATTTTCTATTCCAATTTTATAAAATCCGAGATTTATGGTGTTGATTTTTTTTTGAAAAAAAAAACAAGAAAACTCGGCTTCGAATTCGTTTCAATTCTCTAACAAAGCTAATTGATTTTAGTTTTTCATGTGATTTAAATTTTCGAAAAATTTGAGTATAATTCGAATTCGCTTCTATTTTTTCTAATTTTTAAATTTCGCATTTTGTTCCAATTCCGGTATTTTAATTTCTATTAAATTCCGAATATTATAAATTTATTTCATTTTACGGAACACATTAACTCAAATTTGAGAATTCTCAATTTGATCACAATTGTCAAATTGCAATGAAATTTCAAACTGATTTCAAATTTTGATAATGGAGGCTTTGTCGAAAAGCCTCAGTGATGAGCTTTCATTTCCCGATCAGGGATTTTCAAGGCAGTACAGAAATTCGGCCCACCACGCCTAGCGTCAGATCCTGCCTGGGCCCCTCACATGTGGTGGAATTGGTGGCCGCTCTACTCCTCAGCTGGGCCACCTCGCCACCCACAGCCGCCACAGAGACCAATCGAGGATCGAGTGAACACGTTTACTTTATAACAAACCTTTATTAATGGTCCAATATAGATTCTTCTCATTGGTTACACATAGAAGAGAGTTTGAACAGAGTATTTGAACATTCTGAATTTTATTCAATTTTTTTTTGATTTTAAAAATCCATTTTTTTTATTTCAAATTTTATTTCAACTAAATAGGTTTTTTTCGTTTTTTTTTCAATTTTATTTTAATTTGTAAAAACTTTTAATTATTTTCACTTTACGGAAAATCTTAGCTCGAATCTTGAGAATTCTAAGTTTGATTAGAATTTCGAATTTCAATAAAATTTCAAACTGATTTCAAATTTTGATAATGGAGGCTTTGTCGAAAAGCCTCAGTGATGAGCTTTCATTTCCCGATCAGGGATTTTTAAGGCAGTACAGAAATTCGGCCCACCACGCCTAGCGTCAGATCCTGCCTGGGCCCCTCACATGTATTCAATTTTTTTTTGATTTTAAAAATCCATTTTTTTTATTTCAAATTTTATTTCAACTAAATAGGTCTAAACTAAATAATCTTAGCTCGAATCTCGAGAATTCTAAGTTTGATTAATAAAATTCAGAATGTTCTAATACTCTGTTCAAACTCTCTTCTATGTGTAACCAATGAGGAGAATCTATATTAGACCATTAATAAAGGTTTGTTATAAAGTAAACGTGTTCACTCGATCCTCGATTGGTCTCTGTGGCGGCTGTGGGTGGCGAGGTGGCCCAGCTGAGGAGTAGCGCGGCCACCAATTCCAGCACATGTGAGGGGCCCAGGCAGGATCTGACGCTAGGCGTGGTGGGCCGAATTTCTGTACTGCCTTAAAAATCCCTGATCGGGAAATGAAAGCTCATCACTGAGGCTTTTCGACAAAGCCTCCATTATCAAAATTTGAAATCAGTTTGAAATTTTATTGAAATTCGAAATTCTAATCAAACTTAGAATTCTCAAGATTCGAGCTAAGATTTTCCGTAAAGTGAAAATAATTAAAAGTTTTTACAAATTAAAATAAAATTGAAAAAAAACGAAAAAAACCTATTTAGTTGAAATAAAATTTGAAATAAAAAAAATGGATTTTTAAAATCAAAAAAAAATTGAATAAAATTCAGAATGTTCTAATACTCTGTTCAAACTCTCTTCTATGTGTAACCAATGAGAAGAATCTATATTGGACCATTAATAAAGGTTTGTTATAAAGTAAACGTGTTCACTCGATCCTCGATTGGTCTCTGTGGCGGCTGTGGGTGGCGAGGTGGCCCAGCTGAGGAGTAGCGCGGCCACCAATTCCAGCACATGTGAGGAGCCCAGGCAGGATCTGACGCTAGGCGTGGTGGGCCGAATTTCTGTACTGCCTTAAAAAATCCTGATCGGGAAATGAAAGCTCATCACTGAGGCTTTCGACAAAGCCTCCATTATCAAAATTTGAAATCAGTTTGAAATTTTATTGAAATTCGAAATTCTAATCAAACCTTAGAATTCTCAAGATTCGAGCTAAGATTTTCCGTAAAGTGAAAATAATTAAAAGTTTTTACAAATTAAAATAAAATTGAAAAAACGAAAAAAACCTATTTAGTTGAAATAAAATTTGAAATAAAAAAAAATGGATTTTTAAAATCAAAAAAAAATTGAATAAAATTCAGAATGTTCAAATACTCTGTTCAAACTCTCTTCTATGTGTAACCAATGAGAAGAATCTATATTGGACCAATAATAAAGGTTTGTTATAAAGTAAACGTGTTCACTCGACCCTCGATTGGTCTCTGTGGCGGCTGTGGGTGGCGAGGTGGCCCAGCTGAGGAGTAGAGCGGCCACCAATTCCACCACATGTGAGGAGCCCAGGCAGGATCTGACGGTAGACGTGGTGGGCCGAATTTCTGTACTGCCTTAAAAAACCCTGATCGGGAAATGAAAGCTCATCACTGAGGCTTTTCGACAAAGCCTCCATTATCAAAATTTGAAATCAGTTTGAAATTTTATTGAAATTCGAAATTCTAATCAAACTTAGAATTCTCGAGATTCGAGCTAAGATTTTCCGTAAAGTGAAAATAATTAAAAGTTTTACAAATTAAAATAAAATTGAAAAAAAAGAAGCAAAAAACCTATTTAGTTGAAATAAAATTTGAAATAAAAAAATGGATTTTAAAATCAAAAAAAAATTGAATAAAATTCAGAATGTTCAAATACTCTGTTCAAACTCTCTTCTATGTGTAACCAATGAGAAGAATCTATATTGGACCATTAATAAAGGTTTGTTATAAAGTAAACGTGTTCACTCGATCCTCGATTGGTCTCTGTGGCGGCTGTGGGTGGCGAGGTGGCCCAGCTGAGGAGTAGAGCGGCCACCAATTCCACCACATGTGAGGGGCCCAGGCAGGATCTGACGCTAGGCGGGGTGGGCCGAATTTCTGTACTGCCTTGAAAATCCCTGATCCGGGGAAATGAAAGCTCATCACTGAGGCTTTTCGACAAAACCACCTATATCAAAATTTGAAATCAGTTTGAAATTTCATTGCAATTTGACAATTGTGATCAAATTGAGAATTCTCAAATTTGAGTTAATGTGTTCCGTAAAGTGAAATAAATTTATAATATTCGGAATTTAATAGAAATTAAAATACCGGAATTGGAACAAAATGCGAAATTTAAAATTAGAAAAAATAGAAGCGAATTCGAATTATACTCAAATTTTCCGAAAATTTAAATCACATGAAAAACTAAAATCAATTAGCTTTGTTAGAGAATTGAAACGAATTCAGAAACCGAGATTTTTTCTTGTTTTTCAAAAAAAATCAACACCATAAATCTCGGATTTTATAAAATTGGAATAGAAAATTAGAAGATACACCCACCTTGCATTTCGATTGTCGTTTCTAAAATGGGAACATATAGAATTATATTGCTGATCAGGAAGAGGTTTCATATGTACATACATGGAGACATGAAAACTCTCATGAATCGGCAAATCAGTGCACCTGGGAGAAAGCATTGATCAGTAGCAATGCCATGGGGAGAAAGATTGGGGAGAAAATATAGTTATTGTGATAAAGATGAACACTCAGGGGTGTAGCGCTGAATAACATAGATTTTGCAGTTGGGACCATGCTAGACGCAAGCTATAGTGAATGAGGCTTTCTGAGGATCCTCCTACACTGGCCTACATGCAAATTAATGCTCGATGGGGTGGCTTTTGAGGTGTGAATCAGGCCTCAGGAAACCTCTAATCGACCTCACCAGATCTGTAAACACTCCTTGTATGCAGCATATACACTTATTTCAGGTCAATCGGGCTCTCTGTTGCGTCAGAATGCCTGTTTTGAGAAGAAAAAGTAAATACTTGAAGTTCTCAGCAGAGCCTCAACTCTCGAAATATTAATTGAGTTCAAAATTCGAGTAGAATTCAAACATTCGAGTCAGATTAAAAGTTTTAAAAATTGAATTAAGTTTAGATTCTCCGAAGAATAGAAAAGAAAAAAATAAACTTGGAGTAACTTAGGATTTTCTATAACTTATAAAAATTCGGTATTCCAAAATCAGAAATCAACTTGAATGAAACTCCTGATTTCCCAAAATTTGGATGAAATTCAGATTAATCAAGAGTTGAAATGAATTAGAAAAATCCCAGAAATTGAAATAAATTAGAAATTCTCAAAAATTGGAAAAAAATTCAAAATTAAAACTCGAAATAAATCACAGATTTCTGAAAATTGAAAGAAGCTAGGATTTCTAATGTCAGAAATAATTTGAGATAAATCCAGACTTTCCAATTTGAAGTAAATTCAGATTTCTTCAAAAATTCAAATGATTTAGAATTTCCCGTTATTTAATAATTTAGAGAAAATCACAATAAGTTAGGTTTTTAATAAATTGAAAGTTTTCAAAAATTGAAGTAAATCAGAAATTTTCAGGAAATTTGAAAAAAGCTCGGAATTTCGATATCAGAATAAAACTTGAATTAAATTCAGATTTTCCACAAATTGAAACGGATTCAGATCTTCCAAAAACTGAAATCAATTAGAAGTCGCAAAAGTTGCGACTTCCGTGACTCTCTGAAAATTAGGGCGAGTATTCCATTGCTTTGAAGTACTGTGAATGGAGTTTCCACAGAATCATTTTGAGTTTCGAGTTAGAAATGGTTCCATTTGAATTCTTGTAAGGTTCCGATATATATCAGGCTTGGCTTTGGTGCGTAAACAGAGCCATACAGTACACTGCTCGTTGATGGCTCAGTGCAATTAGCGGAGACTCGCCCGTTTATGGCTCCCCTTAGGTACTTCAGCAAATGAAGGATGACAAATTCATCCCTCGATCATTAAAAAATAGATCATTGTGTTCGTCTCGATGTCTTGATTCGATTGATATAACTTTCTATACACTTTAGTCCGCTAGCAAAGAAGTTATGACGAAAAGACGAAAAAGACGCGCTTCCGCGTCTTCCGCGTCTTTTTTACAAGAATTAGGGTGGGTATTGTAAACTGCAGCTAAGCGCGAGATTTTTATTTGAAAGTTTTCAGGACGGGACCAGACATTGATGGAACTACGCACTCGCATGCCACGTTATGAGATACTATATGCGCACATAAAAAAAATTAACCAGAAAAATGGTTCATTCTGTCTTTTCTGGGAAACAATACTGCTTTAGAAAAAAATTTTGAAGATTTTTCGAACTTCCTTCAGCTCCCATTATTTTCGCGCAAAACTGCAACTTAACGCGAGGTGACAGAGAAATTGAAAATAGTGTGTGAATGAGGAAAAGATGGATAGCTTTCGAAAAAGTCTTCCGGAGAACTTTTCCGAAAGCTATCCAACTCTTTCTTTATTCATATACTATTTTATTGTCTCTGTCAGCTCGCGTTAAGTTTCAGTTCTGCTTGAGTAGATGTTCAAATACACGGCGCCGTTAGAAGTCAGTGGGGCTCTGAAGCTCCTCATTAGGTTGGGGAAGATTTTGCTGGCGAAACGCGACTTTGGCGATTTCCAGAATGCTACACTAGGGTTGCAGGCAGATTAAGAGAAAAATGGTAAACGAAATGGCCGCATATTATCCCAGACTCGGAGTTTTCAGCTCGAGCTTCAATCATCGACGTGTGCAGATGGAAAAAGGCTAAAAACAGCTAAAAACTCATCATCTAAGAAAATTAGAAATTGCTAGATGGAGGGTAGAAAGAGAGAGAGACGGTGCATTGATGTGCATAATTCCTAGATCTCGGTAAATTTTTATGTTCGATGACAGACACGGCACCAGACATCCGAAATCCAAGGAGCAGTACGTATTGAAATTTGTCGTGGCAGTGTTTTTATTAACACATTTCTTTAACAAAACTTACCCAAAAATGTTTTTACTGATTCGAAATATGTTTTGCTAAACACATCTGTATGAAATCTTTTTACAGGGGCTGTACCGGCCGATCAAGCCCTCAACTCTGTAAAAAAGGACACTGAAGCTTCGAAACACAAAAGTTCCTTGCTGGGATTAATCGCTGGGGTGGTCGTCATGGTGGTTCTGATTGCTCTTGTTACAATTGTTGTGGTGATTTTTCTGTTGCGAAGAAAGAAGCGCCTCAACGCCGGACTACCTCCTCAACCGCTTCGTCTAGCAAAGAAGTCGATGATCTCACTTTCCGCCATGTCAAAGGTGCGATTGAAGTTAAACTTGAAGGAGTGTCGTCTTAAAAGTGTTATGTTTTTGTCGCTTTTGAACACCAAGTCGATACATCCTGTAGATGAATCCTATGGAACAACTTTATGATCTTGCAAATACAGTTGAAGGTAGCGTCCACGATGATCTTCATCGGAGACTCTCCATAGTGAAACGATAGGCGAGGGAGAACCTCTGCGAGAGTTTAATGTAAGCAAGGGTGACCCTATCTTAGCACGAAAACACGGTTTTCGCCTTTTTTTTTGAGGATGCCTGTGTATACTGGACGCCAGACCTTTCGTATAGTGGAGAAATCGGAAGTGAAACCAATCGTGAACACTGCCCTTAAAGGCAACATACATGCTCAAAAATTATATAATGTTTGTGGCATGAATTGAAGCCCTGGAGGTGTTAGTAGTAAAAAATGACGGAAAAAATCCGAAAAAAATTGGACTAAAATGCAGAAAAAATCGATTTCATTCTCCAATAGTCCGCGATTGGGCCGTGTTACACTGCATTGGCCGAAATAGCGAAACTAGCGACAAATTCGTTGAAATAACGAGGCTAGTACACCCTTACGGCCTATACTGGAACACGTACGCTGTTAGAGGCGTCAAAAAAGAGTCAAAAGGACGGTCCTTCACTTTCCAAGTTTCACTTTCCGAGTTTCACATTTCTCTCTATCCAAAACATACTCGAACATAACCCGGTTTACTCGATATTCGTACCCCATGAACGGGGATGATCAAATCTACGTGGAGAGTAAGGCTCGCTGTGTTGTAATTACAGAGAGGTTGCCACGGAGCTCGGCAGCGGGAAGAGAGGGAGGACTTTATCAATACTGGTCATCACGCAAAAATAGTTGGTACTCACGGGTACTGCAGTTTGTAGTAATAAATAGAATAGAAAATCATTCAAAGAACGCTTCTGAAATTTCAATTGAATTGCGGGATTGGCAGTAATCTATAGACGAAGTTGCCTATTTTTCTTAAAGTAGTGCTAAGATCGCATTCACGAAAAACCTGGGAGGTCGCATGATTTGTTGTTTCAAAGGCAGTGGTTTCACGATTATCGAGCAAGGATGGAGGAGGACGGAAAATTACACGGACCAATCACAGCTCAGTCCTTACTCTGTCTGCAAGCAGGGTTCAGCAGGTGTGGATAGCTTGCCAAAGGGTGGTGAAGGGGGTCGCAAAAGTTTTCGTAGAAAAACTGAAAAGCTGGTGGTGGGAATCGTAGAATTTTTGTGTGGTCAACTATGCAATTTTATGAAAGAAAGCGAAACGAAAACGTTGTAGGAACTGTAGAAAAGTGGTTTTTGCAAAATAAAAGCTAAACCGTTTGTAATCTGAGTAGAACCGGTGCCTAGTCCATTCAACTGTTTTCAATCTCTTGACGCTGAAAACTAGCCGCAATTCTTCTCAAGAAACACTATAAGACGTATGATCCCCCATTAGAAATAAAAATTTCAACTTCAAGAAAAAAAGTTGAATGTCACATATAATTCCCTACAAATCGTCATAGTTTCAATCCTCAACCCGACTGGTGAACATGAGTTTAGACGAGATAAGGAGGTGGACGTTGGCAAGACGCATTGGCAAATCGCAGGGTTCTCGCCCTCACTATCCAACGGCCATCGTGAGAAGGGCGCGAGGCCTGGACGCTTTCTATTAATGCTGTATCACCTAAAGGCAGGGTTCGCGATAAAAACGATATTTGAGCTCTCCAAGATACTCTCTATTCGGTCATCACCAAAGTGAAAATATGTGAAAAAACCCGGAAATTCGCGGGAAAAAACGCTCAAAATCAAAGTACAACGGTTAAATACCCGTGTCCACCGGCCCATAATTAACAAGATTTTCATTGATGCCTGCTTATCCGCCTTTTATTTTGGTGTCAAAGTAGTCAGTAGTTTGCAGAAATGCTCAGAAATTAATTTAAAAGCAAATTCGAAGTTGACAAAACAAGCTTCTATAGGAATCTCGATAATTGGGGGTGGGAGAACACCTAGCAATAACTTGTTCCTAGGCGTTTTTTCTGCAATTTTTAACTTACCTTCACTTTTGTGATGGCCAGATCTGCAATTCCAGGGGAATAGCACAACAACCAATCTTATCGAGAGCCCCGCGTTTAAGTCATTCTCGCTTAATCTTCGCCAGAGTGGAGGCAAATCGATATTTTTCATATCCTTCTAATAAATTATTGCCAAAACACGACGTCATCAATTGAGTAAAAATCATGGTAATGATTACAGTCTTCAATTCGCAATCCAGTTATCACATATGCGCAAAATGCAAAGTATATCAAAATTATATTCGCATAAAAAATTTTTTCGTTCGCTAGCAATTATCGAGTATTTCCGTCAGCTTCAACTCAATGCCCAAAATTCACGATGAGCGCTCTTTCGGACGGACAACAAGCTGTTTCGTTTTGCTATCAATTTTTGTTGAATGTTCGTTGAAGGCAGTGTTCACGATAACAATCGTTTTTCTGCTTTTCCTCCGGTCTTGAAGACGGTCCCATGCTGATTCCAATTATGTTTTTGGAATTGTTCACATCGGTGGGCGTGGAAAGTGCATCTGGGTGTGACGAGCTGACGGGTGTGCAACTTTGAGGCCGTAGGGGACCGTTCCAAGCTCATTTTTCTCAGCTTTTTCAACGTTAGGCTTGCGCTAGGCCCCGCAGCTGCCGGTCTCCACCAAAAAATCAGGCATGGTTTTTATCGTGGACACTGCCTCTAATACCAGCCTGTTTTTTTCTGTGTGATTTTTTATTATGCTATGGGATTAGGCTGTTTACTCATACAATTCTTTGTGATTTTTTCGTTAATTCCATCCGAGTTTTTGGTTAAAAACGGTCGGTCGCAATGCCGGAATTTTTCTAGGTGGGGGGTCGTAAAATTTCCCATATTTTCGGGCACGGACTGTTCACTGAGGGGGGGTCGTAAGTATTTTGAGGCCCTTGCCATAGGGCTGCTGGACCCTGTTTACAAGACAATCGTACCTCGAGAACAGTGGTTATTCCAACCTAATAAATGCTCGCATTTTGAAAATCTCGGTCATGCGAGTATCAGATATTCCTCATTCTTTTGAAGAGAGCCTTATTATAGGAGATTGCATACAAAGATCCTGTCGTCTGGTCAGAGGAGGCGGATGCAGCCCACACAGATGAAGGTAAGTGAATAATTACGCCGACGTCCCCGCAGTCGTTACGTTCTTAACTCTCGGGAAATCCGACGCAATCAACTCGCAATCGCCCCGCGTTCGCACCGCTGCGGGACCGACTGGTCAAGGTGAGGAGCTGTTACGAAGCTTTCGAGGCAGTAGCCGCAATCATACTACGATCTTGCCGCAATCTTAATACTTCTGCACCTTTCGATTCCTTTTCGAGAGCCTTTTGAATCCACGAAGGCCTCATCTGCAACTAATACCAACGTGACTCAATAGATCGTGCTTCTCACGGCTAGTGACAGCAACAGAGCATTTCAAGGGTACCGAATTCGGGTCGATACTTAGGATCAGGGTTCTGAGCGGGTGTGCCCCACAAGGGGGTCTGAGCTCCGGAAAGGTGGAAGCGGGGAGGTCTGATCTTTGGAGGAAGACCAATTGGACCATCCTGTTTGTGCGAAAAGACCGCCAGGAGAAGTTCTTCACATTGATTCCAAATATACATAGCGATTCAACTGAAACTCTTGTTTAACTATTTACGAGTAACGGAGTCCAAAAAGTAAGTAAGGGTGAAGTAAAGGTCTTCTCAAAATAATGGTCAAGACGTATGAATCCTCCATTTGAAAAGTCCAAAGCAGTTTGACTACTAAATGCTAGAGGATTCCTGCAAATGATTTCAGTTAGTCACGAGAGTTTAAATTTGAGTTGAGCGGGGTCGATTTACCCTAGATACTCACTTTCACCGTTTATGATGGAGGCTGAAGACTGATACAGTACATGGGATCATACCTTTCTCAGATGTGGTCCCGTAAGTCGATAATTCTAAATACAGCGTTCACGATGATTTTCGTCCACGAGTTTTTCACATAAAACCATGTGTTGGCCTCCAAGTGTTACCAAATTTACAAAGAAACGACGAGAAACGCATAAAAACGTCGTATTTGGGTGACATTATTCTATTACATGGACTAGTTGTCCGGTTGGATGAACATGTTCGTGATGGTTTTCACCGGTGGAAAATTGGGAAAATTGAGAATAGAAGAATATTTCATGTGAAGCAGCGTTAGTTAGGATCCTGAGGAAAGAACGGAGCAATATTGCAAAGTACGGGTCCACAAAAGCTTGCATTGTCACAACAAACACTTCCTTTGATACTTCAGAGGCGGGGCGATACTTAAAGATTTCTTGTACCTGGTGCGTTTTTTTTTCAATTTCTGGGTGATTTTAGTTCTACCTGAGGGCCACTTAATCAATATAGCGGATAATCTCAAAATTGAAAATTATCGTGAAGACTGCCTTTAAAAACTAGGAATCACGATAGTAGAATATTTAAGTCCAGCGTGGTCGATTAACTTTGCATACAAACTTTCACCGTCTAGGATGGAGGCTGAACACCGCCACCGGCGGAATCACACCTTTCTCAGGTCTGGTCCCGCCGGAAGTCGATAATTTTAAAAATTAGGAGTTGCGAAAGTAGGATAATCGAGCGCAGCGTAGCCGATTTCTCTCGATACAAACTTTCACCGTCTCAGATGAATGCCGAAGATCGCTACATAGACAGCGAGAGATCCTTACATATAACAATCGGCAAGGTGGTGTGTCTGACCGGTATCCGACCGACGGATGTGTGTCTGTCCGGTCATTCGAAGTTCCCGCAGTTCTCGACACCATGGCTTAGAGCGCGTTATTGTTTCAACATGACGAATATCGCGGAAGGTGAGTTGGGGTTAGGAGGAGCGCGCACAGCATTGTGATCGTGGTGGGACCCTCTGGCTGTTACATAGTTAGTTCTTCGAGCTAGATTCGTTTTTAGTCATGGTGGGACCACCCTAGCTGTTGAGTATTTGGTCCTTTAAGATACCTTCGTTATAATTCGAGGTGTGACCATCCTAGCTGTTGCGTATTTAGCCTTTTAAGTTACCTCCGTCAAAACTCGAGGTGTGACCACACAAGATGTTAAAGTTACGCCTAAAACGTGCATGGAGTGCAGGGACCACCAGGGGCGGCATGCACGTACGAGGCGGGTTAGGTTGGGGTCAGGCAGGGTGTGGAGCGTCGGCACGTTTGATGATAGCAGCGCGAGGGCTAAAAGGGGGTTAGGCTAGCACTGAAAAAATCGTTCCCTCGCAAACCCTACGTAGGAGGGTGGGGCAGCCGAAACCCCGTTGAGACCCAAATTATTGATTATCTCCAGCACTCGCACAGCAATGATGAAACGCGCCGACGCCCCAAACCCTGCCTAACCCCAACCTAACCCGCCGCGTACGTGCATGCCGCCCCAGGAGGAACTTTGTGAAAAATGGCGGGGTTTCGGGTTGACCGCAAGGTTCGAGTGATTCGAAATGGAAAGTGGCCGCGGTCTGAACTGTTTTCACGAAAGCGAACGCGAATCCAGCAAATCTTCATCCTTATCATCACCCTCATATTATATAAGAAGAGCACATAATGTTCTGCCAATTTGGAGATCGTCGTAGAAAACGAGTAGAGGTTCAGAAGAAGCATGCACGGCGCCGTTAAAAGTGAGTAAGTGGTTTATGAATAGCGCGCACTGTGTCATGGAAGATGAATAGGGGTTCACAAAGTGCGCGCAGTGTCGTTGGTAGGAAGAAGGTGTACAGGAGGAGCACGTCTACCGTTGTGGAAGTAAACAGGGGAGCAGGAGGCGCACACGGAAGTTAAGGGAGACGACTAGGAAACTATAAGAAGAGCGCACAGTCGATTTGATAGTGAATGAAGGTTTAGGAGGAATGTGCACGGGTTTAGGAAGACCACCAAATGTCATGAAAAGTGATTCGAGGTTGAAGAGGAACGAGCACACTTTTGAACAAAAAAGTTATATTTCAGGAGGTGCCCACCCAGGTTCACGAAAAGTTAGTGGGATCTCAGGAGGTGCGCGCAGCGTCGCTGGCAGGAGTAGGGTTACAGGAGGAGCGCGCACAAGGAATTAGATTATGAATAGGTTCAAGGAGTGCCCAAACGGGTTCAGGTAAAACGCGCGCACTGCCGTGAGGTGACTACAAATAGGAGAGGAGCGCTCATGAAAAGCCTATAAAGTGAGTAGTGGCTTCGGAGGAGCACCCATAGCGTTTTGGAAAATGAGTGAGGTTTCAGGAAGAGCGCTGGCAGTCTTCGGAAGTGATAAGAGGTTGAAGAGGAGCAGACAAAATGTGGTCAAAGATGAGTTGTGGTATAGGAAGAGCCAGACACGTGTAACAGATGTGGAGTAAGGATCTAGGAGGAGCGCATGAGAGCAAATGGTGGTTTATGAGGAGCACGCACGATGTGATGTATTGTGAACAGAGTTAGGGAAAAGCGCGTAGCGTCTTGGGAGGTAAGTAGGGTTTCAAGAGGAGCGCACAACGTTAAGGACAGTGATTACGCATTGGAGACGGTGCGCACACCATTGCGGGAGGTGTAAAGGGGTTCATGAGGAGCGGGCACAACGTCGGAGAAAAGGACTAGACTTTTTAGGGAAGTGTGCACACCATTGTTCAAGACGTATACAGGTTTAGGAAAAGCGCGCTTAACTTGTGGAAGTGATTAGATTTTCAGGGGGTGTAAGCACACCATCAAGGAAGGTGTATAGCGGTTAAAGAGGAGCGCGCGAAAAGCCGGTGAAAAGGACTAGAGTTTGACGGGACATTTGTAGATTGTTGTTGAAGCGGAATAAGTGTTCAAAGAGAGCGCGCACAAGGTCGAGAAGTGATTAGGGTCAGGGTTTTTTGCACACTATTTTGAAAGGCAGATAGGGAAGGAGGAGCGAGAACAACGTTTGGGATAGCGATTGGGTCATTAAAGGGTGTGCAGATCCCCTCGTTTAAAATGGTATAGGGGAAGAAAGGGAGCGCACACAACGTCGGGAAATTATTATAAATTAAATGTGTCTGCGCACACACTTTCTGAAGAAGTATAGGGACTCGAGAGGATTTCGATCACCGTCCTGGAGAGTGGAAACTTTTATAACAGACAGAGGTGGAGAAACTGCAGGAGCGAGCGCAGAACATCACTGAGAGTGTGGGTATAATATCAAAATGTTTTCGCGAGGAATCTGATGACTTTCTTGAGACTACCTGTATTGGAAGAGTAGCACAGAGTAAATAAAAAGAGGGAAGTGTATTTTGAGCTTCAACAATTATTTTCGACCCTCCACAGGAATGAGAAAGGCAGCCGATTGGCGGCTTTGAAGCAGACAGATCAGACTTTTCATTCACACTTGATTTCTTTACACAGTCCTCAAAGAGTTTATCAGAAAGCAGGCAAACTCCTGGGCCCTACTTAAAAGCTCCACAATTTAGCAGAACACCAGGTGCGGCGGTCGATTGGAGCGATGTATCGCCTTCGATAGCGATGGTCAGAAAAAAGACGCTCGCTCCTACCGAGCCGCAGAGATCTTCGAGAGAGCCCCGCTCTTTATGATGGGTGGAAGACGAACGCAGCGCAGCGGCGTGAGTGCGTGTGTGAGCGCCGCGAAGCGCTTGCGAGTTCCAGTTTCGTTGAACACCCCGAAGCGATGTGAGACGAAACTGGTTATGAAGAAACGAAAAAAAGAGGTCCCCAAAAAAACTGGTTCTTTAAAACGTTATATATGGGAAAAGCTTGGCTTTAGGAAACAGGAGACTTTATATTTTCCGTTTGAAACCTTCCGCATCCCTGGAGAAAATCTTTGAAGATAGTTAAATATGTAGGTGTGGCTCCTTCTTTAAAATGCACTGAGGTCCCACAGCTGGGTCAACACCGAAAATTTTTTCCGAAGAATTTCCTCAAAGGCCTTCTTCAGGGGTGCGGGTGGTCTTGGACGGTAGGGTTTAGAGCGCAGTTTTTTAAAGCTAGGCTTTTTGCTTACGAACTTGAGTTATTCAAGTTACTCCAGCTTTAAAACCCTGATTTATGTTCGTGGACTTAGCAGTTTTTTTAACTCCTTCCGCTGTCTATCTAGCGGCCTTCGACGTTCATCTGAGATGGTGAAAGTGAGTATTCGGGGTGAATCGGCCACGCTGGCCTCAAATATCCTACTCTTATGACTGCTAGTTTCAAAATTGTCGACCTCCGTCGGAACTACACCTGAGAAATACGTGACCCCGTGTACTGTAGCGGTCTCCGGCGATCATCTAAACGTTGAATGTTCGTTTTCTAGGTGAATCGACCACGCTCGACTCAAATATCTTACTCTCCTAACTCGTCAGAGGTTATGGACATTTTATTAGAGAGCACAAGCTCTTACCAGTTACAAATACTTTTGCTTTTTCAGTTACTCTCCACCTAAATGCAATAACGCTATTCTGCGCCCTCGTCCTCTGATACATCCGATTTTTTCCCGCAAAGCATTGGCTTCGAGCTTTCAATTTTTTTACCATTCGACAACTTTGTACTAGCCATTTGAATACAGCAAGAGAAATTTCACTGCAAGCAAACGTTGGAGGTAAACCTGCAAGACAAACTGCTCGAACACATCAAATCTGGGTGGGGGTGCGAGAACTTAGTAACGTTCCTGGAAGGGGTCTGAACAAAATTGGTCTTGGAGGGTGGGGGTCAGAGCAAAAGCGGCCGGTCCACACCTTGTGCAGCACTCTGCTTAGAATAAACATTTTGTTGAGTCGTTCGGTGCGGGAAGCATGATCCCGGCCTAACAAATCACCTCCTGACCCAGTGATTCTGAACGACGACGCTATTCACATATTGAACGCTATAAACTGTGCTGGCAATCTGAAGCCAAGAGTACGTAGTGTGCAAATCGCGGGCCATTAATTGATCACGAGAATGCTGATATAAAATTTTGATGAGATCACGCCTTTCATTCGAAGAGGGCACTGAGCTTACCAAAGAAAGTTTTATCAAAAGTCGAGATTACTGAACGACAAAAAACTTAAGCATTAGAGTATCCGCATGCGCTTTTCTTCCTTGTCATAAGATTTACGGCACATCACACAAAACTCAGTTGATTTTTTTTATTCAAATTCAGTGTCTGGTATGATTGTCGAAGTATCGAATATCTGTTAAAAAGGTTAAGATTCGCCTAATGTCAAAGCACGAAATCTGCCATGGTCTAATAAACATTTAATAGTTTGTAGTAGACCCCCAATCAGCCTGATTAAATCATGCTGAGTGTTAAAAAGGCGGCCGAGTGTCAACGTGTTGACAAAGATAGCCGGCGAGGGCACCAGTGCAATACCTGGCGTGGTCAATAATTCAAGCAGAAGTCAGATGGAATTCACAATTCATCGTGTAACTAGCGTGCCGCGAATTAGCAGTGCTATTCCAGTCCAAGTCGTAGGTTACAACTAGCAACTTACCGACTTGGGTTGAACTTTAGTAAGAGACACACAATTTGATACACGGGAGTCGAACTTTCATGTAATGCGCTACAGCGTGCAATTTTCCCCTGCGCCAATGGATACGCTGGAGCAAGCTCAGACAATCATTAGTGGCGAGGAAGCCTGGTATGACCTGTGCAAGAAACTTCTGCCTTCACGGGACTCGAACCCTTGCGGCGTCGCATTGATACTGAATCATCAACCCCTGCGCAACTGTTGCTATGGCCGGACGCATTCCCAATTGACCAAACGGTTCTGCCCTCACACAGCCGTCTGGTCATTGATTGTTCGACGTCTCATCGACTAATTGAGCAAATCAGCACAGCAGTTCATCTAATTTCGTCCTAAATTTTCGCTCGGCTGATGGGGGTTTACTACAGACTTTGATCCTTTTGAGGACTAGATGATACCACCTGAACAGATTCGCGGAAGTTTTGTCTGAACTTTCAGGGAGAAGCTCGGCCGGGGCTGACGTCTCACGCTCCGTTCGATCCGAAAGAACTGCTGCTAACGGTTTGGCGAAGCATATGGTGCCTTTAGCTGTGGTTTGTTTTGCATTTTTCTCATAGAGCCTCAGCAAGAAAAAAACTTTTTTAAGTTTCATACTCCTCACCTAGCTGTTGCTGTTGCCGATATACCCCTCACCTAGGTGATGACTGTAGCGAGCGAAATTGATGCATACAGATTCTCAGCCTTCCTATCTGTCTTGAACCCTGGGGTTCTTTTCCGCCTTTCTTAGAAAGCCACATTGTTAGCTGGGTACCGAAACTGAAGTTTTTGCCCAGTTCTTTAGCCCGCGAAAAAGTTTCAATACTCCTAATCATTGCGTTTCTCCCGCTTTTCATTTTGAGAAATCGAACCAAGAAAGCACAGAAAGTTGAAAAACCACCGGGGTCGAACCAAATATGCTCTCCAAAAACAAAGGACGCAATGGTCGATTTGGAGAGGCAATGCTAACGGTCTCCCCAGCTAGCCCACTATTGTCACCTTTTCCTGTTTTAGTATTTCGGGCTTATTTTTCTATACACATCACCTGTAGTAATTCGAATGTTTCTGTTTTCTTAGCTACTCCTTCTACTTGTCGGTATCTCCTCCTTACTTCATTGACCTGACAAGACTTACATAGTAATGTATGTTCTCCTTACCCCCTTGACCTAGAAGCCTTAATAACGCATAACATGGATAATTATCGATGCGTCACAAATAAAACACTGAATTTGTTTCTTAAACATTTCCTCTCCCGGTTTAGTGTTGGAAATCATTGATATTTGATAATTTTCAATTTTCTTTCGTTGGAACTACATATATACACTTTTCCATAATTACTTGATGCGCGTGCAGCGCAGTAGCATGAGCAGCTACTGCAGCCGCACCAGGGCGTCTACATCCACAGCTAACCAAGCGTTCTATTCCTCCGAGGTCGATAATATGAATTAAAACAGTGACTCGGACATGGACCCTCGCAAGTCATTGCACAGGCCCAATTCTTTTGTAAAGAGAGCCTAGCTCGGTCTGACTCCGTTCCCTCTCCCGTCATCATAGGGACAGAAATCCCTTTCATTGTACCTTACTTCGTATGTAATAGCCTGGTTCTACTTCAATAGTGTCTTTAATGATTCGGGGTTCCGTTTTATGAGCTTTCCTTCTTTTTTGTACTTT
The DNA here is from genome assembly GCA_029168955.1 of Aplectana chamaeleonis. NCBI lineage: Eukaryota > Metazoa > Nematoda > Chromadorea > Rhabditida > Cosmocercidae > Aplectana > Aplectana chamaeleonis. The sequence continues at coordinate 95,709 of JAPDOI010001160.1, read as the reverse complement.
GTCGCCAAATGCGTGGAGTGCACGGTTTTATACCCGGTCATCATTGCAGTCGGTTGTCAATGTCGAGCCCATGAAACTCTCGCCTTAGATTCTGCTTCGATTAGATCTGCTTCGCTGGGCTGTTGGAAAGAAGGCTTGATATGCATTTCTGAAGATAGACTTCCAGAGGGCAAAAACTTACCAACAATTAGTGCCCTAGCCACTTAGCCGATGTCACGGCTACTACGCTACCGACTAGCCCCTGCTCTCGGAGAGCAATCAGCAGATATACAAACAGCCCCGCATCCCTCTCAACTGCTGAGTACGCCTGCTGGAAAGTATTGCCATGATGGTCGGTGAAGGAGTAAAATAGTGTTTCTGATAAGTAGAGGTGCAACCCCTCCAAAATCCAGCTGGTACCTTATCGTGGTGGGGCTCGAGGTAGAGAGTCTTTCTTCTAGAAGGACTTTTGCGAACACCAGCTCTGGCGACGCGCTGTCTTAGAGAGGTTAGCATCCCAAAGGCGCGCGTGAACTTCAAACTTGCTCAAACACGTACAAGGAGGGTCCGGAGCGGCACAGAAGGAAGTACGAGCTCTACGTGCACTGAAGCAAACGACAACCGGAAGGGACCTGCAGAACAAAACTGCCGCAGGAAATGGAGTGCACAGGACAAGGATCAGCGCACGAGGCATCAACACTGTCTACGGATTTGCACCTACAATTGCAGAACCGTCAACTCTGAAGCTGATCTGGCAATGCTCATGGGGGCCAGCCAGAGAATCCGCTACGACGTGCTGGCTCTCCAAGAAACCAAAGTCAAAGCGGAAAGTACCAGAAGGACAACTGACGGGGACCTGATCATACTTGGAGCCAAGGTTGACAATAAAACATCGGAGGAGTGGGATTCATTGTCCGCCGCAACCTCGAACCCAAGATTGACTCCCACGAAACTATAAGCCCCAGGCTGGCTGTTCTGCGGATCAAAGTCAATGCGGTGACAATAATGGCGATCATAAACGGATACGCTCCGACTTCAGTTGATCTGAAAACGACAAGGATGAATTCTATGTTGACCTCGAGAAGTTCATCAAGCAAGAGAAGGCCTACTACAAGATCGTCTGTGGTGATTTCAACGCCATCATCAACGAACCTCTCAGCCGTCTACTGCTAGAGTGGGATCGTACGGGCTTGGAACGATCAACGAAAACGGAGAGCGTCTGATGGACCTACTAGAAGCCTGTGCTCTGTTTCACGGCAACAGCGTCTTCCAGAAAAATCCCGCCACACGATGAACTTGGTCAAGCCCGAACGGAGTGACTCACTCTGAATTGATCACATCCTGGTTAATCGACGCTGGTGTCTCTTCGATGTCGGTGTCGGTGTAGTGGAACCCTTCTATACCGGAAGCGACCATCCTCTTGTCCGAGCGAAGGTCTGTCTCCGCGAGAAGGTTAAGCGAAAGGATGGTCATCGCCCAGAATCGACACAACTGCCCAATTATGATGCCGATCTGCTACAAGCCGCTGCTGCTGGATACCAATTGAGCGAGAGTAACGATCTTACGGAAGACTACCAGCTCCTCGTGGAGGGCCTTAACCATTGTGCTTCGGCATCAATGATCCCGCCCGTCCCCAGCTCTTCAGGACGCATAAGCGACCATGCCCGAAGACTTCTGAAGCAGCGTGCTGAAATTCACCAGGATCCGTCCTCCAGCATTCTCGACGGGGCAATCATAAACAAATCCTGCAGAGTCGCTGTTAAGGCATCAATTCGCGCATACAAGGACAGCAAACTGAAGGAGCCTGCAGAGAAAAGGGCCAGTTTAAGAAGATGCCGGAAGACCCTCGTTGACTCTCAAGCTGTAACCACTGTCATGAAGGACGCCAGCGGAACACAGCACACGTCCCGTCAAAAGATTGAAGAGATCGTCGTAGACTTTTACACAGACCTGTACCGATCATCAACACCCGTTCCTAGAATTCCCACACCGAGTCAAGGCCAGGCTCCGGAGATACTTCTTTCTGAAGTTCAAGATGCTATTAGACAGATGAAGCCCAAGACAGCCTCAGGACCGTATCAAGTTTCCGGAGACTTTCTGAAGACCGACAACGAAATCATCGTACAAAAGCTAACCGCCCGCTTCAATCGCTATCTGGCAGAACAAAGGATCCCGGAACAGTGGAAATCGTCAAGAACGGTGTTGATCTTCAAGATAGGTGAACGAGATGAGGTCAAGAACTACAGGACAATCGCTCTTCTGTCCCAGCCGTACGAGCTATTCACAAAGATTTTGCTGAACAGATTGGAAAGCACGTTGGATGAGTTCCAGCCCGTTGAACAGGCCGGTTTTCGTCGCGGATACTGCTGTATGGATCATATCCATACGGTGACACAACTAATTGAAAAGACACGAGAGTAAAAGCAACCGCTCCTAATGTGCTTCATGGATTATGTCAAAGCATTTGACAGTGTCGAACTGAACGCAGTTTGGAACGCTCTGCTCCGTGCCGGCGTGGACCCGATCTACATCAACATGCTAGAGGAGTGCAACATGGGCACATCTACGAAGATCAAGATGTTCCACAAGGAGCTGAGGGTGCCGATTGGGAAAGGAGTCCACCAAGGTGACACCAAAGCTGTTCACTGCTGCTCTCCATCACGCCATGATTGATCTAGATTGGAACGACAGGGGAATTCCCATAGACGGCACGAAACTCTCAAACCTCCGCTTCGCCGATGACATCGTTTTGGTCAGCAGCAGTCAAACCGAACTTCAGCAGATGGTGGATGAACTGGACGCAGCTGGCCGCAGAATCGGGAATCGCAGCAAGACAGAAGTCATGAGGAACAGATGGGCAGACCTAGCACCGATCACAGCGGACGGAGTTCCCCTTCCTGATACGGAGAAGTACTTTTACCTCGGGCGCCTCGTGATCATGAACAACGATTTGAGGGTCGAAGTCAGTCGAAGAAGAAGCGCTGCATGGGCTGCGATGTTCAACATAAGGGAAGCAGCTCACCTTGTCTCCGACAAAAAAATCCGCGCGCATCTGTTTGACTCCACCGTCTTCCCCGCCATGTGCTACGGAGCTGAAACCTGGGCTTCCAACAAGTCCTCTGCAATTCTGATGACACGAACACAACGAGCCCTCGAACGGACGCTGTTGGGGACGAGCCGTCGAGAGCAAAGAAACCAGCACATTCGCAGCACCGACCTCAATCAACAGTCAGGGATTCGGGACGCTGTCACTTACATGGCAGCCGCAAAACATCGATGGGCCGGTCATGTTATAAGAAGAACCGATGACCGCTGGACAAATCGTGTAACCCTCTGGTACCCGCGGGACATCAAACGAACACGTGGTCTTTCCCCAACAAGATGGAGCGATGCCTCCAAACATCTGAACACACCTAACACGAACTGGTTACAGATCGCTCAAAATCGAACGAGATGGAAGATGACAGCTCCACAAAACACCCAAAACGAACGTGTGCCTCGAAACAATCAGAGACGTGTGCCCGCCGCTGAGACGATCGGTGGCTGACAACGGGCAATCAAGTATCAAGTAAGTATCAAGAGGTGCAACGTACCCGAGAAAAAAGCAAAGGTCATGCAGAGGAGCTGTGTCATGACCAGGTCTGACGGCGAGTGGTCGATCTTCAATTCATGTACATATATTGGGTGCAGCTCTAGTGCTTCCGATAGTTTGCTGCCATAAAAGAAAAAAGGAAACATATATAAAATTCAAAGAAAAAACCGCGTATGTGCCATGCGAAACTCGAGGAAGTCACCTGACTTGAGCGTGTCAGTGCTTTGGCAGTCCCACAACAGACTATGGCGCAAGGTGGAGGAGCCAGGTTTCTGTGCCGATCAACGATATTCACTAAAGGTATAGATTGATTTTCTCTATCGTTCGCGTCTTGCCCAAGTACAATGGGCGAGAAGTGTAAGAAATAAGGTGAAAAGGTAGCCTCTTTCTAGAGTATTATCGTGGCTACTACTCTGCCTTCTCCAGGTACGAATTCTTTACATTTTCATCTCAAACCACCGATTATCGCACCACAAAATAGCATTATTTTGCCATCATTTTTTGCGCTTATCGCACAATGCACCTGTTCTACACGCGAACGATTCGCAGAGTCGGTGTGGCCTGTGCCACTTCATCTGCATGTCGTGAAGCAGTTATGGGGCGCTAATCTATCATATGGATAGTCACTACTCCAGTTCTCGTGCTTGCCAGAAATCTATGCTCCGGCCTCTAGAAGAAATATCACAAACGATACACATCACGTTTTGGTGGACGTTCTGAATATACTCAGCATACACATACAAGTCTGTGTGCCCGACTCTCTGTTCACTTCAGGGCGATGAGGCAGTAACGAAATTGCTGTTGACCCGTATCACGAGGTTGTTGGATGATTCCAATGGCTTACGCACGTTTCGGCAGGACCGCTGTTTTCGGAGCTTGAAAGGACTGTCGGCAAAACAATGTTGAATTTCGAGAAACATAGCAATTTCGCAACCTTGTATGTGACCGTGTTCTCGCAACTCTGAATTGTGGACCTGCCCGGCTATTAGTAGGGGAGATTGTATTTTTTAATCTTTCATCTCGGATCTTGGAAGCTCGGATCTCTTCACGGATAGCGAATCGACTATCAATCAAAATATGTCTGAAAATTTTACGCTACTACTTGGCTAAAAAAATCAAAATTCGGACGTCTGAGGTGGAACATTGTTCGATCGCCGAAGAGATCATCTGATAACGATGAGCCGCTTGAGCACTCTTCGCTGCGCTTTTGTAGCTTGGCAATGGAGGATTCTCGAAATCCTTACTTTCCTATCTTTCTTCGGAGCCTCGTTCCGTTTCACCTCAAAGCACCCGATGGCATGGACTTTCATATAATCTCAGACCTCATTTTTTCCAATCCAGTTGCGGTGAATGTGAGTTAAAGACGTGAAACACAGCACAACAGAGTACTGAACTTCAGCTAGAGATCTCACAGCACAGCAGAGTATTGAACTCCAGCTAGAGCTAGAGATAACCATACTGTTTTTAGAATGGTCGCCTACCTCTCAGGAAGGATGCGGAACATGACAGGTTCATCGTCAACCGTGTTAAAGAACTATTCAATTATGAGTACGTGATGATGATCGGGACTGGAGGTGACGTATCAAAAGTTTTTCCAAGGTTGCCCAACTTTCTACAAGGGTCTTCGTTTTACATTGGCAAGTAACTTCTCTGATGCTGACAATTGTCCTTTTTTCCATTAGATGAACCTTGTTCTTTAGATAGCGAAACGGGTGCGACTTACTCGTATAAACTTCTGAAGGTGACCAATCTCACAATGCGACTCGCTCTTTATGAATACAAAGTGAGGAACGTGAACCAGCATCTCATTAAAAGACAGCACATTATGTACTATGACTGGTGAGTTTCGAACGCAACAAAAATTTTTAACTGGTGGTGGGCTCGAAATTAATAGAATAACAAGGCTGTCGTGACGATCACTAACAAGAGCGGCGCTTACCGATCACAGTCCCTTTCTGAGTATCCCTCCACATCACTGTCTTTAATACCACTATGGGCGACAGATCTGGGAGAAAACGTGTCACGCACTCGCACGGCTGTGCGACAGCACGATAGGAGTTGCCTCCAAGGACTGACATCAAGCTGAACTCTCTGGGTTAGTAGGAGGTGCTGCTAACAGGAGCATAAGCTGCCATTTGAATATGGATTTCGACAGCACACCGCTTCTTTCGGAGGTCGTACTGCTAGTAGCAGTAGCCGCTACCGATATCGACACTTTGAACATGATGTAGGCCCTGAAGTGCAACTTCTAGCAGTAGCATGTACTGCGAACAACAGGACTTCTGCTGACAGAGAAAGATTTGGGGAAATCGCGCGCTTCTGTGGGGTTAGGTATGATCGTTGTCACGACTCGCGGCTAGGAAGCCAACCTTGCTACGGTAAAGACTCACCCTTCGCGATGTTGTGTGGAGCAACCCTTTCAGCGCCCAAAGTTGATGTTCAGAAAGTGGTGAAGAAAATTAATTCAAGTGTTGGGATTGGCTACAAAGGTATCAGCAATACGCTAGACGGAAGAGCTTCTGTTTCGCAGCACAAGCTGCTGCATCGGCAGCTGCGATTCCACCACTCAAAAAAGATTACTTGCTCTTGGATCTATCTGAATTGCAAAGGGAGTGATTCCGCGAAGAAGCTTTCATAAATAGCAACAAGCGAGAACCATCGTGAGGGTTACTGCGATTGAAGATTAAATATGTATTAGTTGAAGCTCAGAGCAATTATGGCTAACCAGTATCAGCTAGCTACATTGAAGAGTTCCTCGTTGACTAAACTGATCTGCCTCAGTCAGCGGCGATTATCGCTTGTGTTGCTAGCTATAAATATCGCCTACTATACTAGTTTTACATGCGTCCCAATGTTTTAGAAAAACATTTTTCGGATGTTGTAGGTATAATCCTACATACAAACCATCTGTGTTCAAAACTTCCTTAATGCCTAGTGGTTCTGGAAAAGGGCCTTTTATAGCTTTGCGAAGGGAGGAATGGTACCCGAACACAATTTTTAGGGTGCTCAAAAATTGATTCGGATTTGGAGCATAACTTTTTAGGGTTTTTTTTAGGGGCGCTGCTTTCAAAGCTGAGGTCCGTTTGTCGATTTCTTGCAGAGGATCTGACTTGTTTTGTTCAAAGGTTCCAATAGAACAATTTCGCCAAACACAATCCTTGGCTAAGACGAAATTGTTTAAGAACTTCATCATAGGGGATTTCTGAACTGTTTCACAGGAGTCTGTAGTCCGCCTATCGACTTTCCTCAGACTCCGGAATGTTGCAGTAGGTATACTACAATTCAGGTAAACATTATTGTTGCCTTATTTCGAACGCCAAACGTGGATTTAAGGTTCATTTGTCGATTGTCGAAATACAAAAGTAAGCTACTTCAGTTGAAAGGCATTGTGCCAACCGTAACTCAACAATAAAAACGTCCTGCTCAGGATTCCCCGCGGGGATTCAGGCGATTCAAAGCACGGATTATTTATGCACTCTCACGAAATTGTAACCACAAAAAGATGCTTATCCGAATAGTCGGTGTGCGGGTAAAACAGACCTGAGTTAGAGAAAACCAATATCGCAGAAGCATAAGGATTCCGAAGAGATTGGTGTCCATCTGGAAAGCGTTTAAGCTCCATTTTCCTTTTTCGTTCTCCTTGTTCTCCATGCCATAGCCTGGTCTTCTCAGAATTCGACTTCATTTTACTTGCAATATATTTTCTTTCTGTGCAAATTTTGTGTCATCTCTGCGCGTATAAGGTCCCACTTTGCGATGAAGTTTATGTAGGTCCTGTTCAAAAATCCGGCGCGATTCGGAACCACAGGGACGTCCTCGTGCTCATAATGAACTGAACTCGTTTTCAAAAAATCAAATGTTCTCTATTTGAGCCCAACATCCTGCACTTCATTCCTGTACGCCTAATCTGCTTGCATAAAACCAAGACATTTTGCAGGCCAAATGAGAGACTGCCAATGGAGACCATAGAAATGTTGCGAATACTACAGCTCTGCAGCGGAAAGAAAATGGTGAAAGTCTTTACGCCTGAATTTCACTGCCATACTCGCAAGCTATTCAATGTAAAACGCCATGGTGTTCTTCTTTCATAGTGGAAAACGCATCATCGTCTTAACTCGCTTTAGCATCTTGGAGCCTCTGAGACATCGTCATAATAAAGTCTAAAAATGAATCTCCCAGTGAGCTCAACTCAAAAAACCTTGAAGAAATGCTTTCTCAGGCAACTCTAACTACTTTTTAGGGTAAAGTCTGTCTCGAGTCATGTCGAAATGTATGTAAACCTTTAAAGGCACAGTCCAAGCTCAGGGAAGAATTCTGAGATTCCCATATGATTGTGAAGTAGACCCACCCTATATAGCACCTGCCAAGTGCGAGCTCTCGATTCCTCCGAATAAGCGAGATATAGGAGGAAGCCACCCTGGGGTGCCTACACTAGGAAGCCACTTTGGCGCGCCCCATTTTACGATTTTAGAGCTCAGCAGTGGAGAGGTGAGCGCCTATTTTCGATCAATAGCCCCGTTCTTCCCTTCATTCTCATCCTCTCACTTCATCCAGGTCAGCTCGTAGCCATCGGTTGTAAATGACGGAAGTTACAAGCCTTGGACAACTCGTCCACCATGCTTCCAAAGCTCAATTTTTTAGGGGCCATAGCTTCGGTCCTAGGGGGTCTTGTTCGATTTCAGAGTCATCATTGGAATCAGCGTGGGAACGTTTACAAGATACGCAGGGAAACAGAGGAACGATTCTGATATTGGACTATGCCTTCAAAGGCAGTGTTTGCGATAAATTTCACTACCGATATTTCCACGGCATACGGAAGGCCTGGTGCCCTGTATGGCAAGGCATGCCTAAAAAGGACACGAAAGACACGTTCTTGAGCAAAAATAGGCCCTCTCTTGAAAACGTTGGTTTTTGAGCGTGGAGGAATTGACCGCTAGAAGGATGATACCTATATCTATCAGTGCAATGGAGCGATCAGCTGACTTATCAGCACTTCCTTGACTTGATCACTCCCCTGTAATCTGAGTCTTCATTTGTTCATTCCGAGGGGCGGATCTGAGGCACCAGGTGTGTCTTGGGCACCAATACGGTGTTCGCAGCCGTTATTTTGCCGCTCCTGGCTCGTTTTCTACCGTTCTTTCGACACTGGGAGACTAAGATCCTTATCGCCTATCACTTCATTGTGGAAAGTCAACAAGGATGATCATCGTGAACGCTGCCTTTAAAGGCAGTGTTCACGATAAATTTCACTACTAATATCACCACGGTTCACAGAAGGTCTGGTGCCCTATATAGCGAAAAGGAGGCGAAAGTCGCGTTTCTGAGCCAAGATAGGCCCTCCCTTGTTTACGTTGATTTTTAAGCGTGGAGGACTTGACCGCTATGAAGGGTGATAGCATTCAATGCAATCAAGCGATCGGCTCACTTATCAGCACTTCCTTGGCTTGATCATTCCTGTAATTGTAACCAGGATTTGGCTTTAATCTCTTCCTGCGCGCAAGCCCTACAATGATATCACCTATTCATACCGTCACTAGAGTTATGAGCTGTACACCATTCGATGCGCTGCAAGAATTTACATATGTGCGCAAATTTTCATCCCAACTGGTCCCCGGTTTCTAAAGTGAAAACCTCATAAAGTACGCAAAAACGTCCTCCACCACCGCCACCGCCACCGCCACCGCCACCGCCACCGCCACCGCCACCGCCACCGCCACCGCCACCGCCACCGCCACCGCCACCGCCACCGCCACCGCCGCCACCGCCACCGCCACCGCCACCGCCACCGCCACCGCCACCGCCACCGCCACCGCCACCGCCACCGCCACCGCCACCACCGCACCGCCACCGCCACCGCCACCGCCACGGCCACGGCCACCGCCACCGCCACCGCCACCGCCACCGCCACCGCCACCACCGCCACCGCCACCGCCACCGCCACCGCCACCGCCACCGCCACGGCCACCGCCACCGCCACCGCCACCGCCACCGCCACCGCCTCCGCCTCCGCTCTCCGCCTCCGCCTCCTCGCCTCCGCTCTCCGCCTCCGCTCTCCGCTCTCCGCCTCCGCCTCCGCCTCCGCCTCCGCCTCCGCCTCCATCTCCGCCTCCGCTCTCCACCACCGCCACCGCCACCGCCTCCGCCTCCGCCTCCACCTCCACTCTCCGCCTCCGCCTCCGCCTCCGCCTCCGCCTCCGCCTCCGCCTCCGCCTCCGCCTCCGCCTCCGCCTCCGCCTCCGCCTCCGCACTCCGCCTCCGCCTCCGCCTCCGCCTCCGCCTCCGCCTCCGCCTCCGCTTCCCGCCTCCGCCTCCGCCTCCGCCTCCGCCTCCGCCTCCGCCTCCCAACTCCGTCTCCGCCTCCGCCTCCGCCTCCAACTCCGTCTCCGTCTCCGTCTCCGCCTCCGCCTCCGCCTTCGCCTCCGCCTCCGCCTCCGCCTCCGCCTCCGCCTCCGCCTCCGCCTCCGCCTCCGCCTCCGCCTCCGCCTCCGCCTCCGCCTCCGCCTCCGCCTCCGCCTCCGCCTCCGCCTCCCGCCTCCGCCTCACTCCGCCTCCCGCCTCCGCCTCCGCCTCCGCCTCCGCCTCCGCCTCCGCCTCCGCCTCCGCCTCCGCCTCCGCCTCCGCCTCCGCCTCCGCCTCCGCCTCCGCCTCCGCCTCCCCCTCCGCCTCCGCCTCCGCCTTCGCCTCCGCCTCCGCCTCTAGCTCTGCCTCCGCCCCGGCCTCCGCCTCCAACTCCGTCCGTCGATTTCCATTTTTTTTAGAAGGCGTGGACCAAATCTCTTGAAAACTCGTGGCTGCAGGTAATCGGTCACGGGAATGCCGAAACTACTTGGCAGAACTCACCATAATGACTTCAGGGCCCCTAACTGGCGGTTCAAACTCAGAAACCGGCCTCTCAAAATTAGGTTATAAAAATGACGGGTTTTTCGTTATCAGTCATTTTTTCCTAGTGACTCCATATAAATACCTTGCTTTCTATGGTGGTGTACTCTAAACCTCTGGATCGGAAGAGAAATGATCGGACGGGACGTGTTCGTACCATGCGCACCATCGATAAGAAGGCGTCACAGGGTGTGCTGAAGCGTCAGTTATCTCAAACGCCGCGGTGAAATGAGAAGAGATCCAACAATATCACATCTGCAAAAGACGGTAGTTAATAAGGCTTGTCGCTCAGCTGTGAAGGAGTCCATGCGGCAACACCTTAAAAGTAAGCTGCTTTCGACCGCAGCTCAAGGAAGGAGTCTGAAACGTTGTAGGTACGATCTTGCGGACTACCATGCAGTAACGAATTGTTCGAAGGACACGCATGGAGGATCTAGACTGTAAGAGTGAATATGGAGCGCGTAGCTACGGACTTCTATACGGATCCTAATAGTTCAACAACTGTGATTGCACTATGTTATTCTCCCACGGTAGATCCAGTTGCTCCTACTCTTTGATCTGAAGTAATCTTTTGCGGTCGCTCAAAAAAGGAATAGCCTCTGGTCTTGACGGCATTTCTGAAGACCTGTTGAGAGCAGGATGTGAAGCCACGTGCAAATTACTTGCTGAACACTTCATCTATCTCGAAACTGGGTCCATATCAGATCAATGGAAATGCTCCAGAACAGTGTTGATTTTCAAGAAGGGAGGCAAGGAGGATATCGGAAACTATCGTCTCATCGCTCTACTGTCGATTTCATACTAGGTCTTAACCAAGGTTATACTCAATCGTTGGGGAGTCAACAAGGATGCATACCAACCAGTTGAACAAGCCGGTGTTATAAATGATTTCTTTTGTATGGATCACATCCACACCGTATCTCATTTGATCCAGCGATGTCAGGAATACAAAATGCCGTTGTGCCTCACCTTTGTCGATTGCAAGAAATCATCTAAATCGGCAAAAAAATGCAGTACTCAACGCTTTGTTACACGCCAGAGTATAGCCTTCCTATGTTAATATACTGGAGCAGTGTGACTCTCAGGAACATCCACAATTATTCAGTTGTTCAAACGCAAGCTTCCAATTCCAATTGAGAAGGGTGTCCTGCAAGGTGAAGCAATTTCACCGGAGCTCTTCACGTTTGCCCTACAATATGTAATGTGTCGACTCGACTGGAACTACAGAGACTTGAATCTTGATGTAAAGAAGCTCTCGAATTAGCGGTTTGCAGACAACATCGTGCTGATCGGCGACAACACGACGGAGATGACCGAGAGGCTGAATGAGCTAGGTGGCGTAGGCAAGACGATTGGTCTAGTGATGAACAGCGAGAAGAACACTTAGACGATGTCGAATCAGTGGTGCGATGATGAGTTAGTTTACATCGACGAAAACCTACTGGACAAAGTCGACAGCTCTGTGTACCTGGGTCGAAAAGTCAACATGACAAAGAACAAACGATTTGACGAACAAAATCGGTCGACGAAGAAGAGCAACCTGGGCAGCAATGGGCACAATTCGAGAGGTGACCAATGAGATTCAGAATGTCGAGCTGCGGGCTCACCTCTTTAACTCCAATAAGCTACCAGCTCTTTGCTCTGGTACCGAAACATGGGCCCACAATAAAGGTACCTCTGTCGCCATGAGGACCGCGCACAAGACATTGGAGAGATGTCTTCAGAATACAAATCGTCGGAGGCACTGGCAGCAAGAGCAAAGCAGTCGGGAGCTTTGGAAGGAGTCTGGCACTCGAAACGCGTTGTCTCATATCGAGTCCGCGAAACACAGATGGGCAGGACACGTTGTACGCCGAAACGACGGTAGATGGAGCACCAGGATAGCATACTGGTACCCACAAAGCGTCAAAAGAACTCTTAATCGCTCTGCAACGCGTTGGGCTGACACATTTAAAAAGTCATTCAAACGAAGAGGTCTACCACACTGAATGACTGTTGCTATTTAATGAAATTTTGGAGCCAATGTGGTCCACATCGGGATGACCACCAATAAAGTTGGATCATCTCAAGGTATCAAGGTAAAGTAAGGTATATGCTGCTTTGAGTGTCCAGCGCTCTTCACTCTATTCTTGAAAGACGAATATTTCCTTTTCATGGCATGGAGCGTCGTCGAATTTATCCGTAATCGACCTTTCTGCCATTAAGAGCGTTCACCACATATTGGGTGCGACACTCACCTACCAGGTTGTTCAATAAGTTTTGTCGTTCGATAAGAGAGGGCGTTACTACTAGACCATTTTTTGTTTTGTTGGGACACTCTTCATATGAACGTATGTGAAGTTTTATTTCAATCTGACAATTCATTCTTTGTTCACAAGCCATTTAGTGTCGCCGTGTCACAGCGATGGAAAAAAATTGAATATCGTGCAGTGATAAAATTCTTATTTTTGGAAGGTGTGGCATCAAAAGAAACTCACGAACGAATCTTAAAAGTGTATCATGATTGTTTAACCACAATTAGAACAGTAGAAAGATGGGTTGCTAAATTTAAACGTGGTCGTACAAGCCTTGAAGACGAACCACGTAAAGGACGTCTAAAAAGCGCATCAACACCAGAAATCATAGCCAAAATACAGGATATGGTTTTGGAGGATCGTCGATTGACTGAGAGATTCAGTAGGGGCTGTACACATCTCATTGGGCAGTGTGAGGAATATTTCAACAGAAATTCTGGGTTTTAAAAAGCTGTGTGCACAATGGGTGCCGAATTCGCTAACAATGTAACAAAGACAAATTTGAATGCGAATTTCTCAGCAACATTTAGAGCATTTCAAAAAGGATACAGTGGATTTTGGGCGTCGATTCATCACTACGGATAAGACTTGGGTCTATCACAATGATCCTGAATCACAGCAAGAGGCTAAAGAGTGGTGTGAACCTGGTTGTTCGGCTTCAAAACGAGTTCGTGTCCTGAAATCGGCAAAGAAGTTTATGGGACATCATTGGAATGCGAAAGGAGTTTTGTTTGTGCATTACTTACAAACTGGTAACACAATTAATTCTGAATATTATTGCAACCCTTTGGACCAGTTGAAGGTAAAAAATTCGTGGAAAAGACCCGGTTCGCAGAAGAAAAAATCCCTTTTCATCAGGACAATGCACTGTGTCACAAGAGCATTTTGACAATGGCTAAAATTCATGAATTAAAGTTCGAGTTGTTCGAGTTGTTGGAGCATCCACCTTATTCACCAGATTTGGCCCCGGCGACTTCCATTTGATTCCAGAGCTCGGAAAATTTATGCGTGGTTAGCTTTTTATATCAAATGAAGAGGTCATAACGGCTGTTGAAGCGTATTTGGCAGACTCTCCGAATTCTCACTTCAGATGGGATCCACAGATCAGAGGATCGTTGGAGCATGTGTATTCATGTTCAAGGATCTTATACTGAATAATAAAGTGTATCTTGAACCATAAGATTGTGTTCCATAAAATTGTGTTTTTCTTATCGAACGACAAAACTTATTGAACAACCCGGTACACACTCCCACTTCAGTACCTCTGCATACTTTTATCACTATTGAGAGGACAGTATAATACCAGGCCGTCCAATAATTCCTGTCCGAAAATTTTCAAAATTCTATAATTTTCCTGAGAAGTGTTATAATATCAGGCAAAAGTAAGAACCTTCTAGAAGGTTCTCCAAAATTCGACGCTAGGGATATATAAGGCGCAGTTGCCGCGTCTAGCTACCAGGACAAGTTAAAATGGACCAAGGTCGAATTCGTACGTTCGTGTACTACGAGTGTCTGCTGGGCAACGACACGGGCACCGGGGTCGCCAACATCTGCAGAGCGTGCAAGGAGGATGCAGTGTCCTAACGCACAGTCAGCCGCTGGTTCAATCGTTTCGAGAGCGGCGACACGAGCCTCGAGGACAGGGAGCACAGCGGGAGGCCTTCTACAGTGGATGATGACGAAGTCCGCCGCTGTATCAAGGAGAAGCCGGAAGCCACCACCCGTGAACTGGCGACGACGCTCGGCGGCAGCAAGTCCACCATTCACAATCGACTCAACTTACTCGGCTACCACTAAGTTCTGGCCCGTTTGATCCCCCACCGTCTGACGGACGCCAACAAGCAGAGTCGCGTGGCCGTCTGCCAGTCCCTCCCCCTTCGTCTGCATCGCAGAGAGTTTCTCGAGAACCTGGTCACTGGGGATGAGAGCTGGATCCTCTACGACAACGTCACCCGCCGTGCCGTCTGGATCGCGCGCGGAGAAGTGCCGACGACGACGCCGAAAACCGACCTGCACCCGCTGAAGATCATGCTCTGCTGCTGGTCGGACACCAAGGGCATGCTGTACTTCGAGCTGCTCCCGCAAGGCAGGACGGTCACCGCCTCCATCTACACCGATCAGCTCGAGAAACTAGCCGCCACCCGAGAAAAGCGTCCCCGACGGGCCTCGGTCCACCTGCTGCACGACAACGCGCGCCCCCACGTGGCGAAGGAGACCCAGCAGAAGTTGGCGACGCTCGGCTGGGAGACGGTTGCCCATCCGCCGTATTCCCCGGACCTCGCCCCTTCTGACTTCTACTTGTTCCGCCCGCTGAAGCACCATTTGGCCGGAAGAAAATTCACCAACTACGACAACCTCAAATCCGACATCGCGGACTTCTTCGAGTCGCAGCCCCCGGAGTTCTGGCCGAAGGGCATCGGCGACCTGCCCAATCGATGGGCCACTGTTGTGGATAACTGTGGTGATTACATTGTTGATTAGACTTGTTTTTCAATAAAGTTGAAAAAAATTAAAAACGGTGAAATTTTCGGACCAGAATTATTGGACAACCTGGTACCTTAGGAGAGATCGTCTAAAACCGTCACCGTATACACTGTATTCTAGACATGTTAAACCTGGCGCTTTCCAGTGGTGTATACAAGTCTGTTGATACCTTCTCGGGGTGTCTCGGTTACAACTGAACCTAGTAGACGTTTGAGTATACACAGACAACGCTCAAGCTATACAGCGTGTAGGTAGATATATGGCGAGAATATTCCGTACATCATATAAAGGTGTTGCCGCTTCGCTCACCTAAGCCTTCAGTCCGTAACAACTTAGGTCCTGTACCTAGGGCGTTCTTTGAGTCTCCGACCACAAGCCACACTCCATTTGTGAATAGCTCTGCATTTGTCAATGAAGAGCGGTTTTGCTGTATGTTTCAATCCGCTTCATTTAAGAGCCCTTAGTTTACTTGTACCGTAGTGAAAGGAATGCAGCACACTCGCCCGCAATTTTCCGAATTTTTACTGTTGGGTTATTTACGAAAGCTCGAACGTCTTTTCAAGTAGAGAAGCTATCAGTGGTTGCCAGCGCAGACTTGAAAACGTCAATGAAAGTACGCCAATCGGCATGAATTTTGTGAAAAACGGCTTTTTCGAGCGGTCGTGATCCCCTAGCAGGGCTGCCTGAGACTTTACTCAATCATTAAAGGCAGTGTTCACGATAATCTTCGATTTTGAGATTTACCGCTAAATCGATTTTTTGGCCTCCGGGTAGAACTGAAATGACGAAGAAATCAAGAAAAACGCCTAAGAAAGGCGGCAGATCCTTTACTCTTACCCCACCTTTTTACTCTCACTGGAACTGTTCGTTGTGACAATGAAATCTCTTGTGGACTCATTTTTGCAAATCTCTTCTATGTTGCTCCGTTCTTTGCTTCGGACCCTAACTAGTACTATTTTGCCTTCAATACTCTTTCATTTCCGAATAGAGCCATTTTTTACCGGTGACAACCATCGTGAACATGCTCATCCAGTCGGACAACTAGACCAGGCCAGAGAACTGTGTCACTGAAAGAAGCCGGTTCAGGGCGTTTGAAGTCGTTTCTTCGTAATTTTGGTAACACTTGGTGGCCAACGCATTGTTTTGAGTGGAAAACTCAGAGCCGTTATACATTGCTCCGACTTGGATATCCGCGGTCGACTATAGAACATATTCACTCGAGGCCGTACCGGGCAAGAGCTCTTGAATATAATAGGCTAGGGCGAACGCTGTGGCCAGTTTGCAAAGAGAGCGTACGCACAAAAAGCAATTCCTACTTCTTCATAGCTTTGATTAGATGTATCCCAATTACTTGACTTACTTGACTTAATCGGTTGGCTTTCGCCTGACGCGGTTATTCCGCATCTTCACCGAGGTGTGCCCTCCTAGTAGTCAGCCGTATCCATTTTTCACGGTCTTCAGCCACAATTTGAACACATTCCATCCAGCTGTCACTATTCCATTTCCTGCGAAACGAAACATCGCGCCTGAACTGTCTTTAGATGCCGAGTGACTTCAAATCCTCTTTAACCACATCCGTCCAGAACTTCCGCCTACGCCCAGGTGGCCGTTTCCAGACAGGATTTGGAAGCATTCTTAAAGCGTGTTGTACGAGACGATCCGGCGTTCTTCTTAGTATATGCCCGAGCAGTCGAAGTCGACTTTCCATTGCTGTTTGAGATGGCGTTAGGAGATGCTGGCACCTCCCTCGTGTCAAGCGTTGATGTACTGCGTCGATTTCCTTGTAAAGGTCTTCGTTATGGCATACACGAGGCCAGAAATATCCAAGCAAACGCCTAAAAAACTTCCTCTCCGTGCAACCCAACCTTTCCATCTGTGTCTTCGGTGCTGCCCACGTCTCCGATCCGTACATAATGATAGGGCGAATAACGGGTAGGTAGACGCGCAACTTGACTTCCTTCGCGATGGTGGTAGACCACAAACACTTGGTTAAAGAATTAAATGCAGACGTAGCTTTCGCACATCGTTGTCGAATATCCGCTGCATTACTACCATCGTTCATCAGCAAACAGTCCAAATAACAGAAATCGTCCACCAGTTCGATGCGTTGTCCGTCCACACAAACTCCCGTTGAAGGCCTCTGAAAGACCCACATCTGCTTGCATTTGTCGGGACGAAGACGAAGTCCATAGGCTGCGGCATACTTCAAAACGAAATTCACAATACTTTGCGGATTTGCGTTGTTTTCAGCGAATAACACGATGTCGTCGGCGTACTCCAGGTCGACAAGGGAGCGTCCTGATTGTGTTAGGATCACATCCGCAGGAAACTGTTTTGCAACTCTACGCATGATGTCATCAACAGCGAAGTTGAAAAGAAAAGGTCCTGCAACGGCTTCTTGCCTTACTCCTGTTTTCACCTCGAAAGCTGACGTAAATCCGACAGGTGTACGAACTGCTGCTGTTGTTCCTTTGTTCATGTCCTCGATTAACCGAACATACTTTTCCGGGACTCCATCTGCTCGCAAAGCATTGAGCAATCGATCACGATGAGGAGAGTCGAACGCGGCTTCAAAGTCCAAAAAAGCAAGCTGTAATGGCTTTGAATACCGCTGCCACGATTTAATTACTCTTCTCACGACGAACACTTGGTCGATGGTCGATCTTCCAGGTCGAAAACCGGCTTGCTCATCTCTGGTCGTTCTTTCACGATGTTTGATAAGTCGCTCGAGAATGATACGTTCTAAAACCTTGTATATGACACGAAGTAGAGAGATTTCTCTGTAGTTCTTAGGATCCGTGACGGATAGCTTCTTGTGAAGAGGTACGATGATCGCATGTCTCCACGAATCGGGTATCCTTTTGCTCATCCATATAGCACTGATGGTGTTGGTTATTTCACGAATCCCAGACGGAGGAAGAGCTTTCAGCATTTCAGCAGTGATGTTGTCATCTCCACCAGCCTTTCCATTCTTCATTTTCCGGACACAATCCAAAACTTCAGACTCAGTCGGCTTTTCCTCACTGACATCGTAATGTGCTCTCTGAACATGCGGGAGCTCAGGTACTGATGGCGCTGGACGGTTCAGTAGTAAACTGAAGTAATCCTTCCATATTGGCAGCGTCGCATCACCAACTGCAACTCCGTTGGTAGTGTTCAAGACAGGAGAACATCTCTTCATCTTCCCGCTATACTGTCGCAGCAGCTTGTAGGCTTTTCTCGAATTCTTCTCCTCCCAAGCCTTCTCGAACTCCTTAGCTCTACAAGTCCACTCTCGCTCGCTGTCATTTTGAAGCTGCCGACGCAACTTCCTCCTCAGACGCTTCTCCTCCACGAAGTTTCCTGCAGTTCGGAGAGCACATGCTCTGTTGAATGTAGATGTTGTTTCTTCCGAGACGTAGACGAACTTCTTCTCAGGCTGTACAACCGGGAGAGCCTCTTTCGAAGCTTCCTGGATGCACTTGACAAAAGAATCCGCGTCGCAAAGTTTCTTCTTAGTCCGTACTCCGATGTGAATAGCAACGCGTTGTCGAAAATTCCTCCTACACTCTTCATCTCTGAGACTTGTCATGTCAATCCTCTGGAGAGGCTGAGCCCCTCGCTTCCTCTTATGAATCCTCGCAGTGAAGTTCAACAGAACAGGACGGTGATCCGAATCGAATGCGACATCCCGCACAGCTCTAGATCTTTGAATGTCCGATACTGGAATATTCCTCGTCAGGACATAGTCAAGCTGTAGTTTCAAAGTTGTCATCTTCCGCTTCCGCTGCTCTTCTGGAGATAGCTGGGTTGGTCCCTGCCACGTAAGCTGATGGCGGCGATGATTCCTCTTGAATGTCGATGCAATAATCAGACCACTGCGTTCACAAAAGTCGACAAGGCGGTAGCCATTGTCCGATGGTTGCTCCACTGGGTAGAACCATTTACCGAGTACTTCGGATTCCTGATCAAGTCCCATCTTCGCATTTGCGTCGATCCCCACGACAACAGCATGTTGACAATGTATCCTGGCCAGCAACGTATTGAGTTCCTCATAAAACGCATCCTTCGAATTGTCTTCGGCGGTTTCAGTGGGCGCATGAGCACTAACTATCCACAGATTGAATCCTCTGTGATCCCGCAGTCGTACGAATGCATTCCGGCACGACGTTGAGCCGAACTCCTTGACCATACCATTGAAATCCTTCCTTACAGCTATTGCACAGCCTCCCACTCTCCTATCGTCAGCGTTACCGCAGTAGATGGTGTACTCTCCGACGCTGATGACGGGTCTATCCTTGAGGCGGGTTTCCTGCAAAGCAGCAAACGGTGCTTGGAAATAGCTCAGAAGTCTGGATAGCGCAGTTTTTTGGATATCACTCGACAGCGATCGACAGTTCAGGGTGGCGAAACTGTGGCTTGTGACCAAAGACTCCATGAACTCCCTAGGTACGGATCCTAAGGTGTTATGGACCAGAGGCCTTGGTGTGCCGGACGGCGACATCTTTATGCAATGTGCGGGATACTTTCGCGATATAGTTGTGCACGCTATATCGCTCGAACGTTCCCTGTGTACACTCAAACCTCTGCTGGGTTCGTCTGTATACCAATAATGAACGAATGCACCGAGAACAGCCTTTAAAAGGATAGGCTGAGAGGAAACTGTATGTTAAAGTTGTTCACAACGGCGTTTACGTTAACGCCGCAACCATTCCTCCTTAGTCTGCGCTGGATCGCAAACAATTTCTTCCGTAAAGCATTGTGGAGACAAGTTGTAACAAATGAACTGACTGATGACTGGCGAACAGGAACGAGTATTCAAATGGGATGCTTTATAACATTAGTCATTCCATATGGTCAGAATGTTGGATTTTCGACGCATCAACCTTTGTCAGGGTGTTTAGGTGGGACAAATTGACGAAATCAAGACAAAAGAATCTGATGGGATTCTCGGCGAACGGTGCTTATAAGCTGAAAACCGCGAAATTGCCATTGTTTCGAGTGGAAAACTTTGAGTGGAAAACACTGCCTTCAATTTTATTTCACACCTGACAACTGCCATGCTCAATCCCAACTTATTATGGCGATTTCGCGCTTTTCCTTGGCAATACACGACTTGCCGATTCATCATGTCTCATGTGTTGTGCTTTAAGTACCATGATTTATGCAGCCGCACAGAGCCATCCGCTGCTTTCACTCGCTAGTTCGAAGTGAGGTATAAAGCTGTGCATAAACACATTCTCCGCTATCTGTATTGTAATTTAAGATTTGTGTGAGTGATAGAAGAAAAGAAGTATTCTCGTTGCTGTGCCTATTGTTCAAAAATGTGAAGGCTGGGTCGCAGGTCAAGCTTGCCGACGTCTTACAGTGTCACAGAGGTGAGTGAGGAAACATGTAAGTCGGGAAAATAGCTCTCCGTCAGGAGCCGGGTTTGCAAAATAATCTTCGAGTATCTGGCCGGCGAATTCCTAGATTAAGTCCTCCTACATAAATATAACGAAGGAAAAGACTTCCTATGTCAGTGATGAATAGGAGGAAAAGCCACTGCTTTTTGATGTTTCAAAACGATCTGCGCGATTGTCTTCCTGTCGACGTGCTCAATTTTCTCTTCTCTAAGCAGCTTCAGTAATCGCTGTTTGAAACATATTTCATAACTTCTGGAAAACGTTTAGTATGTGGGTGAAGTCACGCCCCTGCGGACTTATTATACACTCGGTTCCATAAATATGCGAACATCCCCAAAATTGAGGTTTCTAAAAGTCGCAACAGTTTTAGAGGTACGAAAATGTCACCTCTGTTTTCTTCAACCCTAAAAACCTTAGCTTCGTTCATAGATAGCCTTTTTGACTATATTTCACACACCTAAGGAACCTGGAAATGATTTTCGACCGTTCCATAAATATACGAACACTTCCAGAATCGTACTTTTCCTTAGACGCAGTGGTCGCGATAAAATATGATTATCTTCTTTTCTGCTCTGAACCCTTGTCTGGATTCGGCATAGTATAACCTATAAGAAAAGTTTGTGAGAAAATCCTTGCTTTGGGCTTAATTTCAAGTCTGAACCTTGCTGTCTTTCGATGGTGGACGAGCCCACTCCACAACATCTGCATCGCTGATCTCTAATATCAAGTACATCACCTGTCTTGAAAGTGGTATTCAATCAATGAACACTAGCCTTCGGTAGGACCTGCTCAAATATTTCTGTCCTTGCCAAGTTGAACATTGAATGAAGGGCTTGTTTCCATTTTTCACCTGTTTTTGTTAGTTGAATTCGCATTCATTTCTGGCTGTGAACGTCAATAATTTTTGACTGCTCAGCATGAGAGTGCGATCTTTCTGGGCGGAGCTGAGCTCGTGAGCACGAATTGTAAAGTTGGAACTCTAATAACTCCATTTATAGCTCCCTTTATGCCGCCTAACGTTCGTGGTCTTTTAGCCGTTCGCGAATCAAACCGAATTCTTGGTCAAAATGAATTCTTAGTTATTGGGTTTGCTCCACAAAATTCGCTTCGCAACCACTGCCTTTAAGGATTTCTCAAAAATTTTTCTTTTTACGCTTGATATGGATGGACCGGCCGTAAATGGGCAACATACAATCATGCGATGCGGTCCAACCTTCCTTCGAGATTAACAGCCGTGAGCTAGGCTCGCTACATCGGCAGACAAGGTGTGCGCCGACTCGCAGGTTGGTTGGAGACTGCATCCTATCAATTCACAGATTTCACAAAGGCTTTCGATAGGGTGCCCCAAGATAAATTGTGGAAACGCTTCTAATTCAAGGGTATTCATCAACGAATTGTCTCATGAATTGGGTCTTTTTTGACTGATAGGACAATTTCTGTTCGCGTCAGCTCGTTCTTTTCGAGTCCGCGAGCCGATCACAGCGTACTCCTACAAGGAGAAGTGCTTTCTCCTATCCTTTTCAACATCTACACATATGAAATCGCGAATCAGTCACTTCGGCACTGGGTTCAGTGCTTTTGCTGAGGACATCAAGATTTATTAAGAGGTTACCTCCTCTGGCGGCTGTGAATCTTTACAGTAATCAGTTAATGCTATCAGCGTGTGGTCTCGTGATTAGGATCTGCCCCTGTCTAAGGAAAATACCGAAATTCTCCATCTTGGTGCGAATAACCATAACTTCAGCTATGAAGTTGAAAGGACTTCCATTGAGGCTACTGATCAGATAACTGATCTAGGGGTTGCCATCACCAGGAGTCTTAGTTTCGATGTGTATTGTAAGGCCACTTCGAAGAAAGCTACTGTTGCAGTGAACAAGATATTCAAAGCTTTGGTAACACGTAATCCATCTGTGCCTACAAAGGCCTACACAACCTATAGTCTACAGCAATGGAAGTACTACCTGCTGAGGTTGCAGACTCTTCCTAAAAAACTGTGGTCTGGTAGTTTTGTCACTTTTTTTTTCGAAATGACTAAGATTTTTCTATGAGTTTTGTTCCCACTCTCACATTTTCACCTATTTTATTGGTTCCACAGATGTAATCGTGTCGGTGAAAACGCAGACTAACCGATCTATCACAGCTGGTTCAGAAAAATGAGTGATACCACTAGCAAACCACCGTATGTCAGGACGAGTCCGTAACCTCACCAGGTCCTACTCCCATTGCTGCAGAATATACTGCAGACTATACGTGAAGCAAATTCTTGGGTATGGGACGCCGCTGTTTATCCCTACAAAGTGAAGGACATAAACTGTTCCGGGAAAGTCGAAAGCAGTTTCACAAGGAAACTGTTTATCAGGATGCATGGTTTTCTTTATGACCGTATATCTGATTCCGCGCGAAGGAAGGATTTATTTCATCTGAAACCGTTGTCCCTCAGAAGAGTAGAGGATGACCTACTTCTTTTCCACAAGATCCTGTTTGGCGTCAATTTCGGTCTTTAACCAGAGGACCTTGTACCTACGAAAGAGTTAACCACTAGGGGAGGCCCCATCAAGCTCTACCGTTACACATTAAATCTCAACTGCGGGCGTCATTTTTTGATCAAGAGAAATATACCAATCTTTGAAAACCTTGGCAGAAAAAAACTTCTCTCTTTCTCTTTGTCCTGTGGTCATTCTAATCTTGAACTTTATGAAAAACCTCAAGAGATACCGCAGCTGAACAAAAGCATGTGAATGAAGCGAAGTACAGCGACGTGAGTAAGTTCAAGCTCGTAATCTTCGAAACATGGAGCAGTCACTATCAAATCCTGCTTAAAAATTTTTTCCACTGCCTTATTAACGGAATATCCGATGTTCTTATTTTCAATGAAAGTGTTACCTCATACTGAAATGTTATTGAAGATAGTTTTCCAATATTACCCACTGAACTTGCAGTTTTTCGTAAGTGCTGGTATAATTATAGAACGGTCAAAATTATGGTACAAACTTTCTGGGTGAGTAAAGTATCACCAAAAAAATGTGACCCTAAACAAAATTACGGCCTTCGGGGTCGTAGAAAACAGTGATGAGACTACCGTAACTCACAAGTTACTGCAAGTTCCAGAAACTGCGATTTCGGGGGTGTTTGTACATTTACGGAACGGAGTGTATTATGAGAAAATGACCCCCACTGAATTTTTAGCTAGCACGTACATATATATTAGTACTAAGTATCCATTTTACTAAAATGGACTCTTTTCTTTTCTCGTTATATACTTTTTCCCCTTTTCAACTGTACCTTGAGACTCTTTAACGCGATCAAAAGACCTATAGTCAAAAAGACGCTGTGAACTGATTCTCACTCAGTTGTTTACTTACAGAGAACTGCAATGGTGCTCCATTAGACAGCGATGAATTGCTGTTCGCTCTTCGCTTGGTGATGGGCTGGGCCCAGAAAGCATCGTGTCATGCACGCAACGATAAGGTTTCTTTTCTGATTCGTTTTCGTACAAGTCAAGGTTGCGCAGTAAACTGGGCCGTTCCAGAAGCAACGGTTATTTGCAGGAATATCTTCAAGCGTAGGGTCCAAATAGAACCTCCATGACGTTCTATATCTACTCCGAACGACGGCATAATAGGCGTTCCCACTAAAAGAATTTTCGGTGGGCTGAACGCAACGTTTGTAAATTCTGAATAGATTGAGCTCAATAATCGAACACATTGGTTGTTTGACGTGCGGGAAACTTACACATTATAAATTAGTCTGTCGGTTCTTCAAGTGTTGGCGTAGGAGTCAACTAAAGTGTGTCCGAATGAGAATGGCGGCCCATACGGCCGGCGTGCTTGGCAGGCGACCTTCACGTTCACCGCTCTCGGACAAGCATGCGAAACGTCTCCAAAGCCATCGACTACGAACGGGGCCGACTCCGGATGGTAGCTAATACTGCGCCGATCAATCAGCTCTGCAGAAGGGGGGAGAGGGGAAGGCCGCCCTTGGAATCCAACACTCGTCTGAGAGCGGCACATGCGACGGCCGCCTGCAAAGCACGCCGGCCGCGTGGGCCGCCATTCTCATTCGGACACATTGTATCTGCATGCTCGTAGGGACTAGAAGACTATATTTGTTGATTGGGTGTCTATCCTGCAGCAGTCAGGCACCCCGAGAAAAGTTAAGAAAATGTGGATCGGATTTCACTCAAAACTTGCCCATGAGAGTTGTTTGCGTTTGGTGATCACAAATTTGAGAGTCCACTGGAAAGCTTTTCACCGAAGGGGTTTGTTAACAAACGCGTGACGATTTCCGTAAGTATGCCGAAGACTTGGCTCTGAAATTTCCTATTAAAATCTATAGAAGTTCTCATCACAAATGTTTGGTTCGTTTATTGATTTTAGATTATGGTAGATTATGGGGGGTATACGGTAGGTGCAACCTTGACAAACGAAAGCCAAATTTGTGTTTAGCAGCCTGAGTAGTCCACGGCAACGACACACTTTTGTTGGACTTCTTACAGTATATTAGTGGTACTGATACTTTTCCTTTTAGGCAATACAAAGCTGGTTTCGAACATATGCCGAAATGTCAAATTTAGTCAGGACCCACCGCAACATGTAATGTCTTGTATATTCCCTCGAAAAACTGCGTGTCGTCCGTGTCATTCCATGAGTAAGCCTCATTCAGCTGTTGCTTGCGAAACCAGCCGATCGATAGCCATAATCCCTTCGTTTGTCCGCGAGCCACTTGTCCCGCCAAGCAGCGTTGCGGTCTCTCAACTGAATTACACGGGCCATACCTTCCTTTCACGATTGTAAACATAAGGCTGTTGTAGCACATTTTTATGAATATGTATTTGTACTCTTTAGAAGAAATATACGCAAGGAGTATCTTTCTGGTACGAGTAGGGAATCTGTGGAGTCGGTGGAGTCAACGGAATGTCAGCGTAAGCCATATTCGGAAAGGCCTCGTACCAATATGTTATTAGAGAAGAAATTCAAGAAGAAAGAAGAAATATCGAAAGAAGATATTCCTCTGAAGGTTTTATCTGACTCAATTTTTTAGCTAGTTCGCCCTGAAACAACATTTGTTTTTTTCTACAGAGCACTGCCGATGGTTCCGAATGTGGAAGTCTCAAGTCAGTCAAAAAGAAGAGATCGTTCTTCAGTTTTTCACTTCGACCGCAGAAGTCTCATCGCCAAGCACGAGCGGTATGTCTTCCGATTTTACTCCTTGAGACGAGTGAGCGAGACACCACGTACACCAAATTAAGGAGGCACAAAGGCTTTCTGAAAAAGCTTTTTTATTATACTTGTTATCCGAAGTCCACATCTCGGATAACGAATCGATTCGGATAAAGCCTTTTCAAATTTCGCGAGTGATGATTGGTTTTCAAAAGTTGGTTCAAAAGTCAAAAGTTCAAAAGTTGGTTCAAAAGTAGAAAGTTGGTTTCAAAAGTTTAAAGGTTGGTTCGAAAGGTTTTGAAAGTAATGTGGTTTTCATGCCCGCAACGGCACCTATGTGCCCTCAGGGCACTAAAGAATGTTTAGCCATTGAACAAACATTTTGTACCATTGTCGCAGGAGAGTTGTTTTTGTCTGCTTTCGTGGAAAACATTTATTTATTGCATTCTTAGGATTGATTGATACAATCGATGCACCAATGTAGCCTTGATCTAAGGCCCCTGTCAGAGTTGGTGCTATTTGCATCTGTATCCCCCCCCCGCACCCCCCAACACCCACCCGGTCGATACGTATGTTTAAAATGATGGAGTGAGGTTGAGAAAATCACTCGATGTATCCAACTAGATATGACGATGATTACGTGGCCAACAGGATTGCACCTGTTCAGAGAAATAGTGAAGGAGAGTATGGTGAAGTAACGGAGGTAGCAGTAAGGTTAGCTTTCCATACGTTCCATATGCTTTCCATACGCAATGTTTTATCATCGACCCGCCCACCCGGTGATTTTCTCATCCACGTATTGCATGGATATCGACCGCGTCGGATACATCGAGTGATTTTCTCAACCTCACTCCATCATTTTAAACATACGTATCGACTGGGGGGGTGCTGGGGGTGGGGGGTGTTAAAGTGGGGGGATACACTGAGTGATTTTCTCAGCTTCACCTCACACCATGTTGTTCATACGTATCGACCGGGGGTGCGGGGGTGTTGGGAGGTGCGGGGGGTGCGGGGGTGTTGGGAGGTGCGGGGGGGTGCGGGGGGATACACCGAGTGATTTTTGCATCCCATTTCCAATGCATTCTGTGTGTATCGACCGGGCTGGAGGCGTCGGCTAATCCAACTATGACCGGGGCCTAAGAATTCGTTCACTATAAAAAATTACGAAGTGAGAACCTCCCCCCCCCCTGATCGTCGCCATCACTTTTTCCCA
The DNA here is from genome assembly GCA_029168955.1 of Aplectana chamaeleonis. Taxonomy (NCBI): domain Eukaryota; kingdom Metazoa; phylum Nematoda; class Chromadorea; order Rhabditida; family Cosmocercidae; genus Aplectana; species Aplectana chamaeleonis. Next base: position 68,725 of record JAPDOI010001160.1, on the reverse strand, counting down.
AAGAGAGGGGGGCTGAGCCAATCGCTTGGCTTGGTTGGGGGGTCGGACCAGTCGGACCAATGTTGCGTTGTATCACACCTCGCGCCGTAGCCTGGTTCTATAAGCACCGTGGAGTGCTTCCATTTACGCTGAAGAAAGCCGTCAGAGCTGCCGAATTCGATAGGACATTTGAATTCTATAAGGACTAGATAATATTGCTCGCATAATTTCTTCATGGGCGCGAATACTGAAATTCGGGGAATTTGGTGTCTTTACGATTTCCGTCCTTTCTGCCTTATGAGACAACTTTTGGCCGCTAAACTTCAACGTTAACGGCAGTGTTCGGTGGCTGAAAAGATTCAGTTTCCACTTGGAATGGTCAGTGGAAGGGCACACTGTAACGTTAACGTCAAAAAAAACGCATTAAAAAGAGCCAGGAAGAGCGTCAAACGAGCTCGAGGATGCAACTTTGAGCGCAAGTCAAACCCCAGAAGCGCAATGCCCGCCCTACAAAAGCACGCCCATGCCGATCATTTTTCCGCAAGGCTACCGTAACCATTCTTGAACAAAACATGAAAACGAATGTAAACACACGCTCATAACATGCGGGGTATAAAAGAGCGGAGGAGCGGTATGCATTCATTCACACACCGCTCTCCTCGAGAAGCCACTGGGGAGAGGTTAGGATGTGCTCATAACAAAGCTGACACTTGGGAAATTTTTGAAGGAGGGTTACGGTAGCCCTGCGGAAAAATGATCGGCATGAGCGTTCTTGTCCGCCTTACGACGCCAACAAATGAAAACTCAAGATTGCGATAAAAGCAGATAATCGTATCAAGGAAAAGGTGTTGAGTGAGCTTAAACACTTGGTTGCATTGCTTGGTATCATCATTCATAGCGGTGAATTTTTCCCTGCTCAAAATTCAACGTACACAAGAGGGCCTATTTTAGGCTAAAAATGCCGCTTTCGCGTTTACTTTAATCATGGCTTGCCAGATCTTTCGTGATCCGTGAAGATATCGGAAGTGAAAAATATCCTGAACACAGTTCTTAGGCATTGTGAGCGAATCTCTACCCAACAATATTTATTTTGACCATTATCGATCCTTTTGTCGAAGGTGCGAATTATATCATTTTTTCAATTCTTGGAAAAGTTATCGGTACTCAGATACTAGCGGCTTAGTAAGGCAGCACAAGGGGATTACTAAAACAGTTACTCGTCGAGGTGTGAACCCCTTTCATTCTCCCAACTGCTGCACAGGGCAGCACATTGTGTCTTCTTGCTCCGCTCACTGCCCCAACTGCCGCTCTGCATAGTGGTGTTACGTGCTGCTACAGTCGCCCCAACTGCTCCAGTCGTCTCCCCAACTGCTGCTTCTTATTGTGGCCCAACTGCTGCTCTTCTCTCCCCAGCTGCTGCTACTCATGGTGGCCCCAACTTCTGCTCTTTATTCTGTGAAGGTACGTTAATACTCGGAACCGCTCCAGGGAAGTCATCACAGCTGCCATCGGCATCCCAGACATGAACCTCCCCACGGTATCCGAGTGCGAGACCACCCTTCCCCCAGGGCCGTGGGACCCATCTTCTCGACTACCAAAATTTATCCTTCGGCTTCTGAGTGATCCTTCAGAAATGACTCAAAGTCACCATTCAGGACCGGCCTCGAAATGCCGAGTGAGCATTCGGTGAGATGGAGCGCCTTTCATACCTCTCGGGTTGTTTACTCTGAGCATACTGATACCAGAATAATCTCGAATCTAAACAAGTTCTCGTCATGTTCTCCTCAATTAGTTCTGCCTGAGCACGCATATATGGTGTAAAATGGAAACGTCCAAGTCTTGGTGATAAGTGGTAGATGCGCCGGGTACTAATCTCCATTGATCACGAGGGTACAGATTTCACCGCATACCAGGGAAGATCAGGATGCAATAGAATAATGGCTTCATAATTTGAACCAAGAACCACTACCGACGACATCTTCCACACTCCTAGTAGTATAGTCTTGCCCTCTCTGCACGGTGTCCTACAAAGCAGCAGTGTCAGAGCATTGCTTGCTCTGCAAGACAACCTGCTTAAGTCTTGCCCAACTTAGTACTAAAGTCCTGATCTCTCTATTTGACGCCCGTGCCCGATGTTCTGCGATGCGGGCCCGTGCCCGATGTCCTGCTCACAATGTGCAGAGACGTGCCCGCCCGGCACGTTGTCCTGCACGTTGAAAGCAACGTCTCATCCAGTTCTGATTCGATCATGCGCACTCCAGTTAGAGTCCTTTCCAGTACTCCCCAATTCCAGCTGAGCGCTCAACGTCTTGCACAGCCTTGTCTGAGTCCTGCACATATTTTACCTTTGGAGCGCAGGCTTGTTGACAACATGAAAAACTGGTCGAGATATTGTCCAGGATTAAAAACTTGACGAGAAATAGCCGATAATTCGGCTGAATACAAGCAGGTCTAAATTCTAGATTAGCCGTTCAGCGTTTTCCGGGAATCGTCGACAAAACTAGAATAAATCTCTAGCTGGTGAGAAAATGTCCCAAAAAAGCAGCTTTTCTGCAGTATCTCTCAACAAAAACACGAGTTTCCCAAACACTCGTCAACCTCTCCCTGAATTAAGAACAAGTTTTGGATTCTCGACCTATTCAGGACAAGTCTTCGACACATTCAGCACAACTGCTTTTACCTGAGTATGACATCTGCATATCTAAAATGATAGAACTCTCCATGCTCATTATGAATTTGATCGTAGTTACCCTAGGGACCACTTTGAGCAATATTACCACACTCTTCTGGCCACATCACAGAGCAGCAGCTGACGCGACAAATGGAGAAGGGCAGCACGTCCTCCTCGAGCAGAAGGTCGTCCTTTGTGCTAATCCCGCTATTCTCGTAGAAGCGAGAGCCAACTGTGCTCCTTTACAGCCACACAGTCGCCTGGATGAAGATTGAAGGATTGCTTTAATAACATACACCTTGCTTGGGGGAAAAGAGAAGTGGTGAATTGACATAAAGCTGATCAGATGTCTATATGTGCATGCTCAGAACAAAGAAATCCCCACGCTGATTGTGAATATGATGGTAGCTGTCCAAATGGACCACTTTGAGCAATGCTACCAAACCACAATGGCCACAAAAAAAGAGCAGCAGCACAGGCGAAAATGGAGGATGAGGGAAGTACCTGCTGCCCAGGGTAGCCCAAGGGCAGCACGTGCTGCCCTCGCTATCCTCGTCGAGGTGATTACAGATGGACCGAATTTCGTATATTCGGTCGGATATCCGAAAATGATTCACTCGGATTTCAAGTATAGTATATATGTGTACCTGCAGAGCCTTTTAAACACGAGCTTCCCGACCAGGAGCTGTAAACTCTTCACTCCCTGCGCGTCCCCGTCCCCGAGATTGCCCTATGCTTTTGGTCGTCAGCGGAATTGGAACTATGACCGATGGGTTTTTTGGTGACAGAGACGCCCAGGGAGAAATGAGCATATGGTCTCAGAGCTTACTACGATAGTCCTGGTGCTACGAGTGCAGCAGCGATCATCTTAAAGGGTACATGGTGAGCCCGCTCTTACATGTAATGAACTTCTAGTATTATGCAGTTTTCAATAAAGTTATTCTTTGGCTTTTGAAAATCTTTCAAACACATACTACATATCGTGTCTTTCGAGAAGGAAGCCGCACTCAGCAATAGGGCGCAAAATCTAATTCGATCAATAGCTATCCTCCCTCCGTTTTCTAACGTGCAATTTTTTCCCGCCAAGCAGAGGCGCAGCTATCCCCCATCCAGAAATTGACGATACCTTTTCAAATACATACCACTAATAGCAAGCACGTCCTCACAAGTTCTCGGCAATCACTTGATGGTGGGAAGCCGGGAGCAGGAAAAATGAAGACAGGTTGGCTATTGATCGAACGATTGCTGAGCGCGCCTTCCTGCTTGATAGACACTGACGATATGGTGGGTGTGACCTGCGAACAGATAGCTGCGAACCACCCAGCAACGCTCTCGTCTGTCGCGTGCGCCGATCGATCACCACATTTCTCGTGGGCGCTCATGACGCAGCGCAAGCGGGAAAGGGTCTCTCTACACACGGAGGGAGGAGCACGAACGAGATTTCATGCTGATGCCACGCGCGCGGCGGAACTTTTTTATCTGATTACCCCATCACGGCGGCGCGCTTGCCACAATCTCGCAAGATTTCATGGCATTTCATGTGTTTATTGATTCTCATATGACTATTTCTTTATGTTTCATAATCCAGAACCAAACTGGTTTACGGCGGCAACGATCCCATCACCACATCTAAAATGATGCTCGATCTTTAATACCATATTACATTTTCTATAAATATCAAGCGGTACAATGGCACGAGAACATACAAGAGTTATTGAAATGAGTGTCCAGGATAAGGTGAAGAGAGGAACAACTCAGGAACATAGAGAAAAGTCATGTGAGAATGAATAAAAACATGAAAAACCCCGGGAGATCTCGTGAGCTTGTGGCAAGCGCGCTCCAGTGATGGGGTAATAGGATAAAAAGTTCCGCCTCGCGCGTCGCGTCAGCAATGAATCTCGTCCGTGCTCCTCCCTCCGTGTGTAGAGAGACCCTCTCCCAGCGCAGGCTGCTAAGGTGTCCGCAGCCATCTGTTCCGTGGTCACCCCAACTATACTCCATTCTGCTCCCTCCGGACCTCGCAAGAATAGTTTTCTTTGTTGTAGCGTCGACCGCAACAGCACCGCCGCCTTTTTCCTTTGCGGTGAACTATACTTAGAAGGGGAGTGTTTAGAGTGGTTAACGTATCTGCGAAAACGGCCAGTGTCATAGTATCTCTTGTGGCTCAATAGCAAAACTGCGCAGTATCCCGCCCCCAGCTGCAGGTTTCAAGACATTACAAGCTTAAAAAGGTCGTTTTTGCGCTTTTTGTACCTTCCAGAAAAGGCATTAGTTTTTTGAACATCCGTAAGCGGACCTTATGAATGTGTTCGTCGCCCTAGAACCCCCTTGGGCAAATTTCGGGTGATACTTTGTCAAGACTGACAGCGTTTTGGACGGATTTTCGGTTGGGCGTTTATTTATACCAATCACAGGGCTCTGAAAGCATTTCAGAAAAATGCTCCAGACTTGACTTAAAATTGTTCCAGAAGGTTTTTTTTGGGCGCTGATCACGAATTTGTGGGTAATTAGTTGATTTTCCAAAGTTTTCGGCTTATTTCGTTCGAAGCTTCTCAACCGGGGAAAATTTAGAAAGAAAAACTTTGGAGATTAGGTAGATTACGGTGGGTATACGGTAGTTTAGTTAAAATTTCAGATTTTACTCAAAATTTGTATACGGGGGTTAGTCGGGGTGAAGAACACGAATTTAACGTCCGTTTGTCAATTTTCAGAATACTAAGGTGGGTTTTGACCCCTAAATGACATGTTACCCACCGTAACCTACAGTAAACCTTGAAATTTCGACGAATGGACTCCAGATTCGTGTTCACCACCATAGATTACCCCTACATACAAATTTTGATCTGAATCCGAGAACATTTTTTGAAACTCCAAAAAATGCCTGTTGGGTACCCTTGCCTTTTCGATAGGCTTAAAAAATGCTCATAACTTCTTTAAACCTGCAGCTCGGGGCGGGATACTGCGCATTTTACTATTGAGTCAGAAGAGATACTAACGATACTAGTCGTTTTCGTAGATGCGTTTACTACTCTGAATCCCTTGTTAGAGTAACGAATACTTGGAGCAGGACGCATCAGATAGAAATTGTTCTCGAAATTCTGTGCAAAAACAAACTCAAAACCCAAGATTTTTCAGGATATGAAGAAAACGAGCGATGAAAGTATGAAAGAAGGTGAAGAAAATGATTTTCGTGGCCACTATGACAAAGAAGATATGGAAAATCATAGCCCGATGGTTAAGACGAAAGCTGAGAATGAGGGCAAGGGAAAAGTCGAATGGAAAGACACAGTTGATATGGACCAGGGAACTTCAGATACTGAAGTTTAGGTCATAGAAAACTTATCACTTAACACACATATATTATTCAGCAATTCTATCAATTAACCAAAAGAATAACCTATGCTTATCATGCCTTTTTACAATGACTGGAGCGGTTCTCGTTGACAGGTCATAAATGTAGTGCATGTTAATCTCAGCTTTAGAGTTAAGAATAAAGTATTTTTCTGATCTTTTTACCGGGGTTGCCCACTTTTTCACATATATACATAATCGATCTGTTTAAGAGGCAGCTAGAGTGGTCTAGTTTCACTATGCTTTTGTGATCAATAAGGTATTTGTCGTTTATAGGTAAAACTTGTCAGAAAAAGAATCTTCAATTGTATTCTTAACAAATGTGTGGATCAACGGGGTTACCCGTGACAAACGGAATTTCGGTCGGGTGTTTTTAGCCATGACGTTAATTTTTTTCATTGTTATTACTACTCAGGTAAAACTAGTTGTCGACAATCGGACGAAAAGTTGTCGGGAATCGATCGAGAATGGAGCAGTTGATCGAAGGATGGATGGAAGTTGTCATTATTGAAAAATTTGCAGAATTTCTCGAGAATCCCTGCCGCTTTGTCCAGAATCTGGAATGAAGTTGCCGAGAGTTCGGGGAAACGAGTGTTTGACGAAAATTGAGACAGATTCTTGTACAACTCCACCCGAAATTGAGAATATGTCTTAAATATATAGAGTTTTTCCCAAGAATTCAGGCCGATAGCTCAGAACCTTCTTAACATTACATTCTTCGAACATCGCGACTGCTCTTTCGTTCTTTTTTTCGTCTGGGTCCTTTGTATTTTTTCTTTTTTATTCCATTCCGATAGTTTTCGAGCCCGCAAGTACTGATCTTTTTTCCGATGATCCGTAGTAAGAGCAATCGGCTTTGAATTATTATTCAAGAAGTTACCCAAGAATTATCAATCACCGATTTCAACACCATTTCAATGAAAAAACTTCTTTCTATCGCGACAAAATGTTGCTGCTCAAAGGCGGTGGTTGCGAGAAAATTTGCTAGTCTACTTTTCCTCTCTAAACCATTTTCTGGGTTTAGAGTAGTAGGACCAATGAGAAAAAAAATTGCTAAAAAACCGCTGTTTCGAGCCAAATTTGAAGCCTGAACTTTGAGCTGATTTTTATAGTTTTTAGATAACGTTTTCCATCGCGACCATTGCCTTTAAGAATTATGTCATTCACTTCTTAAAACGTCGATCACAAATGTCCTGCATCTGCTGAGGCATAGTGATCACTATAGAAAGATATTAAAATTTTTATGTTTTCTAATTTCTCAATATCAGTTATACCAGGAAATGGGATTTTCAAGTCGCCCCTGCCAGACGTCGATGAAACATATCAAGTTGGAAATTCGTCCAACAAAAAAGTTTTTAACTTTTTTCGTGGGCTTCACCAATCGTTGTGCTCAACGGTTGCGTTGGAGGTCAAATTTTTCGTAACTACACGCAGTTGTACATGGGTAAACTGTATGCTAACTGTTGAGGGTGTCGAGAAGCGGGCCAAAAGTTGTTGAGACCTCTCTAGGGTCGGCGAAAATTGTCCTGCATTCGTACGCGTGCAGGACAATTTTTCGCGCAATTCTCGACGGCTAGTTTTATCTGAGTAGTGAAGGACTTTCAGACACCGCGACATTTCGTAAAACTTCCAAGTGTAAGTTGCGAAAGATGGATAAGGTGCCAGAAAAGTATGCAGGGCTTTCTCAGCGGACTATTTGGTAGATAAAAAAGTGACAAGAACTTAAGAAAACTTAGTCAAATGCCTCAATCAAAGCAAATGGACTGAGAGCAACTGCTGAGTACGCTTCAGGTTTCGACGAAATTAACATACAAAAAGTTTGGCGCCGTGATTTCGGCTCAATCTTAAGAGTTTTCGAGACCATTGCGTAATTTGCACTCTTATTTTCAAAAAGGTAGTCTCCATTGGTAAAAGTTCAGTACCGTCGCATCGAAGCTCGAGATGGTCCTACTACAGCGCCGATCGAGAATCAAACCGAAATTCGAAGGTATCTTAGCTCAAAAACTCAAACCCCATACGGCCCCTGGAGACCGTGATCTCAACGTCTTCATGTTAGGGAGGCACATATTCATGCCACCCACTGCATCACTAACTAGAAGCTGCCCCCTTCTGCACTTTTCTTGGTACCTAAGGTGAGTAATGTATATTTTGACTATGTTTGACATTTCAAGAGTGTTCATAGTCTTGGCTGCTTTTCTGCTAGTTTATCGTGTGTTTGAGGAATAGTCGCATTTGTTTATTGACTTTCCAGGCTCTGATGAAGGCGACGAAGCCGAAACGTTAGCCGGATAAAGCATCACTATTTTGGACACGGCTTCATCAACACTCTACCACTGGTCATAGTTCAGTAGAATTTTTTCGTTTCTCTGGGAATATTTTATAAAGCCGTTCAGTCCGCAAAGTGCACACTTATTGCGAAAGCGTGCTGCGGCGCGGTTGCGAGGGTCCTTAGACAGGGATGTAGGATCACCCGGGCGGTTTTTGCCTTTGGTGTTCGGTATAGTTGGCCCTTGACGAAAAGATCGAATATCAAATAGATTCGAATGACCCCCTTTTTACGTCGAATTTTTGAGTAGATTCGAATACACTCTTTTTTGACGTCCGATTTTTGAAGATATTCGAATGGCCTATTTTTTGATGTCCGATTTTTGGATATATCCAAATGACCTTTTCTGCCAAGGTCCGGTTTCGAATAGATTCGAATAAATCCGAATAATTTTTCGAATACCAGGTTGTTCAATAAGTTCTGTCGTTCGATAAGATAGGGCGTTGCCACTAGCCCTAATTTTTTTTGTTTTGTTAGTACATTCTTCATATGAATGCTAATATGTAAAGCTTCATTCCGATCTGTCAAATTAACAGGGAGATCAATAAATGATGAATACTCTGCTATTTGAATTCCGTTAATCCCTGGACATTCCTCTAAACAGCGTGAATTTCAGCGACACAAGTAACGAGAGAAACAGATTATCACGCCTGATTCACGTCTCTACAGTAACGAAACCGAGTGAAAATCAATTCTTGTTCAAGGTGTAGAGAAATTCTGTTTCAAGAAATGTTTTTGGAGACTCACAATCCCTACTGACCGAGGCCTGTGTTAAACGGCCCTCGCAAATTCGTGCCAGATACGAGGCCGCCTAGGGTGGGCATGAGACAGCCCGTAGTGCCGGCATCATTTCCTTCAACTGTGGCGAAGATCAATGGATATAATCCAGAATGAATCAGCCAGCCGTTGTAGATATTAATGAGCCCCCATGAGAGCTCTACTTTTGATAGGTCGACCCAGCGCTGCTGCTGAGCTCGACATAACCAGTGGGGGAGGAGGGTTACGAGAAAGAAAGGAAAGATCATAAATGAAAAGCAGCAATTGGGTCATGATGAGCAGCAATTGGGGAAAGAACAGCGGCAGTTGGGGCCACAATGAGGAGCAGTAGTTGGGGCCACATTGAGGAGCAGCAGTTGGGGCGACTGTAGCAGCACGAGGGGCCACTATACGAGCAGCAGTTGGGGCAGTGAGCGGAGCAAGAGGACACAACGTGCTGCCTTGGGCAGCAGTTGGGGGAACGAAAGGAGCTTACACCTCGACGAGTAACTGCGTTAGTAATCCCCTCGTGCTGCCTTACTAAGTCGCGAGTGCCTGAGTAGCATCGCATGTTAACGCGTATTACGAAACCGTTATGTACGATGCGGCCTGTAAGGGCCTCCGAATGTCTTTGATGTGTGCGATTCTTCGGTAGCTAATAAAGGTCATTCATCACTCGTCTTCAAGCAGCAGCTTTACAACAACTGGCGATCAGGACTACGGACGTGGACGCGGCTGCCCCGACAACTTCGACTCAGCCCCGGCTCTCTGCCTAGAGCCCGGTCAATTGGCTGATCAATTGGAGGATTCAGCCGTGGCTCTCTGCCCTGAACCCGGTCGATCGGCTGATCAATTGGAGGATTCAGCCCCGGCTCTCTGCCCTGAGCCCGGTCGATCGGCTGATCAATTCGTGGATTCAGCCCCGGCTCTGCCTCGAGCCCGGTCGAACGGCTGATCGATCCACCAAAGATCGTCCCCGGCTTTTCCTCGGGCCCGGTCGAATACTGCCGACGATCCATTGATTCCCGGCTCTTTTTCGAGTCCGGTTGAGATTGTTTAAAGTCCGATTGTACAAGGATCGAACGTTTGATTAGTCCCGGCTTTGTCTTGTGCCCGGTCAAACTGCTGATCGAGTACAGCTCACGCAGCCCCGGCACACAAATTTCGAGCCCGGTGAGACAAACTCTTGCTGCAGATCCACGGATAGGATTCGATTGATCCACGGATAGGATTCGATTGACCAACCCCCTCTATTGTTTTTTTGCGAGCAACACATATTGGTACAGTCGACCTGATAACAACACTGTCGAAAAAGAGTACAGCGGAGAAGGTGTGGAGAAACATTCAGATGCACTCACTGATCCGGAAATTTGAAGACACGCAATGTGAAAAAAACGGCTACGAACGATCACAAAAAGACCTGTGCGACTCTAAACCTGAGTGTTCCTCTCACGCCACGCTCACTCCTTTCAACCGGTACCTATCCGTAAATAACTGAAAACCCGGACTAAGGGGTAACAACATACATGCCAGAGGCTTCACTCCGCTCAACAAAACTTACCCCATTTGATAATCGGTTGCCTTCTTATAGTCGGGTTTTCAGTTAGACATTTTCATCGGAAGCCGCTGAGGAAGTGGGCGTGGCGTGAGCGGATCTTAAAGTTCAGGGCCGTACAGGGCTATTTTGCGCTCGTTCTTACCCGTTTTTTCAGCATTATTGATGCAGTGAGCACCCAGTCTTTCGATTTACGCTGAGAATCCGGACTGTTTTGATCGCGGACACTGCCTTCAAGGTATTTCGTGTGATATGGCTGACGATCGATTGGTTGTGTTAACTCTAAACAAATTCTTAAGGAGTGGGCATGTTCACGTTCTTAAAAGCAAAGAACTCTGCATGTTGAGTATGAGTATGGTCGTAGTTACCTAAGGGACCACTTTAAGCAGTGTGTCCACACTGTGCTAGCCACAACACAGAGCAGCAGCTGAGGCGATGAATGGAGGACGAGGGCAGCATGTGATCCTCGATCAGCAGCTCGTCCCCTTGTGCTGATCTCGCTGTTTGAGTAGAAGTGAGGGTTAGTTGTGCTCCATGACAGCCCACGATCGTCTGAGATGAAGACCGTTTGATTGCTTCAATCATATACACCTTGTTTGAGGAAAAAAGAAAAGGTGCATTGACATGCAGCTATCCAGATGCATGTATGTGCAAGTTTGTAAAAAACAGCTCTCCATGCTGATTGTAAATATGCTCGTAGCTGTCCAAATGGACCACTTCGAGCAATGTTCCACACTAAAAGAGAGCAGCAGCAGAGGCGACGAATGGAGGACGAGGGCAGCACGTGCTGCTAAGAGCGGCACAAAGGCAGCACGTGCTGCTCGAGCAGCAACTCTTCCCCTCGTGCTGCCCTAGTTATCCTCGTCAAGGTGAAAGGCTATTGTGCTCCATTACGACCCCGCGATCCTCTGAGTACGTCACAGCAATACACACAGCCGCCGCAGCCAAAGTGCAACGGCGATGATTCATAGGACAACACGTGCAATGGCAACGTAATTCAGCCATACAAAAGACAATACAACAAAGGCAAATACTTCACAATAACTATACCTAAATATACATTATTGTTTTTACAACAGAGCCAATAGAAATGAATAGTTTTTTGCTGCACCACTTCAAGTGATACTTAAAGGCACAGTCCAACCTCAGAATCGTTTTTCTACTTCTGTGCCTATCTTGGAAGCAGTCTCACACTGATTTCAATGTCCGCAGGAATTGAGAACCAGCATTTGGCAGATGTTATATTGGATGGATCTTTTTCACGATTATGTGGAAATCTCTGATTTCGTCCCTGAGCTTGGACTGTGCCTTTGAGTCTTCTTTCCAAAATGATTTTTTGGTTTCTCATGTTTCCGTTCTGTAACTGCCAAGTATACCGCTACGGATCAACCCTGTTCATGAAAAAAACCGAATTCAATGGAGATAAAAACAAGACTGGAGCTAATTGAGATAACCTAGCGAGGTGGGTTCGAATAGGATGCAAGTAGCTGGAAGATACAGGTGAAATCTTCTTTAAAGCGTAACGTAAAATTATGAACACGCTAACCGTCGTTTCGCAACCACGCTATGCTGGCGCGCTCTTATGGTAACACGCGCCGCAGCCGCCTGAACAAGTTTTGTAATTGACTACGTTCCAGTGACTTCTGGGGTGGTGGTCGTAATATATTTCAAACGCGAGAGAAGCGGGGAGACGAGGAATGAGCGGCTCGCGTGATTTACGAGCGGGGAGGAGCCCAGCGCGTGGTAGGAAGGAACACGGATTCTCCCCCTTCTCTCTTGCTGTTGAAATACATTACGCGGTATGGTTTACATTTGTAACACACGGTCGCGTCGCGTTGCACCACGACAACGGCAGACTGTCGCGGAGCTCTCGCAGCGCGCTGTACAGCGACAGTGGCAGCGACAGACCTCGGCACATTTGCAGTATGCCATCCCTCCGCGACACTTCGCAGCGACAGACACGCGACAGCTGTTCCCACGACGGCCGATGCTGTTGCTCGGATGCGGGCTCCGCCGCGATTTGTGCTAGATTACATGCCTGAACCATCGTCCTGACTTTTGCGCTAGAATCTCATCCGACTTGAGACGCTTGCGACCGCAAAGCGTCGCGTACGCGAATTTCGAGCGGAGATCGGTCCGGAGAGCGACAGTAACTCAACTGTGTTCATCTGTGAAGTATTACATTCGAACACCAACAGTGAGCTGGAACAAAGGTGATGCCCACTTTGTAAGTTTCTTCTCAAGACTGTGTCTGATGCCGCGCCTGACGTGATTTGTGTCGGCGATTGGGTTCAATCAAGGCTCAGTCTAGCCAGTTTGAAATCCTTCTAGTTTTTCTGTTGTTAACATGTTCGCCTCTCTAATACGTAATATCTGTTTTGCATGCCAACCATGTGATTCTCATGGAATATACTAGTTCATCCTTTTGATGAGGAACCCTCATAAAAAGAAAAAGATTAATAATTGTCGACAAATTTCGATGACTATCAGAAACCTCAGCTTGGACTGTGCTAGCAGCCATTCTGAACGGATTCGAATTCAGGGCCGTGCTCAAGATGATGGTCGCTTCCAAGTCTTCTATGTAAAAGAATGACCAAGGCACTATGTGCTGTAAAGATCATTGAATAAAAGGAAAAAAAACACTCCTTCAACGTTAACTTTGGCTTATAAATTATTCATTCACATGGATTAATTGTCCGCGAGGATGAATGGATTGGGTATTGCGAGTACATACTATAGTGTTGGAACGAATATTTTTTTTTGAATATTCGAATAAACGAATAATTCGAATAATCCACTTCTTCGAATATTCGATTATTCGAATAAACGAATATTTCACTTCTTTGAATATTCGATTATTCGAATAACCCGAATAATCCACTTCTTTGAATATTCGAATATTCGAATTATTCGAATATTCGAATATTATTCGAATAAACGAACATTTGGGCAACACTATCGCGTACTATCCCATCCAATCCACTCGGGCAAACTGGGGCATTGATAACAGGTTGAGAAGTTGTCATCTCATAAACTGCACCCTCTTGACAACTCAAATCGCTCGCATTGTAAGCCTGACAACTGCCCGTTGCCCAGCGACGTCCGCCTGTTGTCGGGCTGTTGAAATTTTGACCTGTCGCGTTTAGCGGCCTATTTAGCAGCGGTTCACATCCTGCAAGACTTTTATGTGGCTTAGGAACTACTTTGCACCGACCCGCGTCGCGGTCAGCACACCTACACGCATCGCGGTCAGCACACCTACACGCGTCGCAGTCAGCACACCTACACGCATCGCGGTCGGCACACCGACACGCGTCGCGGTCGACACACCGACACGCAGCGTGGTCGCTACACCCACGCGTCGCGGCTGGGTCGCTTAACCTCCACTGAGGCCGCCACCGGATGGGCAGGGCTTCCAGATGCTGGGCGGGGCCAATATACCGCATACTTGGGTAATTGAACCGGCTGCACTCTTGTCACTTAAATTTAGCATACACGCTCGTAAACGTGGTTGAGATACTAACTATGGAAGTTGAGTGGCATGGCTCAGAACACAACGCCTACGCATTCTGAAGCGTCAAAAACGACCAAAAGTGACGCTACACGACTGAGGAGTCGGCCCCGCACGTGTATCAGCCCGCCCCCGTATTTGCGTCCTCCCCCAAACTGGAGTGCTGGGCCATCCCCACCATCGTCGATGTGTATGGCTCACTTATTGTACTCATTGTACCACCCGCAAGCGTCGCCGATGGTGGGAATGTCCCAAAACCCCTTTTTTGGAGGAGGACGCAAATACAAGGGCGGGCAGATACGGGGGCGGGGCCAACTTCTCACTCGTGTAGCGTCATTGTGGATCGTTTGTGACGCTTCAAAATGCGTAGGCGTTGTGTTCTGAGCCATACTTTATATTTCCGTAGTTATCTCAACAACGTTTACGAGCGTGTACTCCGAGTTTCAGCCGAGAAATAGCCGCGAAACAGACACAAAATGCCTTTTTCCCGAGTAATAGTCGCGAAATAGCCGCTAAATATAGCTGGCTGCGAAATAGTCGCCAAATAATGCTCGCCGTGAAATAGCCGCAAAATAACCGCTAAATTGCCGCAGAATTTGTGGTCTGCTTCGGTCTAGTTTGGTTTAGCTTAGTCGAGTTCAGTTGAGTTATGCGCGGTTTATGCGATGGCGAACTTCCTAGTGCTGCTTAGCCGTGCCCTACTCCGGAATCTCAGCGACAATTCAAAAAAACTCAGCGACAATTCGTAGTTAGTCGTTGAGACCGACACCATGTCACTGGAAACTCGCCGTGTAATATTTTGCTCCCCAGCTCCATGAGACGTCTGGGCGACAACAGACGTTGAGTGGCTCAGGATCTGGCACGAACTTGAGACTACATCCGCTGGTCGTCCTAGGTGGCTGGAAACCATCGAATTCCACGTGCAGCATTATGGAAGGAGAGAACTTGGGATTTTGCGTCAGAATTCAGGTGAAGTTCACCGGGAAAGTAGACAAATAGCAACACCTCGAACCAGTTCCATGAAAATACACATGAAAATGGCTCATTCTGGCCATTATCGTGAAAAATTTCCATGTTGTTCAAGTGTTGCTATACTTTTGAGCCGCTCGAGATTTAAACTTTTCTCTATAACTAAAGGTGAAATGGGCATTTCTAGCATTTTGACAAAATCCTACGGGCGATTCAATATATTGTAAATACTTGCTATACTACAATACCGCCCGCGACTTTGGGAAAAACGGCGTTTTCGGCGCTTTTTTCCGCCGGAAAGCGCCGCTTTCTCATAACTTCGTTTAAAATGGCCCGTTC
Organism: Aplectana chamaeleonis; assembly: GCA_029168955.1. NCBI lineage: Eukaryota > Metazoa > Nematoda > Chromadorea > Rhabditida > Cosmocercidae > Aplectana > Aplectana chamaeleonis. The sequence goes on along the minus strand of JAPDOI010001160.1, from coordinate 53,268 downwards.
GGCCTGTAGGGGGCATATTCAGAATCAGCATCAAGAGCTCTACATTTTGAGCTCACACATGTCTTACCCTGCAAACAAGGCATATAGGGTTGACAGAATCAATCGAGTGTACGAAAACTGAGGCTAGATACCAAATTTGTGTAAATATTTGACTTCGCATTGACCGTGAAGATCAAGGACGAGTTATATACAAGTATGTTAGACCAATTTATGGAGGTGGCGAAAGTGGAAATTGCCACATTTGCCGTCTTGCGCCACAGCCGTGATTTTGGCTTTGAAAAACGACCCTTCGACCACCGACGTCCCGTTCTCGTCCCAAACGGGGCCAATCGACCTGAGGCTCGACCTACAACATTACTTTTCTAACCTCTTTCAAATGAGCTTAGCGCTAGCCCAATCCGAAAAACGTGATTTTTCACTTCATTTAGGATGCACTTAACCAGCGTTTTTCCCCTGTTTGGCGAACCGGTAGGCACAAGCTTCGTCCCTCGCTCGGCCTCAAGACGCCCGCGACCACAACCACGCTCAATAAAGACTCTTTCAAAACAGTTAAAGTCTCTCTCGAGGCTTTTCCCGCCTAGCGCCACCCCCGTGATTTTGGCTTTTAAAAACGACCCTCGACCACCGACGTCCCGTTCTCGGCTCAAACGGGATCAATCGATCTAAGACGCGGCATACAACACTACTTTTTGATCCTCTCTCGAATGAGTTTTGCGCCAGCCCATTTCGAAAAGGTCCAATTTTCGTCACCCTCACCTGTTCCAAGTCCATTTTCGCTTCAAGCGGGACCACCCACGTCCCGTTCTCAGCTCAAACGGGCCCAATCGACCTGAGACTCGGCCTACAACCTTACTTTTCTAACCTATTTCGAATAAGCACTGCGCCAGCCCAATCCGGAAATTTGATAATTCACCTCTTCAGGATGTGCTAAAACAGCGTTTTTTTTTCGCACATCTTTTAGTCGATTGTCAAGATCCGCTATGGCCAGGCCAGTGCACTGAGACAGACAGTTAAATTGAGAGAACGCGCACCCTCGCTGTTCCTGGCTCCCGAACGCCACTGAAAGTACGCTTCACAACGCCCCTCATTCGTGGAGTTTCAATTATCACCTCCACTGCGACATGCCGGCCCTTCTCGCAACCCTGTGGAGACAGTGGCAGAGATGCAGAGCTGCACAGCGCAGAGAAGAAGAGCAACAGACCAGGAGCAAGCCAGTCTGTCGCATCACTTATCGATTCGTCAGGCTTCGAACTGGGATACGGGCATTTCGACCCCGTCTCACCCCCGGTAACCATAGCTTCTTTGGGTGGAGCCATGTACTCCCCCAACCTTCACCCCTGGTCAGGTGAAGTGGGAAACCTTCGCCATTGGGAAAACCGGTGACAACCGGTGAAATGCCCCGAAAAAGAATTAAAGTGAGTGAGTCATTTTCAAGATTGGATGGGTGTCACTGCCCGTTTTTCGGCCATAACTTTTTTCCCTAATAGATAGCCTTTTGGTGAAGGTTGTTTTCGGATTCCCCATTTTCCACTTTTAAAAAATACGTTCCCCTACCAGCCGATTTCAGTCTATAAATTGCATTTTTTTTGCCTAAGATTATCTGTTTTTCGTCCATTACTTTTTTGTGCTTGGAGATAGACCTTTGGTGAAGGTTGTTTTCGGGATTTCCATAGAATTCTGCGTCGACTGGTGTTTCCAGTTTGAAAAAATATTTTCTCGATCTCTCAGCCTAATTCATTTTACGAAACACCGGTTTTTCGCCTATAACTCTTCAAACGTTGGAGATAGAGTTTTGCTGAAGGTTGTTGTTTAAATCCACGTACAATTCTGCGTCGATTGACATATCGGGATCTCTAACTTTGCTTTGCTCCATAAGCCAGCCGGGTCAGTGGAGCCGAGCTCCATAGCAGGGCTGTACGTTATAACGTTAATGTGTTAACGCATTAATGGGTTAACGCGGTTTATTTTAGAAAATTAATGATTAACGCTTAACGAAAAATATTTTCCATTAACGCACACCCTGATACATAGTTATCTCCATAGGGTGCTTCCTCGCCTCTATGGTGTAAGTAGGAGACTCAGAGTTCTCCTGGAGCCTACAACGGGGCTCGACTCCACCAACCTGGCTGGCTTATGGAGCAAGCAGTTAGGAATCTCATATATCATTCGACGCAGAATTTACTTAGATTTCAAAAACAACCTCACCAGAATCCTGTCTTCAACGGTTAAAGAGCTATGGGCGAAAAAAGTAGTTATCTCCATAGGGTGCTCTCGCCTCTATGGTGGAAGTAGGAGAAAAAAATGTGTTCCTGAAACAAACAACCAGTTGAAAACATTGACCAGAGAAACTTAAAATTCTGATCTCTATGCCACCTGTTTTACCGCACCGCTTCGCAGAGCCGGGTAAACAGAGTCAAAAATCAAGTTTGGGATGAGGGCGGTTTTGGCTGAAAACAGACACAGGCGTTGCCAGGAGTCCGTACGGATCGAAATGATTTGGGGTAGTTTTTGAAAAATCTAAAATCACGGGGTGGCGCTAGGCGGAAATGCCTCCAGACAGGTTGTAACTCTTCTAAAAGAGTCCATGTTGAGCGTCGTTGTGATCGCGGGCATTCTGAGCCCGGAGCGAAGGACGATGACCCTGTTCGCCGGAGCGCCAAACAGGCGGAAAACGCTGTCTTACCACATCTTCGAAAGGTGAGAAATCGAATTTTCCGGATTTGACTGCCGAAGTGCTTATTCGAAAGAGGATCAAAAAGTAAAGTTGTAGGTCGTGTCTCAGGTAGATTGGTCCCGTTTGAGCCGACAACGGGACGTCGGTGGTCGAGGGTTGGTTTATCAAGGCCAAAATCAAGGGGGTGGCGCTAGGCGGGAAATGTCTCCAGACAGGTTGTACTCTTTAAAAAGTCTATATTGAGCGTGGATGAGATAGCGAGCGTTTTGAAACCGAGCGAAGGACCCTGTGCTCTGCCGGGGCACCAAACAGGGAAAAACGCTGTTTAAGCCATATCCCAAAAGGGTAAAAATCGAATTCTCTGGATTGGGCAGACGCAGTGCTTATCCAAAAGATGATCAAAAAGTAACATTGTAGGTCGAGTCTCAGGTCGATTGGCCCCGCTTGAGACGAGAACGGGACGCCGGTGGTCGAGGGTCGTTTTTCAAAGTCAAAATCACGGGGGTGGCGCTAGGCGGGAAATGCCTCTAGAAAGGCTTTAACTGTTTTAAAAGAGTCTTTATTGAGCGTGGTTGTGGTCGCGGGCGTCTTGAGGCCGAGCGAGGGACGATGACTGTGTCTGCCGGGACGTCGAAACGGCTGAAAATCATCAATTTCCACTTTCGCCACCTCCATAAATTGGTCTAACATACATTTATATAACTCCTCATTGATCTGAACGGTCGATAAGTCAAATATTTGCCCCAATTTGATATCTAGCTTCAGTTTTCGTACACTCGATTGATTCTGGCAACCCTATATGCCTTGTTTGCAGGGTAAGACATGTGTGAGCTCAAAATGGAGAGCTCTTGATGCTGATTCTGGATATGCCCCTTACAGCCCGAGCGGACCATTTTGAACGAAGTTATGAGAAAGCGGCGCTTTCCGGCGGAAGAAAGCGCCGAAAACGCCGTTTTTCCCAAAGTCGCGGGCGGTATTGTAACTTGATATTTATGAGGTACTGAAGAATTGTGAGAAATTAGTAGTCACTACGCTAAGATGTTTGAAATGTAAAATCACTCTGCCATCGCGTAGCTAGATGCCTCACACGGAAACCGGACATGCACAGGGTTTCGGAGGCATCTAGTCTAATTTTGACCCGAGATTCTACGTAAATTACGGAAAGCTTAGCCTCAGTTGGTGAAATTTTAGCTACAGCGCCCGCATATTCTACGTAAATTCTCGCTACGGCACCCGCATATTCTACGCTTATTCTCTTTACAGCACTCGGTCAATCGACCCACCCAGTCCTGATTCGTTCTAGAAAGGCAATCCCAGCTGCGATCGACAGCGTCGCCGTTTCTTCCCCACGGCCTGCTGCATCCCAGTGGTCAAAATTATCCCCACCATGGTGACACAGAGAGCGACACGGAGTCACCCTCCACGGCCAGCCACAGAGTGTCGAGTAATCACTCAATGCGGGTTTAAAATTGCATTTCAACACAAACTGTCGCTAAATCCGTAGATTCTCGCTACAAATTTATAGCGAGAATATACGGGTTTAGCATCAGAGAGATTAATGTTTCGAACTTAGCCTTCGTTTTTACGTAGAATACGCGTAGAATTTGCACTCTTGTACCGTCGACACAAGAATATGCGGGTTTTAGCTATCGTAGCTAAAACCCGTAAATTTTTGCTACATGGAATGGGGCGGCGTTACAGGCCGCGCCCTCGGAGGCATCTAGCTACGCGTTGGCAGAGCAGAGCAAAATGGAGTGCGATCTTGTCGAATATCCAAATTACTCGTGCTGAATATTCGAATAAACCGAATATTTCACTTCTTTGAATATTCGAATATTCGAATAAACGAATATTCCACTTCTTTGAATATTCGATTATTCGAATAACCCGAATAATCCACTTCTTTGAATATTCGAATATTCGAATTATTCGAATATTCGAATATTCGAATATTATTCGAATAAACGAATATTCGGGCAACTTTCTAGTACATACTAAGGCTACACCGAAGTTGGCTGTCTATATCATGACAAACAATAATATCAGTTGAACAGAAAACAAAGCAAACTTCGAAGGAGAAGCAACAAAATGTTTTATATGCTTAGTGACCGGTTTACGACCCAATCTATCCTTTCAACAAAGAGTTCCTCTCACAGGGGGACTTCTTTTGTTCTGAGGGGTCATTGAAAAAAATGCACTCTGCTAGAACTGATTTTGTACGTAGAATGCCAATATACTCTTCTGAGCTGCATCGAATCACCCTTGAAGAAATTTTAGGGGTCTCCACGCTTCTCGGCAAATGAAGGCCATCCAGCAATTCTCGGAGCGTTTCGAAAATAATTTTGGAATCCGCGCAAAAGATTTGGGGCGGGTGACGTAGGGTGATGAATAGGAACCAGGGATTCGTTTGCCAATCTTCTCAACCTACTGGTTAAAATTTGGTTAACTCTACTTCTGGGCCAGAGTGATGTGAACGGAGGAGATCGGCGGAAGCTGTCTTCTATAGGACACAATTTATTGCTTACTTCATTTCTTCTTGATATTTATTTCTATCGTTTCTTTTTTGTTATACCTCAGAAACGTACTGGCTGCTCCAAACCTAGACTACAATTGTTATTAAACGAAGGCCACTAACTTCCTAATAGCCCACAATCGGAACGTTGGACGTCGAATATGAAAACACTTTTTTCCAGAAACAAACGCGTTACATGTAATTCAAAAACTTTTCTAGAGTGAATTCGATCGTAACTTGATTGTTTATTCGTTTTCTGTTCCTATTTTGTGATTGACGGATGAATTATTATTATTATTAATATTATTACTGTAGAATGCGGTCGGTAAAGTGTCATTTAGTTGGCCAAACCCACCTAACCTAACTTACTTTGACATTCGACAAATTGACGTCCAATTCGTGCCAACATCCCAATAAACCTCCACAGAGAAGTTTTAAGGCAATTCTGAGACTTTGACCGAACTTTAGTATGCACACCGTAACCTATCGTAGCTTATCGAAATTTAATAAAGTTTTGCGCTCATGCACAGTTCCATCTCAAAATCGTTCTCTAGTATTTCTGCTCAGAACAAAAAGAAGTTTACGCTGATCACAATGATGTCTTAAAAATCGCTCACCACCCCCTACGAACGAGGCTATGACCCCTCGAAGGTTGTAAAGTCGAAGACCAAGAATATCGTGGACGAGTTCTCCAGCTTCTGTATTTTCACGCCATTCGCAGCCATCGCACTAAAGTAGGTCGAAATTTAATGCTAGAGACCAATGGCAGAAAAAAGAACATAAACTTTGATGAAAATCCATCTTATTGAAGTGGAAAACGTGAAGAAAGGCATTACCTATATTTTTCTTTTCTGGGGCCGTGGTCGACTTTCTCCTCGCTTTTCTCGCTTATTCGAGTGAAGTGAGATTTTGCGCTTGGCAGCCTTGCTAGAGTTCCCTTAAATATTTCATTCTGACGAACGGACGGGGCTCCGACGTTAGATCACCCGCGCGCGAATCGAATTTTCATTCTCCAGTGAGGCCGCCAACCACGCACGGCCAGCCGCCTGATCCAGGTCCATGCCTCAGACTAAATCAAAAACGGAAACCATACACACGGCGGCCGGATCATAATATCAAGAGGTTGGACTGCGCCTTTAAGCACTCCAAATTACCCCCTAGAAGAATTTCTGAGCCAAATTCATCGCTTAAATTGAACAAAGCCGAGCTTTTCTTACGAAATTGTCCCCCAATGGGTTACAAATAATCCTCATGGAGGAGTATTAAGACAGACCTCAACAATTTTCCTTGAACGCATCTAGACCAACTCGATTGCTACAGTGCGTTTCACGACCATAAGATCACCCCTGAAAACAGCGTTTTCATACAAAGTAGAACTCCAATCCAATTGCGGTTAATGTTTTCGGATTCCACGCTTAAAATAATGGCGGAGAACTTGTTTGCGGTACGGTACCTCGAATTGTTGTTTCACAACAACATTTTCTCGATCAACGCACCGTTTTATAACCATAAGTTGTTGTTGGAAACTACGAGGACACGGAACCTCTACAGTCAACTGGTCCTTCAGGTTCACTACAACACCGCCCGCGAATCCGGTAAAAACGGGGTTTTCGGCGCTTTTTTTTTCGCCAAAAAGCGCCGCTTCGTCATAACTTTGTTCAAAGTGGTCCGTCTGGGTTGCTAGGGGCATATTTAGAATCAGCGACGAGAGCTCTTAATTTCGAGCTCACACATGTCTTACCCTGCGAACAAGGCATAACAGAATCAATCGAGTGTACAAAAACTGAGGCTAGATATCAAATTGGTATAAATGTTTGACTTCATACGAACCGTATAGATCAAGGACGAGTTATATACAAGTAAATGAGATCATTTTATGGGGGTGGTGAAAGTGAAAATTAATGATTTTTGGCCGTTTCACCGCCACCGCAGACGCACTCACAGCCCTTCGCTCGGCCGTAAAATGTCTGCGTCCACAACCACGCTCAATGCAGACTTTTTGAAAACCGAAGCAACCTATCTAGAGGCATTTCCTGCCTAGCGCCACCTGTGATTTTAGCTTCGAAAGCAACTCCAGATCACCGACGTCCCGTTCTTTGCTCAAGAGAGACTTACCGTCGTGAGACTCTGCCTGGACCTTCACTTTCTGATCCTTTTTTAAATAAGCACTGCGGCAGCCCAATCCGGAAAACTTATTTCTGTACTTCTTCTGGAACAGCGTTTTCTCGCCGTTTCGACGCCCCGGCAGACACATTCATCGTCCTTCGTTCGGGCTCAAACTGCCTGCGATCACAACTGAGATTAGTGTAGACTCTTTTAAAACAGAAACAACCTGTCTGGAGGCATTTCTCGCCTAGCGCCACCTCGGTGACACTTTCTAGGTTCAAACAGGACCAATCGACCTGAGACTCAGCCTACAACTTTACTTTCTGATCCTCCATCTTAGGAACACTGCGGCTGCCCAACCCGGAAAACTTGATTTTTCACCACCCTAAGAACTGGCAGCGCTTTTTATACGTTTTGTCGCTACGGCAGACACCCTCATCGTCTTTAGCTCGGGAGCTAAAGGTACGGGATCACGACTGCGCTCGGTACAGACTCCTTTAAAACAGAAACGACCGGTCCGGAGGCATTTCTCGCTCAGCGGCGACCCGGTGACTTTTGGTGAAAACGACCCTCAAATATTTCCTATCCGTAAAGGTTTCTGACAACGCCTTATCCATTCCTCGACCTTTTCAAGCTCCTCTGGCCCCTGTTTTGAACTGTTTGTTTCTGGGAACACGTTTAGACCAATCTTGAGCGTGATGTCAATCTGAAGCCGTGGCTGTTGCTCATTTTCAGGTCATTATGTTTCGGCAATTCCTGCAATAATTCTTCTCTTTAGCAATCATGCTTCTTAAAATACAGATTTTTGGAATCTTGCTCGGATCTCAACGTTCCACGCAATGCAAGAATCGAAGTTCTATCGTAAGAAGCTGCAGTATTCACTGTTCGATTATTATCAACCCCATATCGAACTTCGGTCCTTCAGTTATCGAGGCCCGCTATGGCCAGTCAGTGAGTGCACTGAGGCAGTGTTGCGTCAAGAGAACACGCACCCTCGCTGTTCCTCGCTCCCAAACGCCACTGAACGGACGCTTCCCAACCAAGGATGTGCGGCAATTGCCGTTTGCCGTATGTCGCTTGCCGTTTGCTGGCCATTTTTGGGACTTTTTTTCGTTTGTCGTTTGCCGAAATTTTTGTTATTTTTCCGGCAAAACTCGGCAAAGCATTGAAAGGAAACGCCGCCTATGCTCGCGATCATGTAGGCACTAGGGGTAGTCCGATCATCCGTTGTTCGCTCAACCGTTATCCGGGATTTTGACTTATCTGGGGTGGTAGCAAATGGGTTCGAAAACGCGAGTTAACTCGCGGTAAGTTTGCGGTAAACTGCAGCTAAATGCGAGCTTTACACCTGACGATTTTCAGGAACTGGACCAGACATTGCTGAAACTACGCACTCGCAAGCCACATTATGAGCCACTAGATAATCACATTATGAAAAAATTCTCCGGAAAATGGTTCATTCTGTATTTTTTGAAAAAAAATTGTGATTTAGAAAAAAGTTTCTGAAGATTTTTCAAACTTTTTTCAGCTCGCGGTAAGTTCGTGCAGAACTGTAACTTAATGCGAGCTGACAGAGAAATGGGAAACAGTGTGTGAATGAGGAAAAAGGATGAATAGCTTTCGAAGAAGTTCTCTGGAGGACTTTTTTCGAAATCTATCCATCTTTCTCCTCATTTACACACTATTTCCAATTTTTCTGTCAGCTCGCGTTAAGTTGACAGTAGATAGTCCAACTCCAATGTGGCGCTTTAGTTTCTGTTTCAGAGTTTCGACAGGTCCTGGTGTAGCTAGACTCATTTCAAGTGAACTCCTGTTTTGAATATCACAGCTCAAAGCGGTGGCTGTTTCGTTGAAACCTCCATATCACTAGTTAAAGTGTGTCCGAATGAGATTGTCCGCCCACGCGGTCGGCGTGCGTATCAAGCAGTCGTTAGAAAGGCGTTTTTCGGAGTAGTCTTCCCACGACTGGGATACAGCTGACTGGTGTATTACTCGCTAAATGTCTGATATTCCTGCTAATCGATTTATAAATCTGAAACGGGTCTGCAATGGCAGGCTCTCAACACGCCCGCCGACCGCGTGGACGGACAGTCTCATTTGGACAGACTTTATATTTCACCGAGGCCCACCGTTCCGCTGCTGGTGATAATCGATATCGACAGGTCACTAGAATTTTTTCAGAGTCTAAAAAAAGCAGGAAGCTTTTGTACGACACAGAAGCATTTGTGCAACACACGTGGGCAGGGAATCTGAGAAAGTATGCCGCGGCAGTGCCAGGAAAGTACCGCAACCCTCGACTTGCCGCGATAGTTCCACGGTAGTACCGCAGCAGCTCAGTGATGATAACTGTGCGGTGCAGATTCTGTTGCAGTGTCTTGAGGGACGACAACGCCGCGACATTGCCGCTGCATTACCGCTGCAGTTCTGTGTTGGTGCCGCACGAACTCCGCCAGGATGCATCAGCGAACCCGCGTCGACTACGAATCCCGTATCTTCTGGGTCGCAATAACAGGGATGCACTCTGTCCCTATCAGATAGAGGACGTAAGCACCGCAGGTGTTTTTTTTTTGTTCGTAGGTCCACCCAGTTGTTTTTTGACTCGATTCATATGAATTACTTGCAGTCGGTCCTATTTTTGTCAGAGTGCAGCCACCGATCGGGGACCCGCAGCGGCATCACTGCGGAGCCGCAGCGGCACCACCGCGGAGCCGCAGCTCTATGAGGTTCCACATGTCTTGTTTTTGGTCATTTGATGCTTTGAAAGAGAACTACTCTCTAGAATCGGAATTACTAGAATGTTAACATAACTATTGGAAGGAAAGGAAAAAAGTACAGCGGCACACGTGAATAACTTTTGGATCAATCTGAGGGATGAGCTTTTTTGCCGTTTGCCGATTGCCGTTTGCCAACCTTATTTGGGATTTTCTTGCCGATTGCCGTTTGCCGAAATCTCAAAATCGTTTGCCGCCCATCCCTGTTCCCAACGCCCCTCACTCATCGAGTTTCTATTCTCACCCCAAGTGTGGAGACAGGGGCAGAGATGCAGAGCCGCACAGCGCATTGGAGAAGAGCAGAGGGACAGGATGAAGCCTGCAGCCTATCGTCTCACTTATCGATTCGTCATAGCGAGGCACAGGGACCGTGTGCGACCCAATTTAGCAAAGAATTTGGATTCACAAGGAGCCATTCGCCGGCGTCTCAGTCGCCGGTCTCAGAAGACCTTGTACTGATCACATGTGAACTTTTTAACTATCTTGAAAATGGTTTCAAAACTACCCATGGGTTTTCCTACTTTTTAGAGAATGGCCAAGCAGATTGTTCTTTTGCACCTCACCGCCACCATGAACCGGCTGGCCGTAATGAGACCGGAAACAACAGTCCCGGAAATATGCCTTACTATTTTCGGAACTGTCGTTTCCGGTCTCTGGTAACCTTTGCATCTCCTCGCTGCACATAATATCAGGTTGTCCGATAAGTTCTTGCCGTTTTTAAAAATTTTTCGTAATATAATTGTAATATAATATAATAATATAATGTAATATAATGTAATGTAATAATGTAATATAATATAATATAATATAATATTAATTTAATATAGTTTTAATTTTTTAAAATTTTTTTAATTAATTTTTTAAATCTAATTTAAATTTAAATTTTTAAATTAAATTTTCGCAAACCAATATCGAGCAGTTCTTTCAGCTATGGCACCTCTCCGTATACGGCACAAATCTTCTAGCAGCTTCCAGTGGCTTTGGCACCTCGCTTAAACGCAAAAGTAGATGGTGTCGAAAATGCTCGTTTTTGTCGACTTGACACTCCATTTAAATGCTCTAAAATTAACAAAAACTAATCGAAACAAAAACCAAATAGACTTTCTTGTAGAGCGAAAATTCTCTTTCGAATAACACAAAACATTGTACCAAAAAATTTCATTTCGATCGCTAATTTTTTAATTTAAAAAAACGGCAAGAACTTATCGGACAACCTAATAGATAGTCCGGAAACCCACCTTCATTTTTTTGCGATCTATTTTTTCAAGCTCACAGTCGGATCGTCAGTATCAATGACTTTTTTGTCTTCTGATGCCTGGCGGCCAGCGGTCAGCCGGTTTCCGAATTGGCACATAGTTTTCTAGAGGATGAATTCAAACAAATTTTCTGGGCCTCTCAGATCCAGAAGAGTAATTCATTCGTTAGTCCCTCGCATTGCGTCTCTGCGTCCCTGGCTCTCCGCGCCTCGCTCACAGGGATATGCGGCAAACGGTTTTGAGATTCAAACGGCAATCGGTGAAAAAATCCCAAAAACGGACTTACGTCAACATTCTAATAATTCCAATTCGAGGCATCAGATGAATAGAAACAAGACATGTGTTACTGTATGGTAATCAAGGAAATCGCCGCTGCGGCTTTGCGAGGAAATCGCTTCGGTTCTTACAGGTGCTGAAGCGGCACTAACGCGCAGTCGCAGCGGCAATGTCGTGGCGGTCCCGCGATAGTGCCGCTGCGGCTCCTCGGTAGTACCCTGCGGTTCCGCGATCGGTGGCTGAGTTCTAACAAAAATGAACTGTCTGCGAGTAACCCATTTGAAGTGTGGGTGGGCCTACGAACAAAAATACACAACCGGGACTCCTACGTCCTCACTCTTATAGGACTGAGGATAGTTCCGTTATTGCGATCTAGGAGATACGGCACGCATCTCAAACTTGGGCTATTTTACTGGCAAAAGTCTCGTTTCACCACACAGAAGAGTGCATCGTAGTCGAAGCGGGTTCGCTGATGCACCTTTCCGGAGCACGTGCGGTTCTAACACGGAACTGCCGCGGTACTGTCCCAACAATGTCTCGGCGTTGTTGACCCTCAAGACACTGCAACAGAATCTTCACGGCACAGTGATCATCACGGAGCAGCTGCGGTACTACCGTAGAACTACCGCGGCACAATCGGGGGTCGCGGTACTTTCCTGTCGCTGCCGCGGCAAGCTTTTTTCAGGGCCCCTGCACACGTGTGTCACACGAATGCTTCCTGCTTCTCTTACCTACACCAGAATCTGTCAACACTCTGAAAATGAAACGAAAGCGCTACCTAAATTCATTACCCTCCACTGAAACTGAAAGGTCGATTTCGTCTATACTGGTCATGGAATCCCATCTCTGAAGGAAAGGTGGGCCCATTATAGGCTGGAAATCTGGTTTTCGCTATCTTTGGAGGGTTTTCTCTGCGTCTATGTTACGCAAGTTAGGATGTGGTTCATGTCAAGAATGCTTCGGATTTCGACTATCACAGTAAGAAGCGAACGCTTTTTTAAATCTCCTTATCACCAGATTTATTTCACAAAAGCACGCCGTTTCGCTGCTGGTGATACTTAAAATCGGCAGTTCCCTAGAGATTTTCTAGAGTTTACTAGAATTCTTGAGCCCTGGGGCACTTTTAGAGGGCACTTGAGTTTGACCACCACCAGAAGCGAGGGGTCGCTTTCTCATCAAAGCATCCTTATGGCATGTTATATTTCTCCAAAGCCCACCGCTACGCTGCCGGTTATAATCGCATTTGAGAGCCCACTAGACCTGCTCTAGAGTTTGTATCTGCAGAAAACTCGTAATCAGAGTTCATCGTGAACGCTTCACTCACGCGTCCACACATGGACGTTTGCTTAGCAGAATACATATAGTGAGATTTTGAACAAATTTTTATCCCTTATCTTTCTCAGAAATGGCCAGGCGGCGAAGTGTAAAACAGAAAGGTCAAAACCCCCGGATAACGGTTAACCGAACACTGGATTGTTGGCCAACCCCTAGTGCCTACATGGCCGCGAGCATGGGCGACGTTTTCTTTCAATGTTTTGCCGAGTTCCGCCGGAAAAAACAACAAGAATTTCGGCAACTGACAAACAGCAAAAAAGTACCAAAAATGGCCGGCAAACGACAAACGGCAAACGGCGATTGCCGCACATCCCTGCTCGCACAACCCCACTTCCGAAGGTGTCGAAAGCGCACTGCCTCGCCTGCCTCGCTCAATGAGCGAAGTCTATGAGAAATAGATCGATTTCCATGGGCAGAGTTTCATTCGGGAGACGGAGAATGCGTGGGTTTGAACGGTAGTGAACGGCAGGAATGAGAGCAGAAAGAACAGGAAGAGAAACACGAGGGAAAGGTAGTGGCACGCATGGCATCCGAGTTAGTGAGTTGTTATAAAAATTGAAGCGTCTCCCTCGTCGTTTCTTCAAATAAAGGTCGCGCCTGTAGTCGTCCGCGCTACTCCGCTCTCGTCGCGTGTGGGATAGGTCGTGTGCGGCGTAGTCTTGATCCCTGCAGATGTCTGAAAGATTCGAACCACAAGGCGTAGCAATTCTAAAACACGACGACGAAGAGTAACCGTGCGGAGCATTGTTGAATAAACGCGACTGCTCCGCATTTCACTGCGGCGCGGCGGTTTGAATAAGCAATAAATGGTGCTCTGAAAGCGGAAAGTTTTTGGAAAACGCTCAGTTTTAAATGCAGAAATCCGCGCAACTCAGCGCGGGTGGTAGCGTCGCGTGTGCGATAAGCCGCGTGAGGTGCAGTCTTGACGTTAAGAGATGCGCGACAGATTTGAATTACGTGGTCTAGCAATACTAATACAGTGAAGAAATTGATATTAATCCATGTAGTGGCTTCCTCTTCAACCCGTATATATAGTCGGTGGTGAGCTATGAGCCACCCATCTCGTTAGATCTCCTTCCTGCCTATCTCCACCTGTTGATGCACGGGATATCACCCGCGCGATTACGTCACCCTCATGTTTCATTTCTCTCTCGTTCTTACTGCTTACACCCACGCACTTATCGTTTCCCCATTAGAATTGTGCTCCTGAGAACCAATCCATTTCGGATGGACCTCGTTCATTGAACGAGGCAGGCGAGACAGTGCGCTTTCGACACCTTCAAAAGTGGGGGTGAGCAGCTCAGAAAAATGAAAACAAGTTACTTGTAACATAAAAGGCCGAAAACAAGTTACTTGTAACATATCTGAGCCGATGTAAGTTACTTGCGACTTATCTCAGGTCATTTAAATTACATGTAACATATCGGCGAGACACTGCGTGGGGTGCGCCTCCGATATGTTACATGTAACTTGACTGACTTGAGATAAGTCGCGAGTAACTTACATCAGCTTAGATATGTTAGAAGTAACTTGTTTTCGATTTCTGAGAAGACACTGCGTGAAGTGCGCCTTCGATATGTTACATGTAACTTAAATGGCACAATATAAGTCGCAAGTAACTTAAATCGGCCTAGAAGATATTTACCAGGGGGATGTACGACGCACTCGCGGGCTCAGGCTTAAGACTGGCGTTCCTGTTGGTTCAATTACCCAAGTTTGAGGTACTTGACCCCCCCCCCACCAGCAGGGAAGGCCGTGCACAGCATCTTGTTGCGTAGTGTGTGGCCTGGGACGCGCCCTCTGTCTCGCGTGTCGTCTGCGTCACATGATGGCCACCCATAGTGAAAATTCGAACGTAAGTTGCATGTAACATAAGTGTAACTTGCATGTAATATAAATTTAAGTTACATGTAATATAAATTTAAGTGACATGTAATATAAATGTATGTTACATGTAATATAAATGTATGTTACATGTAATATAAATGTAAGTTACTTGAGACATTCAAGTAAGTTACATTTATATTACAAGTAACTTGTTTTGATTTTTCTGAGAGGGGCAGAGACGCAAAGCGAGGGACCAACAACAGAAGGATTCTCTGAATCTGAGAGACCCGGAACAAATGGTTCGAATTTGAACGTTAAAAACTATATACCATTGAAAAGCATTATCAACACGGTTCTGAAATTTGGGCACCGGCTGATTGCGGGTTGCCGGGCACAGGAAAACAAATAAAACTTATTGATATTACGATCTGATCGTGAGCTTGAAAAAAAAACAGATCGCAATGTAGAGGTGGTTTTCCAAAATATTTATTATGTGCAGCGAGGAACTGCAAGGGTTACCGGTTCCTGGAAGCCTTAATTTTGTCCAAATTTAAATCATGAAGGGATTCAGACAAATTTAACGAAAAACCCTGCTACTGTCTGTAAATTTAGGCAAGAGGAGGCTATTGGCTCTGGAAATGGCCAGAATACATTTTCGGGTTTGAAAATGCGGAAATCCTAAATTTTGCAGAAAAGGTCGGCCAGTCACAGACAGTTTTCTTACCTGTTTTCTACATCACTTACACTGTTTAAAGGCAGTGTCCACAGTAAAAACAATGTCTGATTTTTCGGTGGAGATCGGCAGCTGCGGGGCCTAGCGCAATCCTAACGTTCAAAAAACCAAGAAAAATGAGCTCGGAACGATCCCCTACGGCTCCAAAGTTGGACACCCGTCAGCTCGTCACACCTCAGATGCACTTTCCACGCCCACCGACGTGAACAAATGAATGCTTGAGATTGTGAGATGAGCGATGGTTTCCGATCAATAGCCCCGTTCTTTTCTTTATTCCCAATTTCTCTCTTCACTCAGGTCAGCTCGCATACATCGGCTGCAAAACACGGGAGTAACAAGCCTCGGACAACTCGTCCACCTTGTTTCCTTAGCTTAGTTCTTGAAGGACTATAACTCCGTTCCTAGAAAGTTCTGTACGATTCCAAAAACGTCATTGGAATCAGCATGGGAGCGTCTTTAAGATAGGCAAGGAAGCAGAAAAACTGTTCTTATCGTGAACAGTGCCTTCAAGTAAGCGTGAAATCACGTCGAATGACCACATATTGCTTGAATTTTCCTTCGGCCAACTCGATTGGTTGTAAAAGTCCTCTATGCCTTGTTTTTGGTAAGACACGTGTAATCTAAAAAAAGAGCTTTTAAGGCTCATCCGAAAAATGTTTGTCCGGGCTCGTACGGAGCACTCTGAGCCGAGATATGACGAAATCGCGATTTTGCGACTTTCGAGGCTTTATTGAGTAGCATAGTGCGTGTATTGTACTTGTATATGATCGTCTTCAATCTTTACGGTTGATATGAAATCAAACATTTACACCAATTTGCTATCTAGCCTCAGTTTTTGTACACTCGATTGATTCTGTTAACCCTATATGCCTTGTTTGCAGGGTAAGACATGTGTGATCTCGGAATGAAGAGCTCTCGATACTGATTCTAAATATGTCCCTTGCAACCCAAACGAACCACTTTGAAGCGGCGCTTTTCGGCGGAAAAAAAGCGCCGAAAACGCCGTTTTTTCCGGGCGGTATGTAGCAACATCGAGGTGGTGTTGGAGCATACTCCCTTCAAGGTTTCTCTTCCAGGAGATCGGATAGCGCTCCATGAATCCTCAATTGCGATCTTAATTATCAAAACCGAACAAAACTTGAGTCGGTAGCGAGGGCGCGGGTCACCACGGCACTTTATGCATCCATTTTGCGCCGACTTACTAGGTCGTTAGGTTTATTGTTTCAATCCGATTAGCATTCCATTAATAGAAAAAGTCACCTGATTTTTCCAAGTTAAACTTATTTGCAGCACCGTCATAACGCTCATTCTCACCACCTGAGTGCCTTCCCTACTATAATGTGAGAAAGCCTCAAAACTTTGTAGTCTTCTGACTAGGTTGTGTCAGAAGACAGTACTTTCCAGCAAGACAATGCCAATGTCCACGTTTGCCGACCGACACGGAATGGTTAAGTTCCGGACTTGGCTTCAGTTCTGTAGAAAACTTCTGTGACAGAAATGCGAGAAAAATTGTGTTCATATGCGTCAGTTTTCTTTGTTTTCAGAGATGAGGGTCGCACTTGAAGAACATTAGAACGGTATCCGATCTTCCGCACTGGAAAACTTGCTTGGAGAAGGCATCAACAACATCTCGATGTGAAGTGCCAACGGAGTTCATATAGTCCTGTGACAGTTTCATGAAATATTCATGAAATTCATAAAATTCAGGGAGCCTCCCGGAAAGGTCCAAAGCGCATTCGACGTCTCCGGCAAGTACAGCCATCCACCGGGCACGAGAGGGGTTACGAACCTTTCCTGCGCCCGCGGCTTGTCGAATACGACCACTGGTTTTCATGCTTCTACACAACAAAAAACTGATTTCTACTGAGTGATGTTATGGTTATGAAACAAAGTATTGATTGATAAAGTGTTATTCTTCTCAAGAAATCGTGGCCGAAAAGTCCTGAGGACTTACTAAATACTCAAATCTGAAAGTTTCATTGCAAAAATATACATTGGTTTACTGTCCTTTATTGACTCTGGTTAGCACATTAGGCATCAGAACTCGAATATAACGATCAGGAACCGAAATTATTTGTTTTTCCGATCATATGTTTGTGTACCAAGCAACGAGTATTATGCGTGTACGATTGGGTTTAATCCCGCTCTAACTAGTCAGCCAGGATATAATTTCGCGACTATTTTGTTGTGAGCCGTAAATCCCTATGATATGACTTCTTCCGTTTTTACATCATAATACCGGCATTCCAATCCTAACTGCTTCGTTTTTTCGAGGAAATCTCTGGTTGCAAATCATCCTTAAAGATCAACCTTTGCTGAGCCATCGTTCGCTTGGGTGGAGAATTGGTGTGAGAGTTCCACTCCTATGCATTCCCGCTTGTAAGAGCCTAGTCAGAACGCTGGCTGCGGTACCTTCTGCGCTTTTGCACTTTTTTTGTCCACTCGATTTGAATTCAACTTTTTGGAAACAATTGACACAAACGGTCTTCTAGTGGCGTGAACTATGCAACGATGTAATGACTGCCAGAGATCAGGTTCATAGAAACAATTTTCGAGATAGAGTTTCAAGTATGCTATAGAGTACGCAAATACAGTATGCAGCTGCACAGCGCTACTCAGACAAAACCCAGCTCCGCGCCCCGCTGAAAAGCCTGCGTCGCCTGTGGCTGTGGAGCCCAGAATTCGAAGTTTTGTCGCCCACATTAGTGGCCCCCGCGGGCGCGGTAGTGACTGTAGTGGGCAAGCAGCTGCTTCGTGCCCGAGCGACAAGCCAATCTGAGTTTATTTACCAGGCCGTCCAATAATTCCTGTCTAAAAATTTTCAAAATTCTATAATTTTCCTTAGAAGTGTTATAATATCAGGCAAGTGTAAGAACCTTCTGGAAGGTTTTCCGAAGTTCTAAGCTAGGGGTATATAAGGCGCAGTCGCCGCGTCTAGCTACCAGTACAAGCTAAAATGGACCAAGGTCGAATTCGTACGTTCGTGTACTACGAGTGGCTGCTGGGCAACGACACGGGCACCGCGGTCGCCAACATCTGCAGAGCGTGCAAGGAGGATGCCGTGTCCCAACGCACAGTCAGCCGCTGGTTCAATCGTTTCGAGAGCGGCGTTACGAGCCTCGAGGACAGGGAGCACAGCGGGAGGCCTTCTACGGTGGATAATGACGAAGTCCGTCGCTGTATCAAGGAGAAGCCGGAAGCCACCACCCGTGAACTGGCGACGACGCTTGGCTGCAGCAAGTTCGCCATTCACAATCGACTCAACTTACTCGGCTACCACAAAGTTCTGGCCCGTTGGATCCCCCACCACCCTCTCACGGACGCCAACAAGCAGAGCCGCGTGGCCGTCTGCAAGTCCCTCCTTCTTCGTCCGCATCGCAAGGAGTTTCTCGAGGACCTGGTCACTGGGGATGAGAGCTGGGTCCTCTACGACAACGTCGCCCGTCGTGCCGTCTGGATCCCGTGCGGAGAAGAGCCGCCGACGACGTCGAAAGCCGACCTGCACCCGTTGAAGATCATGCTCTGCTGCTGGTGGGACACCAAGGGCATGCTGTACTTCGAGCTGCTCCTGCAAGGCATGACTGTCACCGCCTCCATCTACACCGATCAGCTCGAGAAACTAGCCGCAGCCATCTGAGAAAAGCGTTCCCGACGGGCCTCAGTCCACCTGCTGCACGACTACGCGCGCCCCCATGTGGCGAAGAAGATCAAGCAGAAGTTGGCGACGCTCGGCTGGGAGACGGTTGTCCATCCGCCGTATTTCCCGGACCTCGCCCCCTCCGACTACCACTTGTTCCGCCCGCTGAAGCACCATTTGGCAGGAAGAAAATTCACCAACTACGATAACCCCAAATCCGAAATCGCGGACTTCTTCGAGTCGCAGCCCCCGGAGTTCTGGGCGAAGGGCATCGGCGACCTGCCCATTCGATGGACCACTGTTGTTGATAACTGTGGTGATTATATTGTTGATTAGACTTGTTTTTCAATAAAGTTGAAAAAAATTAAAGATGGTGAAATTTTCGGACAAGAATTATTAAACAACCTGGTATTTCCGAAAATATACACACGCACCGGTGAGCAACGCGGGGTGCGTGTGCACGCCAACACGCGACCTGGCCAGTGCGGCAAGCTCCAACTGACCCCGCCAGCGGTTAAGCGGTGGCTCAAGTGGCCAGGCGGGTCAAGTACCTTAAACTTTGGTATTTGAACCGACGGCACTACAGTCATCCGAGTCCTGGCTCAGAAGCGCGTCGTATGCTTCCCTTGAAAATTAGCGTCTTGGGCGTCGAGCCTCTTTTGGGGGCACGCTTTGCCCGTGATAGACACCATCCCGCCCTTATCCCGCGATGTACACGCTCTCGTGTCAGGAGAGCGAGCACATGCGTAGTCTCTGTGAAAGTGTGTCGATCGGAGTAAGTGCGAAGTGCGTCCGAATGTTAATGTCGTTCCGCGAGATGGGCGTGCGTGCTAAGCGGCCATCGCGCTGGGAGTTTATGGACGAGTTTCACCCGGTGGCCGTAACTGTAACTGCACTTGTAGCTATATGCTATTTATGCCTTCTACTCTCTCACCAGGTTTTTAGTTGAATCTTTATTACGAGAAGTTCTGAAGGCAGCATCCAAGCTCGTTCACGTTGTTGAGGTAGCTACGGAAATTGAATGGTATTGCTCAGAACACAACGCCTATGTACGCATTTCGAAGTGTCAAAACCGCACCACAAAGCCGCTACACGAGTAAGAAGTTGGCCCCGCCCTGTATTTCTCCGCCCCTTTATTTGCCGTCTTTCACAAAAACAGGGGTGCTAGGCCAGTCCCACTGTAGGCGACGTTTGTATGTGGAAGAATTAGTGCAATAAGTAAATCATTTACATCGGCTACGGTGGAAATGGCTCAGCACACTTGCTTTAGAGAAGGTTGGCAAACACAAGAGGCGTAAAAGTACAGTGTGGGGCCCATTTCCTACTCGTAGAGGGCATTGTGGGTCTCAACTATGTTTCCGAGCGTGTATGCTGCCTTTAAAGGCAGTGTTCTACTTCGAGTTCCAGTGTAAAGCACTACGCTGGCAGATTCTGGAGGGGATATTGTCGGAGAAGGCATTCTAAGAGGGCCGAAAAACGTAAAAAACGACGGGGAAGTGAAAATTTATTTAGCCCAGTACGCCTGCTCTAAGCCCGCCCGTCCGCCTGTATTGATGAGCTAGTGGCGCCGCGCACGTTTTCGATGACAAGTTGTTAAGCAACTCGCTTTCAGCCTGATCGATTTGCACACGTCTAGCCACTAGCGCGCACTTGCGGAAACTAGCTTCGCTATTTCTTCCCCATTCGATAGCACACGACTGAACAACACCATTTTCGAGTCGAACTCGGTAATGACATTCATCGTGAACACTGCCTTTAAAGGCACAGTCCAAGCTCAGGGACGAAATCTGATATTTCCATATAATTGTGAATTAGACCCACCCTTCATAGCGCCTGCCAAGTTCGAGCTCTCAATTTTCCTGAATAAGCGAGATGTACGAGGAAACCACCCTGGGGCGCCCACATCCGGAAGCCACTTTGGCACGCCCTTTTTATGATCTTTCGAGCTCAACAGTGGCGAGATGAGCGATGGATTCCGATCAATAGCCCCGTTCTTCCCTTCAATCTTGAGCTCTCTCTTCGTTCAGGTTGGCTCGTATACATCGGTTGCCAATGAAGGAAGCTACAGGCCTCGGACAACTCGTCCACCGTGCTTCAGTAGCTCAATTTTTAAGAGCCTTAACTTCGTTGCTTGGGGGGTCTTTCACGATTCAAGGGACATAGTTGGAATCAGCGTGGGACCGTTTTGAAGATTGGCTAAAAAACAGAGAAACAATTCTGAGGTTGGACTGTGCCTTTAAAGGCATCGTTCACGCCGAAGACCATATATTATTTTATAATGTGTTTGTATAGCTTGGCCTCTGTAGGGAACGAAAATGTTGAAAGAGCCGCGAAAAGCTCTTGATTCGTAAAAAAATCAGTTTGAATACACTGTTAAATTGGATTTGAACTTCGCGCCAAATTCGTTTCTCTAGTTTTTCTGCGTTCGGAGGCCTGGTCACTGTCATTTTCACTGTCAAGTTTTTCTGCATTAGGAGTTCTTGCCATAAATTTTTTCCATGTTGTTGGCCGGTCGCATCAACATTCAAAGAAAAAGTGCTAGAAGATCGATCAGAAATGCTAGATGATCAACCCCAGAGCAGTTTTCAGGTGGCCATGATGCCTACAAGCAACTGTTGGAGAGCTTTTGATGGCCATGGGGTAAAATTGACCCCGTTTCTCTCATTTCTTTCTTAGCCGTTCTTCACATCGTCTGACAGGAAATTCGCTGGAATTTGTGGTTTTCTCTATCGAGACATGCTGAAGAAGAGCCTGGGCATTATGAATAAGCTGCTGCGGCTCATAGTTCTCTTGTATGTCCATCGAGCCAGAATGAGGGAAGATCAGAGCGCGATCCCTGTGACAATTAATACTAGTTACAAGCTTCAGTCAGAAAACGACTGTTCTCCTCATTCCTCTTTTCACCCTAGTGCTCTTCTGACTGAGGCGAACAAAACCGCTAGTGAGTTTTGATCAGAATGCGAGCGACGGCGCTTTATTCGCAATTTCAGCGTCCTCAATTGAATCTTAAAGGCAGTGTTCACGATGAAAAATGTGAAGAAACTCTCCCTACGTTCTTTGGTGGACCTAGAAAATCATTCAAACCGAAAAACGGTGTGGTTTTCAGCGCGTACGGTGCCTCTAAGGCACAAATATGCCAAATCGATTCGTGCATAGACGTACAGCGCCGCCCATAGAAAGTGAAAATTGCTGTGCCAGGTCGAAATCCTGGGACGTGCTTGGCAACTGATAAGGTAATTCAAGAATATACAGAAAAATTTTTTTATTCACAAACAACTATTACTGTACACTAAATGTGAGTAATGCAGCTCGAGAAAGGACGACCAGTAGTCATTTATCAGGTTTGAGCCAGTTTATGACTCCTGATACTACAAAACATTACTAGAGTCGTGCATCAGCAGTAAAATAGACCGATTTTAGATTGCTATTCTAACTTCAGATGGGGCTTTTCTCGTGGTTTTTTTTTGTACAGATCGTACTACAGCAAACGTAAGCTTTGTGTCCCTCTAAGAAAGGTGAGAACGGAAGTGCGTTGGTGAAACTCTCGTGGGTCAGTCAACCCATCGGGCCACCCCGCCCACGTCCTACATTAGTTGTCGGCGTCCGTTTTACAGTAGGAACAGACACCAAAAATTGAATGTTTTTTATCGCGAAAGGTTCTTACATCCCAGCATGGACAATAGCCCCTCTTATTTTAAAAGAACTTTCAGTAAAGGAAACAGAAAGTGAAGCCACTTCCTAAGGATTTTGAAGAGCGAAACCATTTCACTTACGCCAAATCCGATGCGTTGGGTGCATTGTCTGAAACACGCAAACAGGCACAAGCAGGATTTGCAGGGATTTATTTAAAGGCAGTGTTCACGATGAAAATCGTTTTTCTGTCTTCCCATCTATCTTAAAAACGGCCCCATGCTGATTCCAATGATGTCTCTGAAATCGTACAAGACCTTCCGGGAACGCAGTTATGGTCCCTCAAAAATTGAGCTAAGGAAACGTGGTGGACGAGTTGTCCGAGGCTTCTAACTTCCGTCTTTTGCAGCCGATGTATGCGAGCTGACCTGAGTAAAGGGAGAAGTTGAAAATGAAGGGAAGAACGGGGCTAATGATTGGAAATCATTAGCCCATCTCACGGCCTCGAGAATTCATTTGTTCACGTCGGTGGGTGTGTGTTGCGCTTTTGGGGTTTGCCTTGCGCTCGAAGTGACAACTTCGGGCTCCTTTGGAGCTTTTACTGGCTCGTTATATGCGTTCTTTCGACGCTAACGTTACAGTGTGCCCATCCACTACCCATTCCTGATGGAAACTGGAACACAATTTTTATCGTGAACGCTGCCTTTAACGGCTTTTTCCCGGTATTTTAGTGTTCTATGGGGACTTTCCCCTATTGACCCCTACTTAGTAGACTTAGCTAATCAGAAACATCGAAAACTAAAGTAAGGGGTTTTTATCGTGAACACTGCCTTTAATGACTAAATATCTGTCCCTAGCCCGATCGAAGATTAGCCTACGGTAAGGTACTGTCCACTCTGGCTTCGAAAACATAAGCTGCTTTATAAACACGCTATGGCTGTTGCGGCGAAGAATGAGCCAGTAGAAAGCGTCAGGGGGGCTCAGAAATTTTTCTTTTGAACCGCACAGAAGTTGGCATCCGATATGACATATATAGAGGAACGGGACCAAACCCCTCGAATCAACGTCTCAGTAAATGTAGTACTAGTAGTAAATCTCTCTTTCTGAATCCCATTTAGTTTTCATCGACGCAAACGCAATACTGACACATACTGTGCGCCACGGTCTACAGGGAAGAATTTCTAGGGAAAGTGTAACTGTTCTGAGAAAAATTCATAGAAATGTGGTGCTCCAGTGCGCCCGTTCACCCTGCAAAGGGAACAGTATCCAACATATCGGATCGAAGGATCACAAGGAACTGGTGGCAACCAAAGCCTGAACTCGCTGGCGTTCCCGTTAAGGACTGTTCCGAAAAGAACACAATTAACCAAGAATCTAAATACAGCTTACTAACGAGATTGGCTAGAACGAACTGGGACGACATTAATGTCAACTACTCACAGATGTTCCTGAAATTCACATTTTTCCCTAATTATTTCCTCCCGTTGGTATGACCTGTGCTATTATTATGCTTCAACTGGGGCCGAATTCATCAACGGTAAAACCATGGTTTAAAGGCAGTGTTCACGATAAATCTTGTTCTCGAGGTCTCGGTGTGAAACACTAAGTTGGCAGGTGCTGTAGAGGATAGGGTCGAAGAAAGCAACGAAAACTGGCCAGAAATAAATACAAACGGCCTTGAAAGCTATCCCGGTGAGCCTATCTATCCCGGTCCGCCCCCCCCCCGATCGGACGAGCTTGTGGTGCCGCGCACGTTTCGATGGCAAACTGCCAAGCAACTCTGCCGCAGTTAGCATTATCGATTCGCGCAGATTTCGCGATTAAAGCGCGCTTGCCGAAATCAACAGAGCCCATGATTCTCGTCCACGCCCTGAATTTAAAAACCGTTATTTTGACTGATTCTGGACGTTTTTCTTCCCTGTTTCTTCATTGTTAGTTACCTCACGACCAAACAATACCATTTTTGGGTCGAACTCGAGAGCGATATTCATCGTGAACACTGCCTTTAAAGGCAGCATACACGCTCAAAAATGATATCAATTTTATGGGATGGATCGAAGGTCGGAAGCTGTTAATATTCACAGATAACGAAAAAACCGGAAAAAAATCAACTGAAATGAAGATGTAATGGTTCGTTCTATATTGGCGAAGAAGTGGACGAGTTGTACCGCATTAGCTGAAATAGCGGAGCTAGCGACAAATTTGTTGGGATAACTACGCTAATGAACTCGTACGGCCCTTTCTAGAACGTTCACGGGGTTAGAAGCGTAAAAATGAGCCAAAATGACCGTAATCGAGCATTGGACATTTGTATTGAAAGGCGGAGCCCGTATTGATAGGCGGAGAAATGATGATTGTGTGACTCAATACGGCTGAAATACGGCCATTTTATTTCGTTTTCAACTGTTCCAACTTCGTGAGGGCTGTTCTAGGGCCCGTGCGACCCCACTAATGTAGTTATCTCAACAACTTTTGCGAGCGTGTATGCTGCCTTTAAAGGCACAGGACACCCAAAAAATTATTTTTCAGATTTTATACTTATCTTGGAGAGAGTCACACGCTAATTACAATGGTTTCTCTGAAATCGTCCAAGACCCCCTTTAAACAGAGTGATGGCTCTTCAAAGATGCCTAGATTTTGAGGATGAAAAATTGGTGGACGAGTTGTCTCAGGCCTGTATTTCTCTTAATTCGCAATCGTTGCGTGAGAGAAAGCCAGGATGAGGAGACAGTCCGGTGATGGAATGAAGAACGACGACTTGTGGAAAATCATCCATCCATCGAGCCGCTATCGAGTTCGAAAATCTGTTAGGGGGTCGGGCCTGTGGTGGTGAGCGAAGGAGGTCGGGCCTGTGGTGGTCGCTTATATCTCACCTATTTGGGGGAAATGAGATCTGGCATTTGGCACGTGTTATACAGGAGGGGTCTTCTACACAATTACATGAAAATCTCAAAATTCATATCTGAGGGTGTACTGTGCCCTTAAGGGTGGCCGTAGTGGCGAGAGAGTGTCATGGACCATTGAGGAGTACAGAGAGTTAGGGGTAAAATGTAACCTAACACCGCAGTTGTATCATTGATCGATCCGGCCCCTGATCGAATTGAGTTAGCAATATGGCATTTTCACGTCCTTGTCTCGTTCCGTCTCTTATTCGGTGACGTGCTCGTTCCTTCTCTTATTCGGTGGCTTGAGCCTTCATGGTAAATTTTCTCACGTACTCCATTTTAGGTGTTGCTCAAGCGATGATACATCTCATCATCCCCATCATCCTATCGTTAGTGGTCGTTGAGGGTATAATGCTCGGGAACTCGCTGTGGATGAACGGAACTGACTGGACACCATACGACAATACAATGAAAAACACAATCCATTACATATTTCGCAATGAAATGGTTAACGCCACTCCTTGCGTACTGGAAACCGTAAGCCAACGCCTTTCGAAGTCATCCTTGTTTGTAGATATACTCTGTTTATCTTGAATTGCACAAAACACGGTCCGCCAATAGTCCTCTAATTGGCCCGCTAGTACCGCGGTGTACGTCCACGACGCCTTTTCGGCAGACCCGGGTGGCAGGGTGGGGGGCCGGGGGACGGCATTGACGAATCGATTGCTCTGCACACCGGGTGCACACCCGGGTCTGCCGAGAACGCGTCGTGAACGCACACTACGGTACTAGCGGGCCAATTAGAGGACTACTGGCGGACCGTGTTTTGTGCAATTCAAGATAAACAGAGTATATTATTCGCTATGTTTTGTCAAAATCATGCTGTGATCGTGCTCATGAGGAAACTCAATCTCCTTGTAGCTGAATGAGGTTTTGACCAATGGACGCGGTCTTAGGCTCACACGAGATCGTACACAGCCAGATGGCGTTCGACTGCGGTGGTTGGTCAGTTAGTATCCAGCCGTCGCGAAAGTGGCAAGAACTATAGTTGAAGGCACAGTCCAAACTCAGAATCGTTTTTCAGTTTCTCTGCCAGTCTTGGAGCCGGTCCCACGCTCATTCCAGTGATGTCTCTGGAATTGTAAAAAAACCCCTGCAAACGGAGTTATGGCCCTCAAAAATTGAGCTTTGGAGGCATGGTGGAGGAGTTGTCCAAGGCTTATAACTTCCGCCAATTGCAGCCTATGTACGCGAGCTGACCTGAGTAAAGAGAGAGGCTGAGATTGAAGGGAAGAACGGGGCTATTGATCGGAAACAGGGATGTGCGGCAATCGCCGTTTGTCGTTTGCTAGCCATATTTGGGACTTTTTTGCCGTTTGTCGTTTTCCGAAGTTTTTGTTATTTTCCGGCAAAATCGCCAAAACATTGAAAGGAGACGCCGACTATAATCGCAGCCATGTGGGCACTAGGGGTAATCCGAATATCCGTTGTTTGCTCAACCGTCATCCGGGGTTTTGACTCATCTGGGGTGTTAGTAAATAAGTTCAAAAACGCGAGATCACTTGCGGTAAGTTCGCCGTAAACTGCAGCTAAGCGCGAGCGTTTTATTTGACGATTTTCAGGAAAGGGACAAGACATTGCTGGAACTACGCACTCGCGTGCCACGTTATGAGCCACTAGATGCGCAAAGTGTATGAAAAATTCCCAAATAATTATTCATTCTGTCTTTTTTGGAAAAATATTGATTCAGAAAAAAAATTTCTGTAGATTTTTTGAACTTTTTCAGCTCGCGGTAAGTTCGCGCAAAACTGTCACTAAAAGGCAGTGTTCACGATGAAAAATGTGTTCCAGTTTTCACATGAAATGGGTAGTGGAGGGGCACACTGTAACGTTGACGTCGAAAGAACGCTTGAAAAAGTGCCAGGAAGAGCCCCAAAAGAGCCCGAAGTTACCACTTCGAGCGCACGGCAAACCCAAAAGCGCAATGCCCGCCCTTCGACGTAAACAAGGGAAAACTCCAGATCGTGAGATGAACTATGGTTACCGTTCAATAGCCCCGTTCTTCCCTTCATTCTCAACTTTTCTCTTCACTCAGGTCAGCTCGCATACATCGGCCGCAAAAGACGGAAGTTGCAAGCCTCGGACAACTTATCCACAACTTATCCCCTAAGTCGCAATAACGGGAATACACTCTGTCCCAAACAGACAGAGGACGTAAGCACCGCAGGTGTGTATTTTTGTTCGTAAGCCTACCCTGTTGAATCATGACTCATTTCATATAAGTTACTCGCAGTCGATCCTGCTTTGTCAGAGCGCAGCCACCAATCGTGGAGCCACAGCCGCACCACCGCGGAGCCGCAGCCTCACCACCGCGGAGCCGCAGCTGCACTACCGCTGGGCCGCAGCTGCACTACCGCGGAGCCGCAGCGGTACTGCCGCGGAGCCGTAGCGGCACTATCGCAGGGCCGCCACGCGAGGCCGCAGCGGCGATTTTTTTGACTTTCATGAGGTCCCACATGTCTTGTTTATGTTCATCTGATGCCTTGAAATGAAACTACTTCCTTGAAATGGAATTATTAGAATGTTGACACAGGTACTCGAAAAAAAGGAGAAACAAATAGAGCGGCACATGTGGATAACTTTTGTGTAAATCTAAGGGATGAGGTTTTCGCCGTTTGCCGGCCGTTTTTGGGATTTTATCGCCGTTTGCCAAATTCTCAAAATCGTTTGCCGCACATCCCTGATCGGTAACCATCGCTCATTCCGCCATTGTTGAGCTCGAAAAATCGTAAAACGGGCGTGCCAAAGCGGCTTCTTGGGGTGGGCGCCCCAGAGTGGCTTCTTATAACTCGCTTATGCGCAGGAATTGAGAGCTCGTACTTGGCAGATGTTATATTGGATGGTTCTTCTTCATAATTATGTGGAAATCTCAGATTTCGTCCCTGAGCTTGGGCTGTGCCCTTAAAGGCAGTGTTCACGATAAATCCAGTTCTCGAAGTTTCAGTGTGAAACACTAAGTTGGCAGATGCTGGGGAAGATAGGGACGAAGAAAGCAACAAAAATGGGCCAGAAATTAATAGATTAGGCTTTGAAAGTTATCCCGGTGCGCCTACCTATCCCGTTCCGCCCACATTCGGACGCGCCGCACGATGGCGATTTGCCAAGCAAATCTGTCGCGTCCAGCCTGCTCGATTCGAGCAGATTTCGCGATTTGCGCTTGCTTGCTAAAATCAGCTAGCCCCATGATTCTCGTCCACGCCCTAAATTTCAGAAACCGTTATTTAGCTTATTCTGGACGTTTTTCTTCGCTGTTTCTTCACTTTTAGTTACCTCACGACCAAACATTCCCATTTCTGGGTCGAATTCCAGTGCGATAATCACCGTGAACACTGCCTTTAAGTGCGCCAGAACGGGCCTACCGTAATCTTAGCCATAGACCAAATTGTTTGGAGACGGTTGGTCAAGAACGAAACTCCAGGCAGTGGATTTTTATTGGTATCAGCTTGAGTGTTCTCCTGCTTTGTAGTTCAGGCAGATACTCAATTGCTGACTCCTGAAGAAGGACGGTGTGTGAAAGATGACACACCGCCTTCCACCTATTTTATACTACCTTTTATCAGTAGGGTATTATCAATTTTGTTTACGAGAGCCGAATCGGGGCTGTATAACATTGTTCCTAAGATTACGGTATCCCCGTTCTAGCGCACTTAACAATCGTTCTTGTGAGAAAATGTGGTCTTACTGTTATCAATTCTGAGATGCTGATGGATACTACTCAGGGCCCATCAACGTTTATTCATCACCTCAGCACCGGGCTGCTTCCTCCTGCTTCGAGTGTAGAGTAGATATACTGGGTTGCAGCTTAAAGGCAGCAGACACGCTCAAAAATGGTATCGATTTTATGGCATAAATCAAAGGTTTGGAGCTGGTTTTAGTAGGAACTGACGAAAAAACGGACGAAAACTGTGTGCAGTTAGAGTAATAACGGTTATTTTGGTATCAGGTGAAAGTGGACGAGTTTTACGGCGCGCGGTTGAAACAGCGAATATTAGCAAGTAAACGGTTGAGATAGGGAAGACGATATACTTTTACAGCCTGTACTGGAACGTTCAACTCGTTGGAAGCATCAAAAACCAGCCAAAGTGACCGCAATAGTACTCTCAATGTGAACGAGTTTGTATTTTGGGGGCGGGGTTGCCGAAGCCCATGGGCGGGGTTGCAGACATTTTTCGAATTGCATTGCTAAAATTTAGTAGTTTTGTCTCGTTTTTGACGCTTCCAATGGCGTGAGCAGTCTACTAGGAGCCATGCGACTTCAGAAACGTATTTATCTCAACAACTTTTTCGAGCATGTCTGCTGTCGTTAAAGGCAGTGTTCACGATGATTTTCATTTTCGAATTTTTCACAAAAAAACAAAGCGTTGGCCTGCAAGTGTTACAAAAATTACGAAGAACCGGCGAGAAACGCATTAAAACGTCGTTTTTCAGTGACATTATTCTCTTGCCTGGACTAGTTGTCCGATTGGATGAACATGTTCCCTGTGGTTGTGACCGGTGAAAAATGGGGTCAGTCTAAAATGGAAAAAATATTTTGTGCACAACAGTATTAGTTAGAGTCCGAAAGAAGGGACGGAGCAACAGAAAGCGGAGAATTGCAAAGGACGGGTCCACAAAATAATTCATCGCGACAACGAACAGTTCCTGTGAGAGTAAAGTGGCGGGGTGAGATTAAAGGATTTGGTGCCCTTCTGGTCCGTTTTTCTCAGTTTCCCCTGTCATTTTAATTCTACCCGGAGGTCAATTAATCGATTTCGCGAATAATCTTAAAATTGAAGATTATCGTGAACACTGCCCTAAAGGACGAATGCGGCAACTAGGATGGCTCTTGATTCCAGAAATCTGCAACGCCGGTCTGTACAGCTAAGGTCTGCTCAAACTGTCCGCCCATGCAGTAGGCGGTTGTGTCGAGCAGCGGTCGCGTTGGGCCAGAGTGGGAAACATTTCTTGCCAGCCTCACTAAACTTTTCGTTGTGATCTACTCACTGTGCTTGAAAGAGCGTTCTATTTGTTTTTCTTCATTTTTACAGTCACCTTCTAACACCTGCAACAAAATTTGCAAAGAACGGGCGCTTAAAGAATCTATGAACTTAGAAAACGGGTAAAAAGCATCTCTTTACTTTCGCCGTTTCTCCTTCGATCAACTGCAGAACAAAAAACAAGCAAACAGGACCGGAAAGTAAAAAATTCGTACAGACTTCAAATCTTTCACGGAGTACTGGCTTGGCCCCACCGCTCCGTAAAATCATACTCTCGTTTTCAACATCCATTAACGAGGAGATCGGGCCATAATTCAATAAAAACCCAGTACGGCCCGCAATCTTGCGCTTGTATCAAAGCAGGGAAATATGTTTATGGTAGTTGTGAAACACATCGAGTCCACCATACGAAGCTGCAGTCTACGGCAATGGTGTGGTTGCTTGTTCTCATCAAGCATACTGTTCCTAACCACCTAGAGTCTTCACAATTGATAAACGCAGGAATAAAGCGAAAAATGAAGGGAGCAGAAAAGTTCGTGACCTCCTCGTAAAAATTTTCGGCCGCTTCTCATCGAATAGTGGCGAACATGGAATCGAGCCAGCCATGGCCACGATATGTTTAGTGAGAATACGATAACGCGCTCTCGCCTTTTCCGTTGCCGTGAACTGTACATACATTATCATTTCGGACCTAACTTGTGTACATCGCACGATGTTTTCGAAACAGTTTGGTGTGCACATACTATTCATGCTTTTCTCTTCTTTTTTGAAGGCACAGCTCAAACTCAGGGACGAAATCTGAGATTTCCACATAATTGTGAAGTAGACCCACCCCATATAACACCTGCCAGTGAGCCCTTTATTCCTCCGAATTGGCGAGGTATAGGAGGAAGCCACTCTGGGGCGCCCACATCAGGAAGCCACTTTGGCACGCCCGTTTTACGATATTTCGAGCTCGACAGTGGCGAGATGAGCGATGGTTTCCGATCAGTGGCCCCGTCCTTCCCTTCATTCTCACCCTCTCTCTTTATTCAGGTTGGCTCACATACATCGGTGGCAAATGACGAAAGTTACAAGCCTCGGACAACACGTCCACCAGCTCAATTTTCGAGGGGCCATAGCTCTGTTCCCAGAGGATCTTGTACGATTCCAGAGACACCATTGGATTCAGCGTGAGACCGTTTTCAAGATAGGTAGAAAAACAGAAAACCACTTCGGAGGTTCGACTGTGCCTTTAGGCCAATATTATTTGGTTTGTGTTGATCTTGGTATCCGATGCTGCCATTTGGCACAATTAACTACAGCAAGTCTCTAGTACTGACGAAAAATGTGACGCTGCCAAATAAAGCCAACTGCAACAACGGCTACTGCCCATCACAGAATGTCGGGTTTTATCGATGCACGGAGCCCTCATAAATTGGTTCATACAGTTAGCACGGTTCGCTCTGATCGTTTTGATTTCCTCTTGACGCCAGCGCAGAATTTACCCCAAGAAGAAATTAAAACGGTCGGCACGATCTGCCCGACTTCACTTGGGAGAAGTTCTTGTAAAATCCAGTTTTCAACAAAACGCGTTTCACTTTAAGATATGTTTCGCTGCTACGAAAAACCTTCAAGACGCCACTATGCTCGAAATTCTTTATGCTTTTGAGGATGAGGTTTGCTACGTTCCTTTGTCTTTTACATTTGTGATTCAGCTCGGAAGAACGAGGGTTATAACCATTGCAAGGTTGCTTACTTACCTACGACACCTTGGCAAACTATCCGGTTCTGTCTATCTCTAGTTCCCTTTCGAGGATTTCTCATTATGGAGTTACATAATAGGACGTGAAAGGGCTGTAGTTGACTTACGGGCTTGATTGTTATTACTCTCAGAAAGCGGAGCTCAAGAAGTGTCAATCGTTCAAACAGACAGAGGTGCTTAATTTCCATGAATAATGTGTTTGCAGATCGATATGTCTCAACGCACTCAATATATACGTCGTGTGGTTCCACGAATCGCTGGGTTGCTGAGGAAGATGAATGTTCTTGTGGATGGATTAGCCGAAATGTATGGCTTAACCGGCATGGAGGCTAAGATGGTTAGTTTTGTTAAGCGTTAGGCTGATTTTGGTAACCTTACTACATACATTCAATTTTAAGATTCTTTTGTCCTTTGGTTAAAGGCAGTGATCGCAATAAAATATGTTTGTCTTCTTTTCCTCTCTAAACTCTTTTCTGGGTTTAGAGTAGTAGGACCATTGAGAAAAAAATCGCGGAAAAACCGCTGTTTCGGGCCAAATTTGAAGCCTGAACTTTCTTGTCTTTTGATGGTGGACGAGCCCACTCCACATCATCGGCATCGATGATCTCTATTGTCAAAAACATCTGAAAAGCTGGTTTAAAGTGAATTTCAATCAATAAACGTCATCCTTCAGACCCATCTGAGTCAAAAACGATTGACTGAAGCGCTTTCTTTCATTGGTCAACTCTTTTCATTCCGTAAATCTGGATTTATTTTTTCCTCTGAATGTCGATGATTTTTGACTGCTCGGCACGAGGCGGCGATTTTTTTTTGCGGCACTGTGCACGTGTGCACGAGCTGGAAATTCAGGGTCTTACGCTACCTTCATAATTTTCCAGCTGTTTTCGATATAAGCTAATTTTCATAGTATTTTAGATAACGTTTTTCATCGCGACCACTGCCTTTAAACGCAGTGGTCGCCGATGAATAACGATACCTAAAAACTATAAAAATCAGCTTAGATGAAAACAACTGAAAAACTATGAAGGTAGCGCGGTAAACGGGCAACAATTAGGAGTTTCTAGGGCCCAAAGATTCTGGTTCGTGCACACGTGCACGAGCGCAGCAAAAAGATCGCTGTCTCATGCCGAGCAGTCAAAATTCATCCACATCCAGAGGAAGAAATAATTGCAAATTTACGTAATGAAAAGAGTTGACCAATGAAAGAAAGCGCTTCAGTCAATGTTTTTGACTAGATGGGTCCGAAGGATGACGTTTATTGATTGAAATTCAATTTTTAAACCAGCTGATGTTTTTGATAATAGAGATCATCGATGCCGATGATGTGAAGTGGGCTCAGTCCACCATCAAAAGACAAGAAAGTTCAGGCTTCAAATTTGGCCCAAAAACAGCGGTTTTTCGTTTTGCCTTCTCAATGGGTTACTAGTTTCAAACCCAGAAAAGGATTAGAGAGGAAAATAAGACAAGCATATTTCATCGCGACCACTGCCTTTAAGGGATTCAATTGCATGAATAGTCTAGCCTTTCAGTTTGCGCTAATGATTCGACCAATGCAAATGAATTCAATTATTGCTGCAGCACAAGAGGGAGCCACGGCGGAAAACGTGAGTTATAGGCCAGTACTGAACCACCCATTCAGACGAAAAATAAGTCGAGGTGGAAATAATACAGCAAAGACTCTGACGTAAGTCAGATTGAAACTATCTAAGCCTGCCCATTCACAAGAACCTCACAGAATCGACAACCCAACAGTCACAAAAACAAACGAGTGCCTATGTTGATTAAAGCTGTTTCTTCTGTGTAGAAACAACTCTCAAAATCTGCAACTTCGCGTAGACCTAGTCAAATTTTTGACTGCCACCATCTTTTATCGCATACGACGGTGTCTCAGTCGGCGTCCATAGCTAGCTGCAAGCGTCATGTGCCGCTGGTGCTTTGCATCGTTAACATTTATTATTGATTTCACTTTATACCTTCCACTGCAGATGGCCTGCTGCGGCGGCGAAGGTGTAGCGGTTGTGAATGATTTCATCAACACCATCTTCCCTTCAGCATGCGCCTCCGATTGAGCGTTCTTCTTCAGCGTTCCAGCGACATGACGCTTGCTGCTGGTTGCTAGCTATGCACGGAGCCTGGTTGCAAGAAAAGGAGAGATCATACAAGGGAACCTCGCATGGTGGTCGCTCCCGGTTAGAAGGGTGATGAATGTTTTCTGACCAGCTCTGACATACTCTCTCCACACCTGGGATCGGATTCAGCTGAGAGCACTTCTGAGCAAAGCCATTTGCATTTTTTAAAGCTTTACGGGAAAGCAAGGTTACCCATTAGGCAATTTTTTGGGTGCTTAAAGGAGAATTTTCCAGATCCATCAGAAAATTTCGATTTGGAGCTCATTCAATATGCTGAACAGGAATCTGGGTCCTCGTGTTGCCAAACGGACTCCAGTGACCGTTTTCACGGAATAGAGGACGAAACGAACCCTACCGTGCCCGTCGTATAGCATTCTATGTTGTGCCTCTCTAATCCAAATTTCAGAAGTGGCGGCCCCCACTTCGCCACGTGTGAGAGCAGAGACAGGCTTGAGTAGCAGCCCGCAGGGACGGTGAGGAGACCGCCGAGTAGATGGCTGCTGTCTCGCAGCCTCCTTAGCAATGTACTACGGCGGGCATACTCAGACAAAACTCGCTTAACGCCCGCTGAAATACCGGCATCGCCAGCGGGATAATGACCTCCGCGGGCGCGGTAGTGACTGTAGTGGGCGAACAGCTGTTTCGCGCCCGGGCGACAAGCCCCTCTGAGTTTATTTTTCTCTAAAAATATACAGACGCACCGGTGCGCAACGCGGCCAGCACCCCAACACGCAACCCGGCCAGTGCGCCAAGCATCAACGGGGGCCGCCAGCTGTTGAGCGGGGCCTTTAACCGTCAGGCAGGGTCAAGTACCTCGAACTTGGGTAACTGAACCGACGGCACAGCAGTCATCTGAGTCCTGACTCAGAAGCGCGTCGCATGCTTTCGACTTACTTTGACTTAATACTCGTATGCTACCCTTGGAAATTAGCGGCTTGGGCGTGGAACCCCTTCCGTGATAGGCACCATCCCACCCTAATCCCCGTCATAGGCACGCTTTCGTGACAGGAGGGCGAGCACATGCCTATCGCGTGTCTCTGTGAAAGTGTGCGGGTCGAAGTGGGTTCGAGCTCCTTTTTATCTGAGTAGAAGCATACCCCGTTCTCAGCTGTACAGGTGGACAGGAAGTGCTTGCACTTCCTGTCAGGAAGATATTGATCATTTACTGCCGAGTGAAACCGACGTCCCTAGCAAGCAGCCACAGCCCTCTCCGTCTACTTCTAGGTGGCTAGTACGATTTTCCAATCAAAAGACTTACAAGCATCTGCAATCACCACTCCTTGCCGCAATAAGCCTAAAAACCGATAATGCCTATTATCGATCGATAATGTGTCTTGAGGAGCATTTTTAGTATGTTGGAGTCCACTTCAGTGTTCACTTATAAAGTTCAAGTTTGAATAGGAGCTAGATGCACGAACTTCCATAATCCTAGCCAAAATTAAGCTCACTAGTTCTGTGTTGCGCAAGGCGAAGTCAAAACCAAATCTGATGCGCGCTTCGCGCTCATCTCTATTGAAACAGGGCGCTAAAACCGCAAGAAAAGCGCCGCATTCACTTTGACCTAACCTACGAGCTTTGTACTGGCCTCACAAATACAAGTTTCAGAAGCTGTGAATATTCAATCATGTAAGATCATCATTTTTTATCACGAATGACGTTTTTCCAGAACACCATGAATTATAAGAAGATCGAAGCATTGGTTAAAAAGCTGAGTATGATTCGGAAACCCCCAGCACCAGCGAAGAATGGAGAGCCGGTCAACTCCACAATGCCAATCATGCACCCACCTGCTAACATCACAATGAGTGGTACTGCTAGTCAAATTGACTCAGCGATAGCTATGATAGGCGGACACGTCAACTCAGCAACAGATTTCATAGGCAATCTCACTAATGCTGCAGTGGAAATGGTTAACAAAATTATTGGAAGTAATCAGACTACTACAGCCGAAGGTAATGGCACGGCGATGATCAGTGGAGCAAATCAGACAGTAGTCAGCGAAATCCACCAAATTACTAGTGGATCCAATTCAGAGGGGTAGGATGATTCAATGGCGAACCGATGGGTTGAGAGATTCGCTGATGTTTTTTTATGCTGTCGAACTCCAAACAGCTTACCTTAGCTCCAAACCCGTCGATTTGCTTCTGATGAACCTCGTTTCATACATTAACAAACCCTCACGCATAATGTATGTTTTTCAATAAAGAATTGAGTTGTTGCAAGGAAAGATAAATGAAATGATTCACTCGTATAAATGAAGTTTATTTTCAAATATTGATTATAGGGCACGTCTTTGAGTGAATGCAAAAGAAGGTCATCCGAAAGAGACCTGAGCGATGCTGACGTGTGAGGGAGTCGTCACAGGGTCATGACGGAAGCGATTTGAAAGAAATTAGTGCAGTAAATTAGTGTAACTCCTGAGAATCAGCAAGAAAGCTTTCACATAAGGGCTCATGAGCTATCAGCTGGTTTGCCGGTCGTGGTCTACACGAACAATGCAAGGCTACACCACTGTAGCCCGATTCGGCCACAGAGCGCTTTTGCTTTGGCCAAGAGGCACACAACAGACGACAATACACTACCGCCCGTATCTTTTGATCATCGGGGACGCTAGAGCGCCAGAGCGCGCCGTTTGGCGCCGCTCTTGAATAACTCGCTTCAAAGTGGTCCAATCGGAGAACGGTAGCCAAATTCGGAATCAGCATCAAAAATGCGATCTGCTGAATGTATAAAATTCTCAAATGGAACTCAGTGGAGGATTTTGGGTTACGGTAGCCATCCAATGACCCGTTTCCAAATGGAACAACCATGTAAAGATCTCGCTTTGCCTTCTTTGCCTCTTCTCCTCACGCGAAGAAATCATGTCCAGAATCAGCCACTCTATGGAAATGCACCCAAATGAACAGTTGAAAAAATAATCAAAAAAATAAATAAATACGATAAGATGTACAGCCATCGTCCGTAGCCCCGCCTAGTCTCAGCCTCTCGTTTATTTGCAAAGCGGCCGCATTATTTAGAGTGGACTACGACCGGCCCACGGGCAACCTAGGACGGCCTACGTCATACTATCGTATAACTACATGTGACGGGGGCCGCACAGTAGCCCAAATGAAAGCACATGCTGTGTGCAGTATAAAAAATCTCTTCCAACTGACTAAAACCCACAAAATTTCATCGAAAAAAAAATTAAATCCTATGTTTAAGCGAACTAAAATTGAGTACAGAGTCGCGAAACTAGCTAGTTCTTACCTAAATCCGTGAACTATCTAGATGAAGCAGGCTTTACGGAAAAACATAATTATTCTCCAGGGGAGTGATTGACGCGCAGTTTTTTTGTGGTCGGATTGTAATATCCGACTTCTCAGCTATATTCGAATTTTGAACTATTTGAATATTCGACTTTTAGACTATGGTCGGATACAGCACTTTTTCGAATATTCGACATTTCGACTGTGGTCGGATATCGCACTTTTTCGAATATTCGACCTTTCGACTGTGGTCGGATATCGCACTTTTTCGAATATTCGACTTTTCGACTGTAATCAGATATAGCACTTTTTCGATTATTCGACTTTTCAACTGTGATGGGATATCACACTTTTTCAAATATTTGACTTTTCGAATAAAAAGTCAACTTGAAACAGTCGGGTACTTATCCGACTGTTCGATTCGGAACAAGTACACAGTAACTTTGAATCAATTAGCATGACTCTAACAAGGGTATATATACGAGTACACAAAGCGTACTCAGGTAAAACTGGTTGTCGAGAATCGGACGAAAAATTGTCCTGCAGGCGTACGAATGCAGGACAACTTTCGCAGACCCTAGAGAATTCTGGACAACCTGTCGCCCAATTCTCGACAATGCCCGACAACTTCTCGACCAATTCCCGACAACTCCTAGCCCGATTCTCGACAGCTAACCCACAAATATACACATGTACAACTGAACTACTTATCAAAAATTAGGGCTACTGCCCAACCGTTGATTACAACGGTCGGTGAAATCTACGGAGATGGTTCAACTCAACTCCTTAAGGCGAGTTTAGATTAGTCTCATTTCATCTACGTTTGGCAGAGGCAAACTGTGCATCGTATATGCTGCAGGTCTACAAAATCGTTCAGCATGGGCCGCTATTGGCCCTTCCCAGCACCAGTAAGCCTTCAGTGTACTGGTCTTCGGAATTACTCGAAGACAATGAAAGTTTGAGTAGAGAGTAAATCGACCACGCTAAACTCAACTATCCCACTCTCGTGGCTCCTAGTTTTCAAAATTGCCGACTTCCGTCGGGACCACACCTGAGAAAGGTGTGAACCATAATTCTTTAGCGGTGTTCAGCCTGCATCTTAGGCGGCGAAAGTTTGTATACAGGGTAAATCGACCACGCTGGACTCAAATATCTTACTCTCGTGACCCATACTTTGCAAAATATGGACTTCCGGCAGGTCCACATTTTGTACATCAATATAATGCTCGACAATCATTGAAGGCTTAGAGTTGCAAATTCGAATGATTCGAAATTTATTCGAATTAACAATCTTAATTTCAAACGTTGTTCTGATACTTCTTGGGTAACTTCTTAAGTAATATATTTTCAATCTGACTGCTGCAACTGCCGATCATCAAAAGAAAGATCAGTACTTGAAAGCTCGAAAACTTATAAAGTTCACTAACATGGAAATCCCATGTTTTGGTACGTTCGCTATTTTGAAAATATGAAAATTAAAAAAACGAGTTTGATATTCAAGAAATCGGTGATATGCATTAAAATTGATAACCATTTGGAAGAATGGAGGAAAAAAGAAAATAAAACACAGCGGATCCACACGAAAAGAAAAGAACAAAAACAGCAGCCGCATTTGAAGAAGGTTCTGGAGTGATGTCATGAATTCATGGGAAATTTTCGACATATTCGAAACAAATCCTCAATTTCATAAGTTGTCGAGAAATCTGCCCGAATTCTTGGCAAACAATCGTTCCCACGAATTCTTGGCAACTTTCTCTGAAATTCTGAACAAATCGCCCGCAATTCTCAAAAATACTACGAATCTCGGAAATCTCGATAACTTTATCAAAATTCTGGACAACTTCTCGATTGTCGACCGATTCTCGACAACTATTCGTCCGATTCTGAACAACTAGTTTTACCTGAGTAGGTCGGATCTGCAAAAACGACTAGAATCGTTAAAATCTCTTCTGGTTCGATAGTAAAAATGCGCAGTATCCCGGCCCGAGCTGCGGGTTCAGAAAAGTTAGAAACTATTTTCAGTCCTCGCAAAAAGGCGTTTTTTTCAGGCATGTTTTTTTTGAGTTTCCCAAAATGTAGGACATCAGGCATTTTTTCTGGAGTTTCAAAAAATTCTCTCGGATTTAGCTCAAAAGTTATATGTAAGGGTAATCTAGGGTGGTGAACACGAATTTGGAGTCCATTTGTCGAAGTTTCTAGGTTTACTGAAGGTTACGGTAAGTAACATGTCATTTAGGGGCAAAACACTTTAGTATTTTGAAAATCAACAAACGGACGCTAAATTCGTATTCTCCACCCCGAATAACCCCCGTGTACAAATTTCGATTAAAATCTGAGATTTTGACCAAACTGCCGTATACCCACCGTAATCTACTGTAATCTGCGAAAAATCGATAAACGGACTCCAGATTCGTGTTTAGCACTCCAAATAACCCTCAGAGAACGATTTTGAGAACCATTCATCGCAGAAATCTGGAAATCT
The DNA here is from genome assembly GCA_029168955.1 of Aplectana chamaeleonis. Taxonomy (NCBI): domain Eukaryota; kingdom Metazoa; phylum Nematoda; class Chromadorea; order Rhabditida; family Cosmocercidae; genus Aplectana; species Aplectana chamaeleonis. The sequence continues at coordinate 12,987 of JAPDOI010001160.1, read as the reverse complement.
CGGAAGTGGCGTTCTTCCCTCGTAATTTTCTCCGGTTGGGAAGCTTCTAACAAAATTAGCCGAAAACTTCTGGAAATTAACAGGTAAACCCTAGATTCGTGATCAGCCCCACAAAAAAACCCCTGGAAGAATTTTAAAGGCAGTGTTTGCGATAAAAAATGTGTTTCAGTTTCCACAGGGAATGGGTTGTGGAGGGGCACACTGCAACGTTGACGTCGAAAGAACGCATGGAAACGAGCCAAGAAAAACTCCAAAAGAGCCCGAAGTTGCCACTTCGAGCGCAAGGCAAACACCAAAAGCGCCACGCAAGCCCAACGACGTGAACAAATGAATCCTCGAGATGGTGAGATGAGCGATGGTTTCCAATCAAAAGCCAGAGGACAACTCGTTTACCATGTTTCCTTAGCTCAAGTTTTGAGGGACCATAACCCCGTTCCCAGAAGGTCTTGTACGATTTCAGAGACATCATTGGGATCAGCATGGGGCTGTTTTCAAGATAGGCGGGAAAACAGAAAAACGATTTTTATCGTGAACACTGCCTTTAAAGTCACTGTTCGCGATAAACTTCATCCTTGAATTTTCCATGACAAACGCCGAAAAAACGGGACGAAAAGCTACCCAGGAGCCGCAAAACGGCTTTAAAAAGTGGGCAAACCCCGCCACTTTCCGCCCCTCGACGTGAACAAAGGAACACTCGAAATCGTGAGTTGAGCGATGGTTTCCGATCAAAAGCCCCGTTCTTCCCTTCATTCTCAACTTCTCTCTTTACTCAGGTCAGCTCGCATACATTGGCTGCAAAAGACGGAAGTTACAAGCCTCGGACAACTCGTCCACCATTTTCCCTAGCTCAAGTTTGAGGGACTATAATTCCATTCCCAGAAGGTCTTGTACGATTCCAGAAGCATCATTGAAGTCAGAATGGGACCGGTTTCAAGATAGGCGGGAAAACAGAAAAACGATTCTTATCGTGAACACTTCTTTTAAAGGCAGTGGTCGCGATAAAATATGCTTGTCTACTTTTCCTCTCTAAACCCTTTCTGGGCTTCGAGTAGTAGAACCTATAAGAAAAAATCGCGAGAAAACCGCTGTTTCGGGCCAAACTTGAAGCCTAAACTTTCTTGTCTTTTGATGGTGGACGAGCCCACTCCACAACATCGGCAGCGATGATCTCTGATATCAAGAACATCAGCCGGCTTGAAATTGAATTTCAATCAATGATCAACACTCATCTTGTCAAAACATTGTAGTGCTTGCTTTCACTTTTCAACTGTTTTTATTAGGTAACTTTGCATTTATTTCTTCCTCTAAATGTCGATGATTTTTGACTACTCGGCATGAGGCGGCGGTCTTTTTTTGCTGCGCTGTGCACGTGTGCACGAACTGGCATCTTTAGGCCCTAGGAACTCTAATCCTAGCCGGTTTTTCACCGCGCTACCTTCATAGTTTTTCAGCTGTTTTCTATCTAAGCTGATTTCTATAGTTTTTTAGATAACGTTATCGTGACCACTGCCTTTAAAGGCAGTGGTCACGATGAAAACGTCATCGAAAAACTACAAAAATCAGCTTAGATTAAAACAGCTGAAAACTATGGAGGTAGCGCAGTGAAAACGGTCTACAAATAGAGTTTCTAGGGCCCAAAGAAGCTAGTTCGTGCACACGTGCACAGCGATGACGAAACAGATCGCAGTCTCATGCCGAGCAGTCAAAAATCATCGACATTCAGAGGACGAAATAAATGCAAATTTAACGAATAAAAACAGTTGAATAATGAAAGCATCACTTCAGTCAATGTTTTTGACTAGATGTGTACATAAATTCGAAGGTTCATTGATTGACATTCAATTTCAAGCTAGCTGATGTTCTTGATATAAGAGGTCATCGATGCCGATGATGTGGAGAGGGCTCGTCCACCATCAAAAGGCAAGAAAGTTCAGGTTTCAAATTCGGCCCAAAACAGTGGTTTTTTCGCGATTTTTTCTTATAGGTCCTACTACTCGAGACTCAGGAAAGGATTTGGAGAGAAAAAGACGACAAGCATATTTGATCGCGACCACTGCCTTTAAGTCAAATCTCGAACATTTTTCTAAAACGCTTTCAGTCTGGACAAAGTACGGAGAGAGTTTCTTTACCCAAACTTCGCTCAGGGTAGTAGTTTTGGTCGCTGAACACATTTATGAGGTCCACTTCCGGATTTTCCGACTAACGCGCTTTTTGGAAGCAACAAAAAGCACATAAAACTGCCCTTTCAAGCCTAATACTTCTTGGAGCCTACAACTCGGGGCGGGATACTGCGCAGCTCTACTATTGAGCCAGGAGAGATACTAACGATACTAGTCGTTTTGGCCGAATGTCGAAAAAATGTCTCCGCTACAGCCTTTTGACACGCACGCCGACCGCGTGTGCAAAAAGTCTCATTCGGGCAGACTTTACAAACAATAGAGATCGCTACCTTTCACTGCCGCGCCTGCGACTCCTGAAGAGTTGCCTCATGCCCTTCTCTGAAAACGCATTCGTTGTGAACCGTGGTAAAAATGATATCCCTGCTGCTGACTGCGGCAAGGTTCATCTACTTGAAGCACATCTAGACATAGACCGTATCCTTTTGGCGGTGTAAACTTTCTGATAGGAAAAGCACTGTTCTAGACACCCTTACTGCTCTGTGGAGCGCTCTTTAGTGACAGGAGCACGTGCTGCTGCGATCACGGTGAAGGTGCGGAAAAAGTCTTCCTTAAAGGCAGGGTCCGGGCAGAATTTTGATTTTGAGATTTCACGCTAAATCGGTGCTCTTGCTACCGGTAGTCCCAAGGAACATGCGAAAACTGCGTAAAAACCGGTCTTCTTCAAGTTATTCCAGCCACTTCCGTTAGCCGATACTCCAGAAAAGTCAGAGAAGTGTGGCCATCGTCCATATTTTAGCGGTTGTCCACGCATTCTTCGAAAGTGCTGTGTAATTATCGGTCATTCCAGCCATGATTATCATGCTGTGAATACCGTAATCCCTGACTTTGAGGCTGTTTTCTCCAGAACTAAGGACTCAGAGTTCGTGAAAAGTTCAGACGATGTTCAGTTTGGCCAGCCCAATCTATCTAAACCAAACTTCGGTAGTGTCAAAATTTGACCGGACCTTGCCTTTAGAGGCAGCATACATGATAAAATTTGCTCCCGTGTTTTTCATAGGTTAGGGAAGGCCCGGAGCCGAAAACAACATCTGTGCCGAGAAAAGTCGCGAAAAGTGATTTCAAATCCGTTTACTGGGCCTCAAATGATCCAGTGTTATTGCAACTGACACATGAGAAAGGAGGAATTGGCCAATACGTGAAAATATGATCTCTCAATCAAATCAGGCGATCTCTTGCGTCGCCTCCCATTTGGCTGTGCTATTTCTCTTGCTGACCGTTTGCATTATCGAGGTCGGTGATTCAATGTGTTCCCGGTTGGGGGAGGCCAAATACAGCTGGGGCGGGCAATTACAGGGGTAGCACTCGGTTATCACTCATGTAAAGTAGTTGCGGCTCGTTCTTGACGCTTCCAAATGCGTGAGCGTTATGATGCAAGCCTCACGGTTAGGTTTACGTTGCTATCTCAACAACGTTTACGAGCGTGTATGCTGCCTTTAAGCGAACCACGAGTCTCTATGTATAACAGCACGAAGGGCTGTTGCGATGACGGCGCTGATTTGTAGACATGATGAACCCATCATTAAATTGCACCGAACCTGGTCGTCTGTGGCCGACGATTGCGCATTATTATTGGAGCATGGCTTGGTGTACCACTTCAGGGTATAGCATGACATAATCCGAATCTCTCATCAACTACAAAACCATACAATCTCGATGGACCTACACCCTAATGACAGACTGGATCGTCAGAACTACCGATACATATTGTTGTTCTTTGTTCTGGTCGACTACCTCCTTGGTGATCGCATGAAGACCCTTCAGTATCGCTCGTACGATTTCGTCAGAAAGCGGATGAGGACGCGTTTTCGCGTCTTTCTCGTCCATTTTGAGTAACTCGCTCCAAACTCAACTTTTTGCGAAACTAGGGCAATATTCATGATCCTGGCGTTGTAGGCTATTCAGTGGTATACCCACTGTCAAAGTTACATTGAGAGATACAGGAGTTTCGAAATTAACCAGCCCCCTATGCAGGGTACACACAGAGAAACGCAGACCAAGGCGGTCGCGCCCCCTCCGCCACGGTACCATAATCACAAACCTGGCTGATCGCAAAACTTCTATAGTTCTCAACGTATCCCCCAGCAAATGATGAACCACTAGGTAGCCCTCGACGCCAGGATCACGAATATCACACCAGTTTCGCTCAAAAGTGAGCTTGAAGCAAGTTTTTCAAAAAAGACGAAAAACGAAAAAGCGCGTCCTCGCGCGCTTTCTGACCGAATTCTTCGAGGTGTTGTGTACTTGCTGCCCTGGTAATAGGGAAAATAAAGCTGTGAGCCCTTCCTTCAAGTGAGGTTGAGACGGCGGAAATGACTGGCGTTGTGCCAACGCTCCCTTCAAGTCTTCCCGCCGACCATAATTAGCCTATTTGTCCAAGGCGTCGATATCCAGTCAGAAGGCGCCTCTCCAGCAGCCAGTTTCACGAATCCAGCAACTACGTGGTATTTCTACGACAACTTCGACATACCATTTAGAATCCCGGAGAAGCCGAAGAATAACAAGTCGAAGAAGGCAGATTAGGAAATGGAGGAACGAATGAGCTGTTGCTACTGTAGTACATAGGTTATCGGTGGCTGTTCCAAACTCTAACCTCAGGATGTTTACTTTTGACAAGGGCTAATGTTGTTGAATGTTAATGCAGTAGAAAAGGAAAACAGTGTTACGCAATCTCTGGAAGGATATCACTCTTTATGATTCTGTATCGATCCTACAGCCTATGGAGTAAAAAAAACGCAATTGCTGAAATGACAATGAAAATCGCTAATTATTACTGAACTGAAGTCTTTAATGGTATTCGAGCCGAAAGCATTGCGCACTCAAGTATGAGCGCGCCCTTGTATTTAGAAACGGCTACCTTGACCTTCACCACCTCTGAGCTCTGATTACCGGATGAAAATTTTTTTCGGCACTAAAGAAGTAGGTCCCAAAATGCTGAAAAAGTTTCGAAGATCATTTCTGTAAAGGTAAGAAAACGACTTTCTCCGACCTTGACCACCCCCAAACTTGGTACGTTTTTGTATCTCATCTTGCGAGAGTGAAGCATCTCCACACAACACTTTGAGAAGGAGATTTTGCGAGCAGTCGGACAGTAGGATGGAAAACAGTCTCACATCAATCGCAAATGTCACACCTTTATGCCACACTCACTTTTTCTACCAGAAAGGTGAAATACGTAAACCTTAACTAAGAGTGACCATATCAAGTCATTTTAGAAACTAATTTTTAGGGTATTTTAGAGGTGAGAAAGTTGACCACTTCATGAATAACCAGTTCGCAAGCGGTTGTCGGTTATCTGATTCCTACAACGATAGATCATTCGATTTTTTTTTGCTTTTTGAAAAGAATTCGTTTTCTTAGTGTTCTAACAGTGGAAACAAAATGACTTCAGAAACATTGGGAAAGCTCTTGTCTGAAGATACGTAATTTCTCCTGTTTGCACTCTTGTTTTTGCATTTTATCCATACTGCATCACTTCCGTATTTACAAAATCGAGTGGGAAATGCATAGCCTCTTACAATTAACTACAAGTTTTTCAGTGAAAATTTTTATTTGTATATCCACGTTTCGGGAGCTGAAAGTGAAACAAATAGAAACTTGAGAGGAAGGGAAATCCACGCCTAAAGTTCTTAAAAAAATACGGGAAACAGAACATCCTTCTGAGCGGAGCAGTTCATGAATTCTACTCGCAGACGACCCAGTTCTGTGCCTGCGCAGTCTGTCGAACTGCGGCCTCCCCTCTTCCCACATTGGAACCCTCCTAGTGTACGCTTGACCCTGCGATCAGCTGTACCATGTCCTGGAGGTCTGCTTTTCGAACGCAGGAGCGTATGGCCGCGCATAGCCCATTAGAAATGAAAGGCGCACAAAACCCTATTTTCGACTGCTGCCCGACATCGCTATTCGCTCTGAGTGGTCGCCGTTTGAAACGAATGGAACCTCTGGTAGCATACCCGTTTTCTTGAGCGACGCGCTGATCGCTCAAAAATAGGCAGCCACCCAGCAGCCGGCGGCATCTCCCTTGTAAATGTAATGTGTTCCGATAGCTCGCTCAGAAGATCAAAACAGGTGTCCATTTTGGTTTGAGTAGGGCACTTTATTCCAGGCTCCGACAAAAGCGAAAACGCCGAAACGTTAGATGAATAAAACTGTGTCACCTCGGACAATTGCTCAAGCAAGCACTATTACAATACCATTGCATATTATCGGCCAACTGGTAAGAAAAAAGTTAAGCATCAAGACACAATTTGAGGGCTTCCAACTCCTCACAATTTGAAGGCAGTGGAGAAGTCTTTCTAATTCTTGATTATGCTTCGCATTTGTCGAAAGAGACTAACGTCTAACGCTATCTGAGATCTTTTTCATATCGACGAGGTGTTGCAGAAGCGTCCGTCGAGAAAAAAAAACAGTCAATGAGAAAGAAAACACACAGCGCCCTTAGAAACGGTTCGCCTTGAATTACTAGTTTAGTTACCATGTAATCTGCATACGGGGGCCGGATTCATAAACGCGTGTCGTTGGGTAGGGGTGCTGCCGAGATGTCGTACGTTCACGCCGTGGCAGTGTGGAGGAAAGAAGATCGCCTCTATGCGAACCGACGTCACCCTCTCCACGAAGAGGGTTTCTGTCATGGGAGAGGTGCTGGCCGGCCGCGTCTCTCCTTTCGATTCTCCTGGTAAGGGCCGGCGTGGGGAGGAATCCTGGACCCGCTCAGAAGTACCTATGCGCCACGTGCGGCAAGGGTGTTACCTGGAGAGATATCAGCGTCCAGTGCTTCGGATGCCAAAGGTGGGTGCATCTTTCCTGTTCGGGTCTCAGTTTTGTGAGGCAACATAACTCAGCTTTTCGCTGTGTTTTATGCTCTTCGCCTACCAACTCTGATTCCTCTTCCTCATATCGCCGCCTTTCCATTGTACATATCAATCTCAACGGCCTTCGTGTCAAACTTTCTGAACTCTCTCTCTTCGCACGTACTTACCGTCCAGACGTGATCATGGTTTAAGAAACCAAGCTCTCTCCATCACCCACCCGTCTTCGTCCTAATATTCCGGGCTACACTGCCTTCCATGCTCCAAGGTCAGCTCTTGGCGGAGGAGTTTCAACCTTTGTTTTATCTTCTCTCCCCTCCCACCCCATACCAAAAACCCCCACGGATGGTACTCTCGAGTACCTTTCAAACCATCTCTCCCTTAAAACTTCCCTTTCTCTGTTCAACATCTATATTACCCCTACCACCTCATGCCCCTCATCCTACAATCCCATTCCTCTTCTCAAACGACTTAACGATTGTTCATTCTTATCATCAGTTGTTTTCGCGAGCGACTTTAACGCCCACACCTTCTGCTCGTCCTTTGGTTCTGATGCTAGAGGGGAAGAAGTCGAAAAATGGGCTGATGAGTGCGATCTGGTCATCTTAAACGATGATCAGCCCACTCGTCTCCCTGCCAACGGCCGATCTTTTAGCCCAGACATAACTCTAGTCTCTTCCAACCTTTCCAACGCTTGCTCATGGTCTACCTCAACAACACTGTCTAGTGATCGTGTTCCCGTCTTTGTGCACATCTATCTCTCAAATTCTCTTGCTCCTTATTCTGGTGTTCGTCAACGTTTAGGCCAAGAAGACTGGTGCCTGTTCAGTGAGGTTGCGCTACGCCTAGCGGCTGATTACCCGTGGAATGGCAATGTGCACCAGAAGGAGCATCACTTATCCTATGCGATTCGCAGGTCCATGAAGGCGGCTGTCCCTGTTGGCCGGGTTAAGACGTTCTAACCAAACGCCACCAGAGAAATTCTTCAGAGAATCAGGACTAGAGACGCCAGAAGAGCAGTTGACCATCTAGACTCTGTCGTCGCTCAGCTGGATGGTGAGATCAGAAAAGATCTCGACCAGCACAAGAAAGAACAGAAGAGAAGTTCACAGAACAGTTTAATTTCAAGACGGAGAGTGGAGCTACTTGGAAGGTGCTTCAAAAAATATCGGAAAAAAGCTCGCCAACCACCGTCTCCACTATTGAGTTTGGTAATAACGTTTTCAAGTCGGGAGAGGAAGCCGCCTACTCTCTCGGTAAAAGTTTCTTTGTCACGAGTACAAGGCGAGGTCCGCAGAATAGAGTTACAGTTAAGGTGCGTCCGAATGAGAATGGCGACCCATGCGGCCGGCGTGCTTGGGAGGCGGCCGTCGCGTTCGCCGCTCTCGAACGAGCATGCGAAACGTCCCCACCGCCATAGACTACGAACGGGGCCGGCACTGGCTGGCAGCAAGCACTGCGCCGATCAATCACGGTGGGAGAGGGGACGGCCTTCGTTGAAATCCAACACTCGTCCGAGGGCAGCTCATGCGACGGCCGCCTGCCAAGCAAGCCGGCCGCCATTCTCGTTCGGGCACACTTTAGAGAGCTGTGCCGCCTCCCGCTCATGAGCTAGGCCGAAGCGTTCACTGTGGCGCAAGACGAGAAGATTATCTCCAGGAACTCCAAAGCTGTCGGTCCGAAGGGCATTTGTCCTGCTGTACTGAAGAAACTCCCGACTGAGGTCCTTCCGCTCATCGTTGATATGATTAACACTTCGTTCAGCTCTTGCACTATTCCGAAAATTGGAAGACAGCCAACGTCATACCGTTGCCCAAGCCTGACAAACCTCAGTCATCAGTAAAAGGATATCGTACCATCAGCTTGATGTCACCTTGCGCTAAGGTAGCCGAAAAGCTCATTGTCAAGGATCTAGCGGAGCACAACGGGAAGCAGTTGTTTCAACATGGGTTCAGGAGGCTACATTCCACAACTACGGCTTTGCTAGAAATTACCAGCTATGCTATCGACGGGTTCAACTTTAACAAGCCATTGAGAACTGTAGCTGTTGCGTTGGATCTCACCAAGGCATTTGATACGGTTAACCTTGGAATCCTGTCAGGCAACATACTGCAGTCGTCAATACCATCTTGACAGAAGCGCTGGATATCGGTCTTTAATAAAGGTCGGCGAGCAAGAGTCATGTTTCAGAACCATGTCTCCAACAATATTCCAATGGCAGCTGGAGTCCCTCAGGGCGGTGTTCTATCGCCAGCCCTCTTCAGTCTGTACCTCGAAGATATGCCTGAGCCTCTACAGGACATCAAGGTCGTCGCGTATGCTGATGACATAACAATCACGTGTCGAGATCGGAACTTACAGGTGGCCGCTAATAAGATCATTGAGTACCTGATCACACTGAAGAGCTTTTTCGACCGCAAGATGCTAAGGATCTCTGCAGCCAAGTCGTCAGTGTCCGTTTCTCGGACCCATCCGAGAACAGCGCTCATCCGGATGTTGTGTGGGATGGCGACCGTTTGCCTTTCTTTTCAAAGCTTTCCAAAGCTGCTCGGTCCTGTGCTCGATTCGTCACTCAAGTTTCGTAAGAATACCGAGCAGAAGCAGGCAGTCGTCAAAGCTAAGCTCAACGTTCTCAGGGCCTTGGGCGGCACTTCGTGGGGTAGCAGCAAGGAGACTATACTCACAACGCATAAGGCAATTTTTCAGCCCGCTTTGGAGTACGCCACACCGGTATGGCAGCATCTCGTCTCAGAATCCTCCTGGACAAAGATGCAACGAGTACAAGATCCTGCTCTCCATATCGCCACCGGATGTCCAAGGAGTTCCCCAATCGAGAACCTGCGCGCTGAGACCCGTGTATTACCAGTGAAGGAGCACTGTCAGCTCAAGCCCAGCAATTCCGCATCAACATTATAAAGCAACCAAATCACCCGTCGTGGAGAGTGCTGAACCCCGTTAGAGAGAGAAGTATAAGGAAGCCGTTGCTCCAAACAAAGTTAATTTGCAAAGATGGCACGACTCACACCAAGAACGACTCCGTCTTTTGCGCGAGGAGCACACCAAGTTGGTACGGTGTCATCTTGTGAAGGCGGCCATAAATCCTATACTAGGAGATATACCGCCCCCCGTCTGCACCTCAGAGCCTCAACTCGGAAGAAGGGCAAGATGCACGCTCGCACCATTACGCTTTGTTCACTCTACAATGCTAATGTTTTATGTCTGCAAGATTGACAGCAGCAAATCTGATGTGTGCTCGGACTGCGGTACCGTCGGCCATGGTACCGCACATTTATTCAACTGTCCGGAGAGACCTACCACGCTGACACCAATGGACCTATGGACGAATCCACTACTGGTCGCCCAGTTCCTCCGCCTATGACAAAACCCCCTATGTGGCTGCAAAGAAGAAGAAGAAGGGTAGGGGTAAAGGCGAAAAGCCTCCTACCCGGGCAGTGTCGCAGCTGCCCCAGTCTATTAGCTTGGAAGGCCAAAGACGCGATCGGTTAGCGATCTTCCGCTTTTGCAGGGTAATCATCAAACGTGCAGACGTCTTTAGGGGCTGAGCAGAGTGCCATCAGGGCGCGGCGCGGCCCGCATCAGGCCGCGCCTTCATTGCCTCTCTCAAAGTGCGATCGCTGTGCGACGCGATGGTATGTTTTAAATACAGATTGACGTGCGACGCGATCTTGATCGATGCTCATGATTATCATCCCATCGCATAGCGCTGTGATCAAACTCTGAAAGAGGCCTATGGCACTCTACTCAGCCCCTCAACCCTACCCTACACTGCCGCGTTACTAATTCCGGCCTCTAGATGGTTTTCCTAACCCAGGTATCCCCAGTGAACTTTTGAAGAGCTTTCGATTCCGATTGTTGCCAGCAGCGGAGCGGTGGGCTTCGATGAAATATACTGGTGATATGGATCTTACGACCAAAAAGCGACCTCTCACTGCTGGTAGAAATCGAAACCAAGAGCTCACTAGTAAGGCTCTAAAGCTCAAAATTTGAAGCTTCCTATTCACCCTGCTTCTGTGAATTTTCCTGATCGGCTTCTATCGGCTTTTTCTCACAAAAACATGCACATGAGTAGGTCATTGAACAGTGTTCGCAATGAAAGCCGCTGTTTAGTTATCCTCATGAGAAGGTAGATCTGGTTATGAAAAACGTGAAATTGAGTGAAACAGCGAGAAAAAATCAACAGACCAGTCAGATCGGCTCATTACAGGGTGTCCGCCCCCCCCCCCCTAATCAACGAGATTTTTATGAATGCTTCTTTGCCGTCTTCTGTTTTGCTTCCAAAGTAGCTTCCAAAGTAAATAGCGCTTCTTAAAAGTAGCTGGCAACCAGTTTAGGAGCAAATCCTTATACCTAAAACAGTTATGTCCCGTTGTTGTGTCTGTCTGTCTGTGTGTGTGTGTGTGTGTGTGTGTGTGTGTGTGTGTGTGTGTGTGTGTGTGTGTGTGTGTGTGTGTGTGTGTGTGTGTGTGTCTGTGTGTGTGTGTGTGTGTCCCGCCGATCTTGGGAATGGCCGATCAGAAATGGTATGAAATGGTACCATTATGTAGGTGTGTAGGACGTATTTGGGGTTCCAAAAAATCAGACTTAATCATCTCTTGCGCCGCTCGGGGCAAACGACTTTGTCCGTGGGGCGCACTTTTGACCGTGGGTCATGAAAACTTCTATGAGTCGTCTAGCGCTAGAAGGGCTAAGCAATCATCAAGGCGGTAGGTATTTAGCAGTAAGGGAACCGCTAGGGTTTGCGAATATGCAGGGCGTTACCGATAGTATGCAGGACCTCAGTGAGAGCGTGCAGGACGTCATAGAAAGTGTGCCGAGACCTCAGTGGGAGTGTGCAGGACGTCATAAAAAGCGTGCAGGACTCTAATGGGGATGTGCAGGATGTCGTAGAAAGTGGGAAGGCCCCCAGTGGGAGTGTGCAGGACTTCAGTGGGATTGTGCAGGACGCCATAGAAGGTGTGCAGGACCCCAACGGGAGTGTGCAGAACGTCATAGAAAGTGTGCAGGACCCAAATGGGAGAGTGCAGGGCGTCACAGGAAGTGTAAAGGACCCTGAGGGGAGTGTCCAGGACGTCATAGAAAGTGCGCAGGTCCCCAGTGGGAGTGTGCAGGACTACAGTGGGAGTGTGCAGGGCGTCATAGAAAGTGTGCAGTACCCCAGTGGGAGTGTGCTGGGTGTCATAGAAAATGTGCAGGGCTCTAACGAGAGTGTGCATGACGTCATATAAAGTGCGCAGGTTCCCAGGTGAACTGTGCAGGACTACAGTGGGAGTGTGCAGCGCGTCATAGAAAGTGTGCAGGACCCCAGTGGGAGTGGGCAGGGTGTCATAGAAAGTGTGCAGGATCCCAATGGGAGTGTGCAGGGCGTCATAGAAAGTGTGCAAGACTCGAGTCGGAGTGTGCAGGACGTTATAGAAGGTGCGCACGTCCTAATTGGGAGTGCGCAGGTCCCCAGCGGGAGTGTGCAGGACTCCAGTGGGAATGTGCAGGGCGTCATAGAAGGTGTGCATGACCCCAGTGGGAGAGTGCAGGGCGTCATAGAAAGTGTGAAGGATCCCAGTGGGATTGTGCAGGACGCCATAGAAGGTGTGCAGGACCCCAACGGGAGTGTGCAGGACGTCATAGAAAGTGTGCAGGACCCAAATGGGAGAGTGCAGGGCGTCATAGAAAGTGTGAAGGACCCTAACGGGAGTGTGCAGGACGTCACAGAAAGTGCGCAGGTCCCCAGTGAGAGTGTGCAAGACTCCAGTGGGAGTGTGCAGGGCGTCATAGAAAATGCACAGGTCCCGAGTGGCAGTGTGCAGGACGTCACCAAGAGTGTAGAATTTGAAAAAAGGTTTTTTTATTTTTTAATGCTAAATCTTAACCTTATGTGGAGAAGAAAACAGATTGGAAAACATGAATCTAGAGAAGCGTGCGACGCGTTTTGAGAATGACGCAGAACTCCAGAGACATTTTCTTCCCAGTCTTAGGAAACAAGCAGC